>CM031235.1:772976350-773441350 GCA_018340775.1 Taxus wallichiana var. yunnanensis
GTGGAAAGTGACCCTAGGGTGAAGTGTATGCATTGTTTATACTGTTTTTATATTTTACTTTTTGTTATAGGCCACTTCATGCTTCGTATTAAGGATGGACTTGTAAAAGAAGATCTAATAAGTAGTTAAAGCCCTATTTATGAAAAACTTGAGTAAAGTATGTAAAAAGGAAAGGATGCGCTGATGTAAAAGAGTGTAAATGGATAGAAAAGTGTCCTAAAATGCTGTAAAGAGAATTTTGTTTGGGTGATCTCATGCCAAGAGTGAATTTTTTGGGTGATCTCATGCCAAGTGTGATTTTTTTGGGAGATCTCACACCAAGTGTAATTTTTTGGGCGATCTCATGCCAAAGAGAAAGTTTTGGGGAGAAATTTTTAGTATTACTCTCCATCCACGAGTCTTCACGATAAACACCACTGCATATGATATGTCCTTGATTTGTTCCTACTATCCCAAATTAGTTTTGATTGTATTGATTGATCTGATTAAAATGGATTTTAGGAGATTTCATGAATTTTGTAACTGGAGGTTTGTTCAGTAATCGTATAATTTCTCTGATGAATTTTGTGTCTGTGTTGATATGATAAGTTGAGTATGTATGCCCCAAGGATATTAGCGCCTATGGAAGGACATGATTGCCTAAGTACCAATGTTTGATGCTGAGCACTTTGATTTTTGTGTTGTGTTGAGGATCTAAGTCATATTTTGGGTCGTTTTGTATTGTGTTTCTATGTTGTTCCTATATTGTACAAATCTATATTGTATTTATGAGCTACTTTAGGGATGATTTGTTCACCCAATGCAAAACCCCTCAAATTTGGTGCATGCACCAAGTATAGGAGTATCAACTTGAAAGAGATGACTTGATGTTGATCTGAAGGTGATACATGTAGGGGGTGGGGATGTGTATGGTAGAAACCAAATCACATGCAAACAAAGTGGATAGTAAGATGTGTTAGTAGAAAAATTAATAAACATGCAATAAAGACAATGTAATCAAGAAAGTTTACAAACAAAGTGGACCATGAAATGTGGGTTTCAAACATGGGACATCACTCAAATTGTCAAAAAGACAATCGGGGCCGAAGAAGCCAAAATCATACAATAGGCATACTAGACATAGATCATAGCCCACAAACAATATCATACAATGGAAAATAGTGTTAAGAAAATTGTTTCAAATAACCATGGTGGCATATAGTCTTGCAAATCAAATGCTTCACATGAAGCACCAATTGAAGCATGTTATAAAGATAAAAAGTATGCCAAGGAATGCATGTATCAATGGAAAGTAATATCACGGAAGTACAAGTAGTAATTGATGAAACAATAACACATGTAATGTGTGAGAGTAGAAATGTATATGCCCAGAAGCCGCAGATTTGAATAGAAAAAATACGATTTTCGAGCATCATTATAGAGTGTGACAATTTGTAAGAGATCTACATTCACTCCGAAAGACCAAGTGAACACACATGTGTATATAGAAAGTTAATGACATACTTGAGTATTTGATAACATAGTAAGAAAAGTTCATCATGTAAATAGTATAAACAAGTAAGAGTAATTGCAACGAAGATATGAAAAGTACAGTATATGAGTGTGATGGAATGGTATGCAATGTGTGAATGTGATAAGAGAAGTGTGCCCTTAGTGGATATGTATGAAATGAGGTTCATTTATAAATTCCCCATTAGAAGTCAAGAATTAACTATACAAAAAGAGTGTGTCATTGGGAAATGGTGTGAGAATTTATGCTAGAAAGATATATCATGTAGAATAGGGCATGAAAAAGTGAATGTGGTGAGGTTCATTTCAGATTTAAACCCTCAACAGTCAAGTATGAACCATCAAAATAGAGTATGTAATAGGGTAATGAAGATAGAATGCATTTATTAAAGGGTATGAGAGTGTGTAGATGCATTAGTTTTGATGCTAGGAGTGCAAAGTGTGGTAGTAGATGTTAGATATAATAATGGTGCTTGAAGAGGGCAAAAGTACAATTCCCCACAAGTGTGCCAATGATGGATATTTATGTGATAATGTGAGAGATACCATGCTAGTGTGGGAGAGTGTTAGATGTGTCATGAGAATAGAGAGAGTCATCACAATGGTAGGTAGGAGAAAGAGTAGAACCAGGGTTGGATTTTGGGTTGAAAGGAGGAAGTCTAAAGAGGTTATCTAGAGTTTGTTTTTCTTGCTTGGTTGGGGGTTGCTTATTTGGAATTGGTAATGTTGGAGAGGTATTGATAGGAGGAGAGAGTGGAGGATGGATTGTGAGTGGTGGTTTCTTAGTTTGAATAGTATTTTTTATTATTGGAAAATAGTTTTTGAAAGGGACTATACCCTTGAGAACAAAAGAGGGCCTAGAAGCCAGAATAGGAATGAGAACCAGAACAAAAAGGATCAAGATCCAAATGGGACAATGAAAACCAAAGTAGCCCAAGAGCAGCTACCCCATCAAAACAAAAATAACACGAGCACTGCAGAAAAGCAACAAAAAGACAACAAAAAAATAGCAATAATTACAAAGAAGTGCAGCAAAAGCACCCACAATTACTTCTTGGCGGCTTTGTCAATGTTGGATTTGATATTCTACCAAGAGGTGAACATAGCCAATGTCATCATATGTGCAGAATCAGTAACATCTATCTGTTCAATGGTCCTTTTTCTTTCCTTATCAGTGCCCCAAAGGTTCCGGAACTCTGCTTTGAGATTGGAGACGTTGTGGACATGATGTTCAATAAACTCTTCAATTGCATTAAAAATGGCCATATTATAATCATGGCAAGTCTTGGCCTTCCCTAAATGGGTGTCTAAGGAGTTCAGCTTCTTGTATATATCTTCAACTTTGGCTATCCATATCCACATTTTGCTTAGCCAAGTTTTTAACCTCTTCCTTCAATAGCTTCATATCAGCTTCTAAGGCTTCCAGCCTTTTTGTGGAGCTCTCAACATGTGCTTCCTGAGAACTAGCACTACTAATATGCAGGAGGTTATGGGAAATTTCAATCTCTTGAGGATCCTTCCCCACAACAGGGGTATCAAGTTTCAGCCTTCTAGAGGATCTGGTAACTGGTCTGGCTGAAGTGGAGGCGTAGGGGTTGGGAGCAGAGGTGAGGGGAATGGAAGATGGAGCTGAGAAGCCTAGAAAAGGGGTGACAATAGCAGTGGTGGGGACAGAAGGTGGAGAGAAGGGGCTAGTGATGTGAAGCACCAAGCAGAGGAGGAACAGAGCCAGGGGAGGAAGGGAAACCGGGAGAACGAAGAAGACACAGTTTATGCAGCAAAAAGATGAGTCCCTGGTGCAAAGGAACAACACGAGCATGCTTTTGAAACTCCAAAATGGAGCACTCAAGAGAGTTTAGCAGATAGTGGGGGAAACATACCATGTGACTCCTATGGAAGTGGTTGAGGAAAACAAGATGTTTAGCGGGCACAGTGATGAACCTCCCCTCCAAAGAAATGAAACGTACCATCAAGTGGGTAACCTCGTCAAAGGGAAAGGGATCAAAATAACTTGCAGGCACTGCCGTGACAAAGACCAACTTCTCAGTTCCCTCAAAAATTTCCTCTCCTCAGCTTCTCTATCCACCCTTTTATTGAAAAAATGGTACCCCTCCATGCCCAGGCCAGTCACTTCAGCAATTAACTCCTCGTTGATAGGAATCTTCTACCCACCATAATCCACAGTGCGATCCTTCCAATCCTTCGTAAATCACACCAAAATAGTTTGAATAGTATGGATAGGCTGCTTCTTGATTAAATGGAGGAGAAACATTAGTGATTAGGGATTGATGTTCATGAGACATGGAAGGACTAGATTTAGGAGCCCATTGGGATTTAGAAATTTAAGATGAGCATGAAGCAGAGTATTGTATGAAAAATAAGATAGAACCTTGATTCTCAAGGTTATTAATTATTTGTTTTAAGGCATACTATGCATTGTCATTATGTCCATTAATTTTATGATAATTGAAAAATGGGATACCTTGATATTAGAAAAGATGATATGGAGGATATCAATGATTATTTGACAAGTTTATCAAATGGTGAGTGAGGGAATGAGGAAGAACATCATGTGTCTTAGAATTGATATCAAACTTGAGAGGTGTGGGTACTGATACAACTTGGGGCTCATTGATATGAGCACATGTAAAAGTCATAGAAGTAGAATGAGAAGCATCCTTGAGATGTTGGATTTTATATTTAAGATCTGTAATCATGGTTTCCATAGCTTGAAATTTGTCTTGAAAATCATGGTGTAAATCTTGAATTGATGCTAAGATGGGATAATTAGATAGAGTATTAGGACCGATAGAGTCATTAGATAGATAATTGAAAATGGAACTTACTTGAGAGGTTTATGTGTCTATAAGGGATATACATAGTGTCTAAGGATTTTCGGAAGAACATATTTTCAAGGTGGGTGCATTTGAAGAAATTCATGCAAGGAGAATAGAGGTTTTAAAGGAGTCATGAGAGAAGAAAAAAATGAGGATCTAAGTGTATAACCACAAGTAGGGTTCACCAAATGATTTAATTTAATTAAAATTAATTAAATTCTAAGTATTTTTAGAGTAACTGATGTATAAAAGGTAAATTACAATAATGACACAAACAAACTAAGATTTTAAATATGAAATCCTAAGCAAGAGATAGAGAACATATGACTAACTAATATTTGTGCAATTTGGAACTAATATGAGTAGGAAGAAGTGATGAACACGATGAAAAGAACATCATTATTGATATCTTTAAATCCTAGAGATCACAAACAAGGGTTGGAAAGGGGTGTTTGTAGTAGGAAAACCCGAGCCTAGGTGCTAATGAGGGATCTAGGCACCCATGACTACATAAAACCTTTGGATCTACTTTCTATTGTTGCAATTATTCTCTCATTGATTACCTAATATTGGCACTATAATTTCCGAGGTACCCTTAACCTAAAAAAGAGATGTTCACCTATACAATCTCACAAACCACATCAAACCTAAAAAGGAAAATGTAGAGTGGGGTGTTGGATTGACCATGGTGGTCACCAAAAGAGTGAACTTATGGTAGAGCAACTGCAATACATATTAGAATCCATATAGTTTTTTTGCATGTGTGTATAAATTGTGTCCTAAGATTCCCTTGTGCAAGTTACACTTGGTAGTGGGTTGTAGCTCGAATGTATAAATGTAGTAGAATGTGTGGATGGAATAGAATGAAATTCCCCTTCCTATGCCATGTATGTAGAATATGTAGTCCCTTATCTATTGAATGGATGTTAGATGGATTCCTTGGAGTGATTTAGGTGCCTTTTGAATGCAATCTTAGGTGATGATAGTAATGCTTAGTGCTTGGTCCTTTATTTTGAACACATAACTATGTATTTATATGATTCCCTTGTTTGAATTTTGTAATTGACAACTAGAAGGCTGACCCATAAGTGAAAATGATGCCCAAAAGATAAAAGAAACCCAAAAGGAGAGAGTAAGGTGAGAAAGGATTAAGGGCACCCACAGGGGATAGGAGAACTTGGGCACTAGTGTCTGAAGCCATAACAAATAAATCAATAAAATCTTATTGGGTTGTAGGGTGTGTAATACCAAATAGAAAACAAGAGACAAAGAAAAGAGGCCAAAGATAGTTGTCAACCACTAGTTTTATTTCTTAGGAGTCATGTAAATGCTATCCTAATTTTAGGACCTAGAAATGTGCCCAAGTGCGTGATTTTTGTATACACAAGTAAATGTAGCAATAAAGCATGTTGATTAAGAAAGTAACCCATAAAAAGGAAAGTCTAGTGGAGCATTGTAAACTATAGGAGAAATCCCATAATGTATCATGAGAACTATAGTGCTAGAGAAGGCACGTAATGCATATAAAGACTCAAATTGAGACAATGGATCATAAATATAACAACCTTCAGCCAATGAAAAGTGCATGAAACATGGAAAATAGATAACATCTTAATTTTTCACACATATAAGTGCATGAAATAGGGAAAGTAGATAATGGACATGGTACAATGTTCAACCAAGGAATATCAATGTCTATTTGTATGCTATCCAATTACACCATAAAGACAATGACAATAACAAATAAATACAACAAAAATTTACTCCACACTTTATTTTTTATTGAAAATAGAAGCAAACACATAAAAGTATAGAAAATTGTGTTACATTTGATATTACATGCTTTCATAAAATCATATAAAATTTATTATCTTCTAGAATATATAAATTTTTTTATTTCATTCATCTCAATACATTTTGGTTTAAATTCAACCAACTAAACAATTAAACTTTTTCACTTAACATGGTGTGTCCTCTCAGAAATGCCACAACCACCCATATTCAGCCATTAGACTTTTCACATAGCTTCTCAAACTATCTTCCAATGCTATAATTCTTCATAGACACCACCCATTCCATTTTACTTGGTGTTTAGGGCCTTCACTATTTCTCCCTACGAGTCACAAAGTGCTTTTGTGTGTGCATTGAATTTTTAGGGAAACACACTTTTTTTTAGTTCCAACTTCTCACCCCTAAGTGCAGAATTGTATTATGTAACTCATCATTCTCCACAATAGTGAGAGTCTCCAAGACATTTTTCTTCTCAGCTATGAAAATTTCTAATCTGTCACTAGTTTTCCTTGTAAAGTTAATAACATTGGAAAAAACTCCTTCTCCCTAGTGAGTGATCCAATTTGTAAACGTGCAATGAGAGTCTCAAAGCCAAATGTTCCACCTCCGAGCACATTGTGCTCAAATATCATCCTCGTAAGAATCTCTTCCATTTCACACATGATTTCACCAATTTCCTTCTCATCAACATTCACATCCACCCCTAAAATATACAAGGAAACATGAATTAGGAGATGGTGAACTATTGCATAATCCATGCATTCAAATCAAAATACTATATGTACATCATGTAGAAGAATAAGACACAAAAGCATGACTCCTACCTCCATCATTCTCCATTGGGTTTGTGGAATTGTTGCAGCCCTCCTTGGCCACCCTCTTCTTATTTCTTAACACATGGTCAGTAGTCATCATTGATCGTTTGAAGTGATGAGTGAGCTTCCTAAATACATAAAGACAAAAAAGTGAGAGAAGTGGAGGAAAAAAACCATCACATGATGCACCATTCCCCAAGAAATATTGTCACAAAAAAATAGGAACATGTGAACACGATCACTGAACATTTGTAATATGAAATAAATAAAAATTAAATATGTCAACATGAGTGATTGCATGTGGAAACCATTATATGTTAACATAACATCTCATAGATTACATCATGAAAAACTACATACATGTCAACATCTATGCATCATTTAATCATCAAAATCATAAGGTAACCTCATTAATTGTAAGGGATTGAACACCACAACATTACTTACAATGTGCATAAATAAAATAATTGTTAGGAATACACTATGTAAATAAAGAACATACATGGGAACATCATGTATAAGTTAAATCTATCATTATGCAACCATAAATAATATATGCAAGTATATATTGAACCATCATGTGCAAGTAATTTGTATCATTAATATTTTCAAACATCATGTGTAAATTTTTTGTTTCGTTTTATATCAAAAATATCATGTCCGAGTACATATTGAAACATCATGGCCATGTAATATCCATGTTCAAGGCATGGAAAGGAAACTCCTTATGAAGGAGAGAACATGAATTTGACTAAGCAATGAGCCTAGGGATTCCTTGATCTCCCATGAAGACATCTGCATTTGAAAATTTTCAATGTCAATAAAGTGGTCAAATGACAAAAATATGACACATACATCAAGAAAGTACATTTTAGTTCACTACATACAATTACCTCATACCACCAAGAAATAGGTCACACTACTTTTGATGTCACCTCCTATTCATCCCGATCCTAAAAGGAAATTACAAGATATATAACATAATCGATGAAAATACATAAGCATTTAAAAATACAAAGCTAACTGAAAATGATATGCACACCTTTGATGAGTTTTGTACATTGGTTGTGGAGGAATCTACACTCATATACTCCATGAACCAAAATGTATCTTTATTTAATTTTTTTGTAGTGTATCTTTCTTATTCTTACTAAAGGGAAGCCACTCTAGACATTATGGATACATAGCCCTCTAAATGTTCACCACACAACAATTATTTGGGGTTGGAAAACCTTGGGAAATTAATCCTCACTCAAGGTAGAGACATTCATCCTTTGGAATCCATATAACCATCGACATATAACCAAACATTATCACCGACATGAAAATCATAGGCATGTGTGGATTGATAAAAATAATCATTGTTAGACACTTGTGCGGATGAACCGTCATTGTCATTTCTAGCATCATTAGTTGACTCTCAACAACCATGGTATGGTTCTTCATGCACAACATTCCCCTACATAGGAATGATAACCAATATTAAAACCACGTAAGTGCTAAAAAAGTAAATTAGTAATATGCATGGGAAAATTAATTAATCTTTCTTACCTGAAGCATCTCATCCTACTTTTTTCTTTTCTTTTTCCCATGAAAACCTATTCCTTTTCATGAAATGTAATCCTTGAATGTAATATTTTCATCCTCACTACAATGGGTGTTTGGATTAGGTATATCATTTTTCGATGAGGGTTTCTGGATATAATTAAGTTGTTAGTTGTTAAAAATGACCTTATATTTCAGGACATGTAAAAATTTCAACACTTTGCATCTCACCTGATGTTCATAGTTGCCTATACCACCTCCTTCCCTCCTCTCTTCCTCTATTTTCTGGAAATATGCTCACCTCTTTATTGACACTTCCCTCTTCTGAAAATGTTTTGAGGAGAATCATATGCACACATCTGTTGATTGATAGCCTTTAAGGCTTTCTTACTCAAATTATAAACTTCTGAGACATTTTCTTTGTCCATCCATGCTCCTTCTAGCCTATGCCTCTTGTTAATACTCTAATTTTTTACAAGTCGGTCTATTGTCCTCTTTGTTGTGTTTGTTTCAATGTGTAGGCCCTTCCCCTTGGCTTTATTTTCCCACTTCTGGATGACCTGGAGGTCTCCTAGGAATAGGTGTCTACCATGAATCTTATGTTGGTGAGTTTAGTTTGTCTAGTGACCCAAATGGATGGCTACCATCATTAAAAAATGTGGTGCATGGGTAAAGAAAATAGTTGTGGGTATCTCATGTTTACCAATACCCATGTCAAAATCTTGTACTCAACCTTAAACTTTCATCAAAGAAGGAATCACAAGGTTAGAAGCCTTACAAATGTTATTAAATCAACTAGAATACACAATCATCTTTGAAAATATCAAAGTGTGCTTACCGGTTTCGGTACCTCCTCCTCAGGATCGGAATGCAAGGAATGTGGAAGCCAATCAACATCATCTTCATCATCCATGTCAACATCAACATTGTTAGCAAGATTGTTAATGTCTTCCTCATCAATGAAAAATAAGTTTTCCAACATTACCACCTCATCTTGAATACCTTATTTGGCTCTTCCACATCCTACCAAAGTGGTCAACAAATACATGTCAACCAAAAACAAATATACAAAGAGAAGCACATATGAACATGACAATGGAAAAATAAGGATTTTTCCAAAGCTTACTTGTGTTGACCCCTCTCATGTAACCATGTTTGGGAAATAATCAAATGCCCACCCACATTCCTTTATGGGATGTCAAGAAATGAATGGTGGCACCATAGAACATTGTTTATCCTAAAATAATCAATGTAAGCAAGCGTAAGTAGTTTGTAGACACAATCTAGACAATATATAAACATATTTGTAAGATATTGAGTTTGAAAATTCTTAAAAATCTCTATTTTCTTGACATTAGGGATGTATTCCTGTAGGGAGTGATTTGAGACATAGGTGCAAAATATAGAGCCCTATGGCTCATGGAGCTTGTAACTTTCATGTTTTGATCAAATAAAAGCTTCTTGGAATGGAAAAAATATGTATGAGGATGTGTTTTGAATGTTATGTATTGAATATCAAGGATGTATGAATGATTCTCATGTATGAATTTTGAATGAATGTTATCTCAGGTTTAGAAGAATTGTACAACCACCAAGAGATCATTAATGTGCTCTAAGGAGGTGATTAGTAAGATAAAATAGTCATGTGCAAGTTTGAGGGACTGAGTGGATGAGGTAAGGGTTTGTTGCATCATTGAATAAGTGGTAAGGAATTATATTTTGGAAGTAAATGCATCTTGTGTGAAGGATGAATTTGTACAATATCCATCTATATTTGTGAGGTCAATCATATGATTAAGACCTTTGTGGATAAAAGATTAAGACACCTAGAAACTATGATCTCGATATGATAAGGTTTTTAAAGAAGGATAAGGAATTATAAGGAGAAACATATACATTTTTCATCCATCAAGGTGAGTTTCTAATCACTAATAAGCCTTCTAGAGGTCCAAATCAGGGAATGCATGATCAAGAACTCAAAAAAAGTGGAAACTATCTTTAAAATCTATGTAAGGACTGTCTTTTATTGAAATGGGATATTTTGAGTAATCTTATGGTCTGATCATGTTGTTAGAGGCTTGAGGTATGGGAGTCCATGAAGTGTTTTGTGTGGATATGGGAACCATAGAAGTGTTAAAAAAGTGTTGATAAAACTAGTTGCAAAGTGTGAAAAAATAATACTAATGGTACTAAATATGAAAACAAACATAAAATCCTCTCTCTAAACCTAAATAGTCCTTGATGAGTTACTCAGTGTAGTGGACAGGTTTAGGTGAGTAATACCTAAATAAAAGTGATCATTTAATGACTAAGAGTGAAAAAAGTGAGAGTTAAACATCTAGGTAATGGTGTGACTCATAATTGAGGGTGCATGAATCTTATAAAAAAAACTATGGGAATATAATGAACAGGGGTATGGAATGATTGATGGAAAATATAGTTGGTGTCAAAAGGTAAGAGCATTATCAAACATGTTCTAATATTCAGAAGAAGGGTTTGAGTCAATAAGAACTTGTATAAAGTCCAAATACAGGGAAGAATTCAATAAACCACTACTCAATCTTGAACACCCTGTTGAAGGGTTTGGTCAAAGAACACAATATTCTTAATCTGAGGAAGGATAATAAAGATCCTAGGAATTATGTTTGAAATGATCAGGTAGTGAGGGGAGTGTATTTGGAATGTTCTTGAAGAAACAATCAGTGGGAAGACATTTATTTGTTCAAAATTGATTAACTTTGTCAAAGGTTGTGTATACCTAGTCTTGAGGCTTGCAAAGTAATATTCTAGTGTAATAACCTTATTTTGACCTTGTGGGGGTATGTGAAGTTAATGGGTGAAGGATTTTATAAGGACAAGATCCACTTCACAGGTGATACCATTCAGTGATGCAAAAGTAAGGAGAGTTAACAATCTATCTTGGAAACAAGGGTTAGTAATAGTCAAGAAAAAACTAGCTTTAACAGTGGCTTACAAACTAGGTTATAAGGAGGCAATGAGAAAATAGTTTGAAAATTTTGTTGATAAGTGTTAAGAGTCTTGAAATACCTAGTTACAAATTTGTGGAGTCACCATAGTGATGAAACTCATTCAAGTCATGTTTGCATAGTCCTCAACATGATATGGTGATACTCATGAATAAATTAGTATGAAAGTGAATATAATAATTCCAAGGTCTAAGAACTTGTGTTAAACTTATGGAATAAAGTTATTGAAGTGTTAGAAAGGACTTTAGAACCATTTAATGAGAGGACATCATGGACTGTACTGTCATAGTCAATGATAAGGACCTTAAAGAAGAGCACACAAATGATGTGATAAGAATCTTGAAGGGAACATAGGAGTGTTCAAGGTGGTATCCAAGAGGTGTAGTAGAATGAGGGAATGGTGAATGTTAATTTTTTGAAAGATTCAAAGAAAATAAGTCAAAACAGAGTACAAGGACTAATTAGTGCTAGAGAACAAGACTCAAGAAGCATTAAGGAGCTAGTTGATTAAGGATGAGAAGGGGTATTTAAGGAAGGCAGGTGAGTGAATAAGTATAAGGGCTAAGAGGTGTTATCATAGTGTGATGAGAGTGAGAAACTTGAGAAAGGTCAAAGAAAAGTTCAAAATCTAGTTGGAGATGGTGAGATACTTGTGAGAAGCCAAAAGGCCAAAAGTTGGAAAATGGGCAAGATAGTGATGGGGAGGTGAATGAGTGTTGAAAATATCTTGAACAAGGGTAACTTGGTTGGTTTAAGGTGTTGAAAAATGTTGATATAGGTGGTAAAGTATCAAAACCCTAGAACCAATATCCCACAATAAAATTACCTGTCTGGAACCAATGTGAATCCCACCCCACACTTGGTGGATGCACCATTTGATGATAGCCTCTTAGGAACTTGGTTATGCATTGAGGAAAATTTCCAAACTTAGGGCACACACGTAATGATGATTGGCTACCGATTTCTTTCTCCTATACAATTGATAAAAAAACATTAGTAGAAAACAAATTGAACCGAGCTATGAAATTCCCATTCATTTCCAAAAATTAATATTTCTTACAATGCACTTCGACTCAACAAATATTTCTTCTAGGAATCCTTTTGGGTCATCCATCATAAATTTGAAAAAAAAAGAAGACATTACAAACATAAAACTTAGATTGAAGGAATTGGTATGATATTCTTGTGAAATGTCTTCATACCTTTGGAAGATGTCTGATGTCTATGGACATATAATTCACCAATATTTGGATAGAACATACAACACAATGCCATATAGAGGAAAGGAAACGTCATCTATGAACAACAAAGCCATCAAGACTCATTTTTTGGTATTCATCATATTTTTCACTTTCTATGTACCTTTTCTTATCACAAGAAATGATCAAACATTCGTTTCTCAAAAGCCACTATGTTTGAATGTAATACAAATTATTTATATGGTATAACTACATATCATCTGCATTATCACATATAAATGAGAAACAATATATTTATATTTTTTTCCTTTTACCAAAATGTTAAATGTAGGAGGCAAGGAGAGCTTCCCAAAATCTGATTAGGAAAACCTATAGAAGTTGGCATTACGGAAGTGTTTGTATATTGCATGTTAATAGAAAATGAAACATAAATATCTTTTATTGTAACTTCTTCTCCTTGGCCATCCTCTCCTTCTACTGGCTCATTTTCTTTATAAATTATATTAAACATGGATTTGTATGGCTATATAGAAAGGTAAATGCATATAAAAAAGGGACATACATGAACAAAAATACACTTTAACTACCTACACTTTGGTAAAAAAAAACATGTTACTAGTGTTGTATGTATAGAAGATGTAGATGAATCTCCCAGAGTTACAAGTGCAAGTACTTGGTTTGTGTGTGGATAACTTGTTCAGCCAATGGAAAACATCAACTCATGGACATCAATCCTTTACAAGTTTTCTCATACAAAGCTCATTATTTTATGTACCACATGATATAGACCACAACACCACTTGATACAACATCAAGGATGATCTTTATACAACTATCATCACATTAATTGACAAGACCTTAAAAGAGATGGACTTTACATGATCATATTTGACATCTAACTTGTTAGAGTGTTACACATACAATGAAGAGACAAAGGATAAAGAACATAAGCACCAAAATATCTTAATAATTTTTAAGAGCTAGTACATAATCCACCTAAGAAAAATAAAATAATCAACACACCACATTTAGTAAAAGAGGATCCTTTGATCAAGGTATTACATAATAAAAATTTAGTTGATACCTTTTATACACGAGCATCACTCATTATTGAAATTTATAATAAGGATATGAATGATAGGGAGTAAACAAATAACACACATAGCCTATGTCTAATTAAGAAACTAGGTTATGAACAACATGAGTTAAAACATTCTATACCTTCTAAAAATCCATAAGGACAAATAAATGTTCATATTGTAGTGGAACCCAACTTTACATATATTACAGTTCAAGTATTTTCTAACAATGAGGAATACAATTCCATGTCGAAAGAGTAGTGGTTCACACAAATGGAATTAGCTATTGATATCCCCAATGATTTCATTAATTTTGTATGCAATTACCAAATGGTTTCCCATAAAAAAGATCAATCTTCAATGCAATCCTAATCCTATAAAAATTATACATTGAAATATGGAAACCATTTATCGGAGAAATTATATAATATCCCTAAGAAAGAGAAACCATGTAAATTAACATATAATACTATAGAGAAAGATCAATCAATAAATCACCTTCTTGATAAAGAAAAATCAATGGAAACCATTTATAATAGAAATTATATAATATCCCTAAGAAGAGAAACGATGTAAATTAACATATAAGACTATAGAGAAAGATCAATCAATAAATAACCTTATTGATAAAGAGAAATCAATGAATACTATGAATGATCAATTAGCTCCCATAAAGAAAAAAAACTATTACAAATAAATTGTATAACATTTGAAAAGTTCAAAAAGAGATAATATTACCTCTTTTAGTTGAGGAATTTTATTCTACTATGACAAAGCAAGTATAACATGAGAAATTTGAGAAAGAGAAAATACAACAACGCAAAATAGTGCAAATGAATTAAGAACCACATGTACGAGATTCTCTTTTATATGATTACATGTGTTTAAGAGAGTAAGAAAGTGACACATCACACAAGAAAGAGTTAATCATTGTGTCATATGAATAAAACAATATGCAAGAGACCCCATTATAAAATTATAAAGTAATTATGAAGAGGTCAATTAAATAATCATGAACCATTATATAATATTGTCTCAAATTGGACATACACATATACTAAATATCAATAGGTGTAAGAATCAAGAGAAAATGTAAATATTCTATAGATATATTTGATGATCTATAGGTTACTTATATAATTAGATGTTTCAAAAAATAACCAACAATGCAAACTCATTACAAAACATGTACACAATTAATCATATATAAAAAATTAAGTGTTTTACACATCACAATCAAGTAAATAATAGTAATACAACTACCAAGATTCATGCTCATTAGATGTATCAATGTCCACATTCCTATATATAACAAGTTTTATACAAGAGGAATGATTCAAATTATCTTGAGAGTGTGAACACACTTGACCTAGCACTCTCACTCCCTAAACACATCCATATGGGCATGTAACCATGTCTTCTCCTACTAGAGATGCATAAACTAATCCAATAGTGAAATATATAATGCATCATCAAGATATGGAGGTGGAAGTATGAGCATGTTGTTAGAGGCTTGAGATGGTATGGGAGTCCATAAAAGTGTTTTGTGTGGATAAGAACCTTGTAGAAGTGTGAACAAAGACTAAATAAAGAAAACAAACATAAAATCATCTCTCTAACTATGGTACCCTATTCTAGGGTTTGGAGGTTTAAACATTAATTTAAAGGATAATGAAATTTCGATATAACTCATGAAAAATTGGCTAACAAGAAGGTTGGGGCGAGTTTCAGTGATTAAAAATTATCAAACAATTTCAAGATGCTTAGTAGTTGAAAGGTTGCGAACACAGTCCTAACACCGATGGTCCATAGTGAGAAGGATATGAAAAGGTGACGTTATTGTTTTCATAAACCTAAACATTCCCCGATTGAGGTCTATGACTCATTGAGATGGTAGGTTAAGGTTCTAATAATGTCAAATAAAATAACCAGTGAGAACTCAAGTATTGGATGTTAGAGAGTGAAAAAAGGAGAGTTAAGTGTGTGAACATCTAGTACTAATTGTATGCAATGACTAAGGGTGATAACAAGGTTGGTGCATTGAACATTATTTCTACGCATTTTGTCAAATATTTGTCATGTCAATCCTTCTACGCATTTTTTTCAAATATTTTTCATGAAAACATAGCTCGATTCAGCAACATTGAATTACTAAACACTCTAACAAACATGACATCAACTTATATTTTAAAAATATCAAATGACACTTGTTAATCACAACAAACTATCTCTTGTTAATAGGGAGTTGTAATAATGGAGGGTCATTGATATTATTTATTTCCTAATCAATGGAAACTCACTCTATAAAATCTATAGATTAGTAGTGGTCTTTTGATTTTAGTCACAGTTTTAGGATCTCTTTTATTTCAGAGTATAGTTTCAACATTGATGACTGTGTAAGTAGAATAGAGAACTGAAAATAGATCTTGATTCAGGTAGAATTGAGGAATAGCTTCATGAAGGGAAATATGGAGGTTAAGGAAGAGAAATGTAGATGGGTATACTGGCTTCATAGAGGTTGATTGCTTTAGATGAAGAACACATGTATTTTTAACTCTAGGTATCCTTTAAGAAGTAAGGCAGAAATAGGGTGTCATACTGTATAAAATGGAAACCCATAATCTATGAACTCATAATGCTAAGAAAAAAATTAATTACTTACTAATTTAAAGTGTGAGTTATGGCACCAACAGAAGATGGGTTAACCAGAGCAATGGCATAGGAAATGGGATCCTCCGGCATTTCCATTTTGGCTCGGGCTTTTTCATAAATAACTAGTAATGGCACGAGAAAATTTCTTGCACGAATAACCAAAAATGGCGTGGGAAGAGTTTAATTTTTTAGTTGCTGTGGGAAGGGGGACAAAATATGTTGTCTTCAACTCTGTTATGATTCCCACGACACCAGGTATTGATTTCAAACAAGAATGACGCGACCATCCATTTCCATGGTGGAACACTCTTGCACACCCATTTATGATGCCTTGTGGGTTTCGCTTTGATGTGGTATTGAGCTAACCAAAAGAGCCGTCGACAACAAGTTTTTAACTCCATTTGGTCATTGCGGTCAGTGGTGAGGTCGTAAAGAGCCACGTCGGTTTGTTGGCCTCGAAAATCTCACCAACAATTAAAAAGCACCCATCAAAATCAAATCCCTAGGTTGTGCCACCATAACTAGACAAATAAAAATCATTTCACAATAGCCTCCTCTGCCTAATCTTGGGATCCCATATAGCCCTAGCTAATAGCTTGAGAAGACTCCCATATAGATTTTAATATGAGATTTTTTTAAAATCTACTATTCAAAAGGACATCATGTATAAGGCTCTTTAAGATTCAAGAGTCCCTTGAGACATTGACCCATCAAATTTTCACACATTGTTTAGACAGGTTGTCCATAACTATGCTCCCATCTAAATCTACATCTATTGGGTTCCCATCTCAAGCCGATGAACTCCCATCCATACCCGTAAATCAATAATTGAAATCTCATTTCATGATCATGGCCAAAGAACTAGTGATGATAGCCTTTGTGATTTTCGAAAGATTCCAATTTTTGACTACCTATTGCCCATAAGATGCTTAAAACCATGAATTAAAGAGGAAACACCTAGGTGTCCATTAATAAGGAATATGTGAGCATATAACTACTCATAAACATATAGGTCATCCTAGCATAGGTTATAAACCTTTTGGAAATGTGTGTAACAATCAAAACTCCACGTGCATCAATAGGGAAGAAGGATCTTCCAACATTGACACAGAATACATAGGTAGTCTATCCAAAGAGCTTCCTTTTATTAGCTTCTTTCATGACACCACCACCCAAACCATCGAAATGAACCACCAACCCCCTAATCCTTTCACATGGGACCATCAAAATACACCGTATATCCTCCATAATGACAAAGTTATCAAAACACTCTTTAGAGTCAACAATGATATCTCACTAAGAGGCCACGCAAAGGGATTTCAAATGAACTTAGACATAAAAATTTACTTGGAATGCAAGTCCCTATCATAAAAACATAGGAAAAAGTTGAATCAATCCATATAATGATACAAAATCCAATGCATAAAAATATCCAAAACGAAAAAAAAGATTCAACAATCATAATGAAGCCCCGCTTGTAAACGATATTACTTCCTTCCTATCCATCATCATGTACATCACCCATCATGGCCATAATTTTGGTGCACTTTTCATTAGTTTATCTACACTCATTATGAGAAAACAATCTATGTTGGATCCATTTTACCTTGGTCTTTCACTACTTTGGAAAATTAAAGAATGATTGTCCTCCTAGAGATCCTATCACTATTATACACTTAAAAATATTTTTGCGAAGACCCTTAGGCATATCCATGGATAGTAGCCAATGTCATTAACACCATCACTTTTGCTTCCTTCCATCAAGGCGTTAGTGGTTCTTAACCCCATACCAAAACAATTGAGAGAGCTTAATATATTTTTAGAAACCAATTAATAAAAAAATAGACATAAAAAACAAAAAAGAAAAAAGTAAAACAATATCAAAACTCTCTCTAGGGGTGTTTCCTTTAACTCTATCAGGGGCTAGGGATAATATGCTAGAAATAGAGAAATGATTCAACTTGAATTAGGTACATATCTCGTTGGGACTATAAATGCCTAAATGGCAATGGAGTAATTTGTTGTAGCCAACATGCGACATCCCCATATGAAAAACAAATAGTGACCCCACATGCAAAAATATCAACAATCAAATTCTAGATCTCTAAAACTCACCCAAAAGACCTTTGGTTTTCACATTCTTAGCTAATATATCCAAATAACAAAGATTATGTTCATTAGTGGATCTAAAAGGTATCTCAAAATCTCAAATAGTAATTGCATTTGACTAAGCTCATCATTTTAATTGTTACAAGTTTTTCAAAGAGAAATTATAACACTTGTTCTAAGTTTTAACTCTTGATTATAATTCTAAAGTAGCTTTTCACATTTTATCTAATTAACAATTGTGTCTACATGCCATGAATAAAGCAAAACCAAGATTTGGAACTTTTTTGAGTTGAAACAAGTAAAATACGGTCAAATGACAGCTAAATTCACGAGTTCCTTTAAAGAGCAAACCATTACTTTTAATAACCTCAATAGACTCTGTAAAACCGAAAGGGCATCAGTCTAATACATGTGGAAGACATTGATGGTGAGTTGAAAGGGACAAAAATTGCTCACAAGTGTTAGCCATCTTTGGGTAAATAAAACATAGAGTTTGAGATTCATAAGCTTGAAAGACGCGAGTGCCGGTAATATCGATTAGACCCACGTGTCCGTCATTGGTAAGTTTCAAAGTCATGCATTGCATTACTGATTTATTACATTTTTCACCAATTTTCCGTCATTGGTAAGAAGGCTCCAAGTTTCCCAAAGCTTGCCAATACATAGTTTTGAAGCCTGTTACAAAGTTTCACACGTGTATCGATGGAGAGCCAAAACAAACAACCAAACAATGAAATAATGAATAAATATGTGGAAGTAATGAAGAGGAAGTGACAATCAAGGAGCCACGTGGCTAAGTCATAAAAGAGGATAGATAGTTGAAGGTTAATGTGTGGTGACAAGCTTAATTAAGAAGATAAAGTTAAAAGACTTTAATAAAGCCGAGTTATATTAAAGTCTTTAATATAAAGTTATTGACTTACCAAGTGAATGTCAAATAAGAGACTAGGACAAAAATAAAAATAAGAGAGTATCCCGACAAAGCCAAAAATGGCTAAGGAAGAAAAATAAAATAAATTGGAGCTATGTTTTGAGACCAATCCATTAAATAGATGTACACGAGGAAACATAAGTTATTAATATCTTGATTAGAGCTAGTGGAGCTCCAATTTAAGATTCATACAACTAGAAAACAAAGATAAAATAATTTATAGTTTTAGAGCAATAAAAATTTAATTGTGAGTCAATTTTTTAATTTTGAAGATTATTATGAACACCAAATCGTTGAATTGGATTTTAAATATAAAGGAGATCTATTTTTGGGAGCCAATTGGTCTATTTTGAGATTAAATAAGTATAAAATGAGAGTTTGTTCCTATTTCAAATCTTTTTCAAGCCTTAGTTAGCTTTAGTTGTATTACTTTTAGTTGTTTTAGGATTATATTTCCTATTTCGGAAGTTTTGAAACATTCAAAGAGTACGGAGAAATTTATTATTCTATAAATTGGTGTAATTTCATTGTAAAGATCATTTGAGTTGAATTCAATATATAAAGTACATTTTGGAACTGTACAATTTTTGTGAATTGTTTGTTAATTGTTCATTCATGTATTCAAACCTACACAATAATCTCTCGCTTATTTATTAAGTAGAGTTTGTAATTCTAATTTTGATTGAATTTGTAGGGAAATAAATTTTGTTGTGCAAGTCTTATTTTCATTAGTGGATGTTTCTAACACTTGATTTTGTAGTTCGCTTTGCAATCTTGCATATTTTGGTGGGTTGAGAATGTTTGTAAGTGATAATTATTTTGTTTTCTATGTGGAATTTGATTAGCTTGAACAATAGTTAAGATGATTAACCTTTGATATATGCTTTGCTAATGAACTCGTTGTTATTTTCTTAGCTAATGAAAAATTTGGATTCCTCTTTTGTTACTTCCTAAGACTTATTTATTGGAGTTTACAAAGAAATGAGTTAGCACTATTTCTAGTTTTCTATGGTTTTATTTGTGTTTGGATAAAATAAAAGGTGTTTACAATTTGTGTAGGTTAAAAGAGAGTCTAACATATCTTTCTTCCCTACCCTACCCTCCTTTTGATATTTATTTTTCATAAAGTCTTCATCATTCATAACCATTATTAATACTAATAGGTTAAACTTATCAAAATCATGATTCTTAGACCCATGCTCTAATAAGTTGAATACACATCCGGATAAACAAGATCCAAAATTAGGGTTATAACACGTGATTTCGCGATCACATCTGTCCCTCCGTAGTTACACTAGGCTATATACATCCCAACCGAAGTTATTCTTCCAAGAGTAATACGTGCCTTGAATCCATATGTCTAGCTAGGGTTCTAAAATGAGTGGGAGAGAGAATTAAAACCCCTTTTCCCTATTTGAGAGTTGTTTATTAGTGTGTACAAAACACCGATAAACACAACGTATGACCCGCCTTCCAAACATATTTTAGCCACCAATCAACTATCAAAACCAATCATTCCTACACATTGGCTAGTTTGTCTTCACTCACTTTCTACCAAATTTTCATTTCAAGTAACAATTGTATTTCACGTGCACACACCGGATCTTGACAAACAATAATGATAGTATGTTATTATGTGGTGCTTGGACCTTGTTCACAATCATTTAGTCAATCATTTAGTCAATCTTTTATCTCATCATTTGTGCCTTTGGATCATTACTTGTTCATCTTCAATTTTCAAACTATTTTTATAATCATCTACAACACTTACACTTGCTTTCTACTCTTCTCAAAACATCTATGTGCATATTTTTCCTTTTATAATGGACATGGAAAACTTTATTCTCACCGCAATATCAATCTTGTACCAAGCTTCCATTTTCTATCATTTGTTCATTTTCCACTTTTCATCCCATGTTTGTTGGTGCGGTTTGTGGCCAAAAATCAACTATCACTGAGGGGGTGCTATACCAAATCCTTTGCTTGAAAATATTATAAAAAAATCAATCAAATTTAATAATCAATCACCAATAAACTAATCTAACCAAATAGTCATCAAACTTGTGAAATTAGCCTATCGATACATGTTATCCAATTTTGCCCCTCAGGTGAAATTGGAAAACATGACTCCACATAGAGAAAATAAGAGGATCAATTCGACCATGGGAGCTCACATTTCGGGCTCGAGTTGAGTGAGTGGAAGTGACGTGGAAGCATTCGGATTCGGTGGGAAAAAAATTGGAATCGGTGGGCTCAAAAGTCTCGAAGGACATCAAATCTCAAGTCTGGAATTCAGACTTTGAACATTCACGAGTTCGAGTTAGCAGCAGCGGTCGAGCAATAAAAATTACGATGCAAGGAGAAAAAGATGTCCAAAACCCAAAGTCTAAAATTCAGACTTTGGGCTTTCGAGATTTTAGAGGTTTCATGTGCTAGGTGGATGAACAACTCCTGAAACCTCAAAACCCAAAACCACGAAACCTCAAAACCCAAACCCTCGAACCCATGTGATGCAACCTAGAATTCACCAATATAAGCCTGTGTGCACTGGAACATCACTCAACCTAGACTGAGCGCTCACCCAAAGTGCCCAAAGGTACCAGGCCCCTTTTTAGGGTTGTTATTACAGGAGGTTAGCATGATGAAGACTTAAAGCATTTAGATCTATTCCTAATATGTCATTCTAGATGCATCTTCGAGATCTAGATCGAGAGAATCACGACTTAAAATATAACCATGATGAAATCAAACATGCAACACTGAACTATAATCATGATAACACTTTGATTCAGTCCATAATATTCATTATATTAAATTTAGTAATACACAGAAGCTTCCTTACAATAACAATAGTATACGCTCATGCGCGTATCATATTTGGCAACATAATCTCACTATAACATAGTTCTCACCATCTCCTATGCTACATAGTTCAATACATATTTATAAGGGTGGGGACTTTCCCTTCACCACTTATCTAATCCCAAAATAGGTCACATGCTATTATTAGCCATGCGTCATTACAAAAATAGCCACACATGCAAGTGCGCTAACAATAGACTACTTTTGGTTAACTAACAGTAGTAGATCTATTCTCAGCATGTATCCATACAAAATGCTTCATAGCTGATCCTCCAAAAAATGTGTGTCACGTAAGTCTTTGACCGGTTTGTGTGCTCCACACGCTACCTCCAAAAATAGATCCTCACCATGAAAATGGCTAAGTCCCAAACCTATTTCGTTCTTCGCATGTGATCCTCTCCGATACTCTTTGCGCCTTTGAATGTTCTCTTCTCTTTTGCAAACCTTCTATATGTCCTTTGCTAAGTGTCAAATTTTGACTGACTAACATTACCATGCACTAGCTGCATTTTCACCCTGGTAATGGTTGTCTCCAAAATGAATTAATTAATGTGAATAAAGAATAGAAAGAATTTTGATGAATAAAAGAATATCTTTACCCTACAATATCTCTCTGTGTCAACTTGAATAATTAATTCTGGATATTCTTCTTTTATTTCTACCTCTAGAGTCTGTCAATCATTGAGCGACCTCTACCTTCTCTGGAATATCCACTACAATTGATTCTAACTCATCCTTTGCAATTTCTCCTTTCTCATTCTGCAAGACCAACACAATGCTAGACATGGTAGTCATTCTCCCTTCTAACAAGTCCATATTTTGCACGATGAGTTTTCCAAGCTCATCCAGCCTTTCCTTATGTGGCTCTTAATGCTGTAAGGGATTTGCGCTTCTTCTTAACAAGTTCTAATCATTCTATGTGGCCCAATGTATCATCTTTCATGGCCCTCAAGACTTCATTGTCTTCCAAAATGGTCTTGGTCCTTATAAAATATTTTGGAGCTATACAAATATTCATCGCCCGATCTTCCTTCTTAAGTTCCTCTTACGCAATCTCTGAAGCAACCCCTCATATGATGCAATATTCCACATCACTGAAGCCTTTTCCTACTCGCTTCTGTGCTATGTCCTTTAGCGTTGGCATGTGCAGAGGTTCATATTCAAGCACTAAGTCCACTAATGTACTTACATAATGTATTTCCGAAGGAAACATCACATGTACCTTTACCTCTAAGTGTGGCCTAGACTTCATGACATTGTACCCAATCTCCTCTATCATGTTGATAAAAAAATGTTCTTCTTATGTGCCAAGTCTCTTTCTTTCTTTCGGCGCATTATTTTCTCATCCTTAGTCTTGATCTCCTCCCTTAGTACCCTAATTTTTTCAGCTTTATCCATATTCATTGTGCCACCTTTGTTGAGACTTTCACCAAAACATTACTCACATGTTCATCGACATAACAATAGGCTTTACTGTTATGTTCCTTGCACCGAGGTGTCTTCTTCAACCTCCTTAAAACACATGACTCTTCAAATCCATCAAAATATGGTTCATCCATGTGTGTGTGCATACCCCATGACAGTTGCTTCCTTGTACACATGGTTTCCATATCCTCATCCATCAACTCCCAACCATACAACTCATTTTGTGTCATTTTACTTTGGGAATGGGAACGTATAATTTTACTTACGTGTCCTTGGTGTAGCCCATGATTTGTGGAATATATTCCCCACTTGTTCTTCTTGATCTAGGCTACTTAGGAACTTGGGATTCAAGATTTAGAACTTGTGCTACTATATCATGAGCAATCTCAATTGTTGTCTCATCTGCCTCCTTTTCTCCTTCCTCTCCATCCTTCATATCTTCATCTTTTGATTCATCCTTGTTCTCTGGAGGTGTAGGGGAATTTGGCGTGCTTTCCCTAGACTCTTCTTATTCCTCATTCATCTTTAATTTCCTTCTTATTTTCTCAATTTTCTCCTTATGTGGAGAGAGTTGAGGTGATTTGTGCACTGATTGTAGAGTAGCACCTAGGGTCCTTATTCTCCTGAATACCATTTTAAAATGACACTCTCCTTGGGACTCGCATCCAAGACCTCATCATCTTCTTCTTGGGGCTTAGCTGGTGTAGTCACGTGCTCGATTCTTCCTTATTTGGAGGTTGTCTTCTTCCTCTATGCTCCAAATAACCACTATCCTCATGCTCTTTTTCATCATCATCTACTTGAATTGTTTTTATGGGATCAAAGCGTTGGAACATTTTCCATTGTATGTTTACCTTTTGGTGGCCCTGGGAGCACGAACTCAATCTCCACATACTTGGTGTTCTCAAGCTTAGGTTTGAGTTACAAGTACATAAGCACTGCTCCGTGTCCCCAATTTCCAAGCTTACATGCTTCATGCTTATAAAATTTGAGTTAATCCTTTCAATGTAGGAATTCTACCCTGGATATACATATTTATTTCTCAGAGTGTGGTAGTCACAATCTACCTTGTCTCCATTGAAGGTTAGGCAGTGTGCATCTGAAAACCAGTGAGATGATGCCTTGAAATATCTTGCTATGAAAGCATATGGTAGTTTGCACCATGGGCTCCAAGCTCGTTCTTCATTACAAATCGCACAATGTAAAAATGTTGATAGATTACAAATTGAACTGCCTTACCCACCACCGAAGGTAACTCCTTGGGTATATGCAAATATTCTTCAAACGCTGTGTGGAGTCTATCATACCACATCTCCACCCTCTACTTAAATGGCCCACCCATTAATCCATCACACAAGTACTTTCCAAATCTTTCCGCTAATGACTTGTGTTCCGTGGGGTACTCCCAAATCTTCTCCTTTGTCCATCAGGAACCCCAATCTCCATAAATACTAAAGATAATAGTACAACGCCAAAAATTATTCTATCACCTATCCATGCTTCTTCAATGATTGTCTTTGCTATGTGGTCTGCAATATTGTAGACCACTCCTTGAGACATCTTCTTTGCAGCATGTAGTCACCTTGTGTTTACTCACCATCTTCTTTGGTCATTCAACTTTGTTACAAGATGTGCAACTACCTGCACTACTAGTTACTTCTTCAATTTGTCAATGTCCATGCCACATGAACCTTTGGTATACCCCAAATCCTTTCTTGTCTCCAAGATTGTGGCCTTATTAGTTAAGTCACTATCCAGATCCACTCCTGAGGCCCTTAGTCATGTCACAGTTGAAATCAAAGTAGTTTTGATTCGACCCTCCATCTTATAAATTAAAAGAAGTCCTCATGTCCTCTACTCATCAACCGATACAATGGTTCATACTTTCCAAAGTATGGCAGCTCATATAACTAGTAGACTCCATTTTGCTTTAATAACTTCTCACCAGTGTCATCGTACACTGGCATATCTTTTGTTGTGTGCTTGTTTTTTTGTACTCAAGAACACATATCTCCTTATTATCTAATTTTTGATGGTTGTAATCATTGAATTTACATTAATGCATGGGAATCCCATTCTTGTCCCAAAATCACACCCTCTGGATACTACATTTATGAGAAATTACTCTTGGGAGAAATTTATTCTTCCACTTTAACCTTCTTCTTCCCTTTTTCTCCTATTATGGGTGCTTTCTTCGATTCCATCTGAAAAATATCTCCTTTCTTCCTTTGTAATTGAGAAAATCGAAACCCTAGGCTAGATCTATGTGCCCTAGTCAAAATTATGTTCCCTAACTCATTTGTAACATGTGCGCCGCTTCGCTCAAACCCTTCACCTATGGGAACGCAAGCTTCTCCCCTTTGAACCCTTCTCTCCACGTTAGGTTTCACACTCTTTTCTCCTCAACAAGATTGCTTAGCTCATTTTCACTTAGCCATTTTCAAATTCTCTTAATTGTAACGGTAAAAAATGAGCTCCCATCCCATCCTTATATAGAATTTCAAAAAGTTAGTGCATTTATTTCTCCACCTACTAATAATCCTCTCATTAATTGACAATTTTCATTCTTTCCATACGGTACATCTTTGCACCCAAGCTATAACCTTCTAGTGCGCTCTCCTACCTTTTGGCTCTGCAGATTTCTCTTTAAGGTGCTTCCACACACCTGAGTACCTCATCATTGCACCTTCCACTAGTAGTCTTCCTAGTCTCTTCTTACCTCACGTTATACTTATTTCTTGATTCCTCTCTATCTATGGTCCTTGTGTCTAGAAGCAAATCTCTTTTTTTTCAATTCTCCAACCTTGAATAACACTCGTAGATAGTTCCTTTCATGTGTACTTATTTCCATCAGTCTTGTACTTGGATATCAACAACCTACCCCACACTAAGGGTATGTGCAATCCTCTATGCATACAAATTCTTCAAATAATAATTAGCTTATGGCATGTAAATGCGCTTATTACACAAAAACACCAACTAAATTGACAAATCATAGCAACAAAGAAAGAAACACATTAAGGAAATGCATAATTGAAAACCTAATCTAAATGACAACATTGCCTTATTACAAACACCAAGAATACTTATTTATAGTAGGGCTTCATCCTACTCCCGTTGAAGTAACCAGGTAACCTTGTAGTCCATCAAGTGCCTCTAATTGACAAGTGACTGATTCGAGTATGTGAGTGATAACATATGGCCCCAACCAATGTACCTTGAGTTTTCCTGGATGGTGTAAAAATTTAGAATCATAAAGGAGCACCATCTATCCTATCTCAAGATTTTTATCCTTGATGTGCATGTCATGCCATGCTTTCTACCTAACCTTCTCTTGTTTTTGACTCCAACGTGCTATGGATCATCACTCATCCAATTTAAGTAACTTTCCAATTCATTATTCCTATGCTTTCTCATCAGCTAGACCTCCCACGTGCACAATACACAAAAAGAAAACATAAATTCCATAGGAATAACTATACTGCGCTAAACACTAATCGAAATGGTGTGGCTTTGTTTAACCTTTTATATGTTGTTCATATGCCTAAAGTACCACAGATACTTTATCATCCCAATCCTTTCTTCTAACATCACAAATTTTCGTCAATGTTTGTGTCAAATTTTTGTTGAAAGCTTCAGCAGCTTCTATTTCCCCGAGGATGATAGGTGTAGACTTATGGTGTGTAATCATGAATTCATCTAATAAAATTATGATATTCTCATTAAGAATATGTGTGCCCCTATCACTTTGGTCAAACTTAAAGGACATCCATACCTTGTAATAATATTTTCACATAGAAACACAGGCTATCGTAGTCACTATACAATCCTTTATAGGTGCTTCTTCTTCCGACATTGTCAGATAGTCTCATGAAGTTATGATGTAGCATGACACATTTCTACACACATAGATACCGCTGAAATAGGACCCAAAAAATCTATAGGCCATTTCTCAAAGGGTTCTGCACTAGTAATAGGTCTTAGAGGAATTTCATCTCATTGGCCTGGTTTCCCAAGACATTGACAATGATCACATGCCTTACAAAATTTTGTGCAATCTTTATACAGGGTCTCCCACCATAATCCAACAAGTAGAATCTTGCACACAGTGGCATCACCTACATAGTGGCCACCTGGAATACCACCATGAGTTTCTTCCATAATATTTGTGCACTCATGTTCCAGTACACAACGAAATAATACCTTATCCCAACCTAACTTGTACAGTTCACCGCTAATCAACATGTAGGGGCTATGCATATAGCAAGTTGTTTCTTCTCTAAGGGTTTCATTCCTTCCAGTGTCATACCTGTTCATAGAAAGACAACAATGTCCTCAAGTTTTGGTGGCACCCATTATAACCTGTATAGATGTGCATCTGGCATGGTATCTTCAATTTCCTATGCTTCTTCTCTTGACTGTATTATGGATAAATGGTCTGGTCCAGAATTACTTTTCCCTAGTTTGACCACAACTGTGAAATCAAATTATTGAAATAAGAGTACCCATCTACATATGCACCCTTGTAGAATGGGATTGTTTACTAAATACTTTAAAGCCATGTGATCTGTATAAAAGACAAATGGTGTAGCTAGCAAGTACTATCGAAATTTATGTAGCACATAGATCATTGACAAAGCTTCGCGCTTTGTAGTTGTGTAATTCTGTTATGCAGGAGTCAATTTTCTACTAGAAAATAGATAGGATGATCTATAATACCTTGTCTAGGTTGAGCCAACAATACACCAATGGCCATCCTAGAGGCATCCACATGTACATGAAATGGTTTGTCCCACAGAGGGAAAACACAAAATAGGCATAGTAGTAAGTTTCTCGTTCAATGTGTCAAATGCATGTTGTTGTGGCTTTCCCTAGTAGAACGTACATTTCCCTTTTAGTAACTCCTCTAACGTTGCGAAAATTTGACATATCCTTTGATAAAAAATTTGTTATATCCTGTATGACCCAAAATCTACATACCTCACTCTAACTAGAAGGCTCTCTTAGGCCTATAATAACTACAACCTTGGATGGATCAACCAACAAACCTTCCTTGCATATTATATGTCCTAACAGTATTCTAATGGTGCAGAAAATATGCACTTCTTGATGTTCAAAGAAATACTTAATTGCCTACATCTTTCAAACATTAAACGTATATTTTCACAATGATCCTTAACTAACCCATACACCATCCAATCATCCAAATAAACCTATAATAATTTGTGAATAAATTATTTGAATGCTTGAACAACTATGCACAAAAATACAAGTAGGTGCATTTTTCAGACCAAAAGGCATTACAGTATATGAGAAGCTACCCCATTCAAGACTAAAATTAGTCTTTTCCCGATCCTCTTGGGCAGTCCGAACATGATGATACCCGATAACCCATCCATTAAAGGAATAGATTTGTGCCCTATAATGCCTTATAGTATTTCGGAATGGTATAGGAAAGGGATCACACACATGCAACATTCAGCTCCCTATAGTCCATGTAGATCCTAATCTGTCAATCCTTCTTGATACTGATCACCATTGGACTAACCCATTCTGACTCATCAAGGGGCTTGATAATCCCAGACTTCAACATTTTTTCAATCTCATTTTTAAAAATTTTACACAAGTTGGGGTTCATCCTATTGGGTCTCTTTCTAACTAGATGCATACCCTCTTTAAGCTTTATCTTTATCTCCCCTAATGATTCATGCATGCCTTTAAGTTCATGGTACCCCCATGGGAATAAGTCCTGATAATCCCTTAGTAACTCTATGATTTTTGTCACTTCAGAGTCTGACCAATAGTCTCCAATTATGGCTTCCTTAGGCTCATCATTTGATCCAATATTCACCTTCTTTGTCTTCATAGGTTCATGATAGGTGCGCGTGGTCTTATCTGCACTGTCCAACACCTCACACCTACTTGTTAAATGGTTTACATATAAATTTTCTACTTCTTTGTCATCCACTAAGTAGACCATTTTTCCATTTTCTTTCTCAATGCAAGCATGTTGAAGTAGTGTGGCATCGACCTCTTTCTTTGTAAAAAGATGTGCTCCTAAGTTTCCTTCATCCAATAACTCCTGAAGAAGTTCTTCTACCTTCACACTATCTCCCATAGTTAAGCACTTTATGACTCTTAATGCTTCTTTCACCAGAGGTTTAGTAGAGAAGAAGTCAAACATCTAGGCCATTACTATAATTAAATCCTCCCAATTTCCAGACTCTCTATGGATTTTTGCATATACATACCAATCATGCACACACCCTTGTAAATTGAATAAAACTTTTGCACCCATAGTGAAGGTGGTAAAGCTTCCCCTCCTCTCTGTCTAGAGTCTCTCACACTTCTATATGTGGTGCTTTGAATGTGTTGAGTACCATGATAAGTGCATATTTGAGTAGATGCATTGCTCCTGAAGAACCTAGTAGCAAGAGAAATCTTAATTTCATTCCATCCTATAAGATTATCCTTATGGGCCACCCACCAGCGTGTTGTTGTCCCACGTAGTGTATATGCTAGCATATTTCTTCTTTCCAACAGGTCTATCCACTGTTCCTCCATGGTGTGCAGGAATACCATAAGATATCCTTCTCTGGTGTAACAAGGTACCGAGTTGTTACCTATCCTCCTGACATAATGTGGTTTTCTTCCTTTAGGAAATATGCTCTTGACTTCACGCCCTACTAACTCATAAGTTCTATGAGCCCAATTATCACAAGAAACACTTGTAGTATCGCTAATAGATTGTGCATCCTCCCACTGAATTATTCCTTCTTTAGATGGCTCAAGTACTTCTGATCCCGAATGGCACATACATAAATCCTATTCAGGTCTTCTTCACTCAAGGGCTCAACATAGGGCATAGATTTTCCATATGTTAAAGGGATAATAACTCTTTCCCCTTGTTTTCAAAACTAATACAAGCCTTGTTGAACTAAAGATCAGAATTATTTGCATAGCACCAAGGATGCCCCAATAGAGTTGGGAAGTTGTCTCGACTCTGCAAGTCGCTAAAACCTCAAAATCCCTAGTGAATATGTCTCCTTGTATGGTAATGGATGCATCTTTCAAAACTTCGATGGGAGTGGCCTTAGTCCGATTAGCCATGAACAATACATTAGAGGATGGCTGCAATGGGGGTCTTCCCATTTGTACCCATGCATCCAAAGTAAGAAAATTGACTTACGCACCTGTATCAATCAATATATTACTCAATAACCACCCATCGACAATAACATTCAGTGATTTCCTTGTCATAATCTAGGCTATGAGGGGGAATATTTGCATGTAGGATCTGCCATTTAGTTTCAACACTTGCAAAAGGAGTGTTTCCTTTGAACCATTTCCCTAACAGTGGAATAATATTCTCCTAGTGCAATCATTTACACACTTCTCTCAAGTCATCTACATCATTCTGGACTATCTCTAATGATTTATTTTTTCCATATTTCGTGATTGCTCCTTCAAATACTGTATTTCACCCTAAAGATTCCTGAGTACCTCCATGGTTTCCTGATAAACCTCCTTTTGATGGGCAAGGTCGGGGTACCATGCATGAAGAACCTCCTCCTTAGTGATGGTAGGATTTTTCTACAATGCTTCTCTGGCACATTCCACCTCAACATGGGTCGTGATATTTACTTGCAATGCCTCGACTCTACTTCCAACTTAGGCATCCACTGATTTTCCATAGTGCGTTGTATCCTAACCATCCTTGCGCCTTTTTTTTCTATTTATGCTGCTTGCTAAGATGCTCATATAAGTTTGGGCACTCCTCATAGCTATGACTCTTTCCACAGAAAGAACATGTAATATTCTGGGGACATTTACACCTGTAGTGGTCAAGATATCCGCAAGTATAACATGTTCCACAAGGGAACTCACTTCTTCCACCACCACGGCCTCATCCTCCAAATCCCTTGTGGTATCCTTGACCTCTACCATGAATGCCTTCAAAATTCCCTTCATTCCGATCATAGCGTGCCTAATTGTGATCCCGGTATTAATGCTTGTTCTTTCCTTTAGAGTTATCTAAGACTCCTGTCTATTGTACACCAATATCTATAGCATCATGGATCTGACCAATCATCTAACAACCTTCCAAATCATGAGTCATGCACCTACAGATTTTATAGTGGCTTGAAATGTTCTTCCTTATCACGTGTAGTAGTAAGGGAAAATGACTAGCATCATGGTTTAAATGACATATCTCACAATCCAATAACAATGAGCACACCGATTTTTGAAGATAACTATCCTTTTTGTGACCTTTTACTTCACAATCTTTGCACCAAATCCCTATGCACATCTCATGTGCTGAATTTGCCGATAGTTTCTCCAATCGCTTTACTAGACTTGTGATCTATGATTCTAAAATGGGCTCACCCCCATGTCTATGCTTTCATTAATATATGTATTAGGAATAGGATGTTGTTAAGTATTAATTAGTAAGTAGTTAAGTGTCCGATAGAAGATAACGGCGCCACAAGACGGTGCCGCCAATAATGTGGAGTACGGTAAATAAAAAAGTACAATAGGAATGTTGTAAAAAGTAAATATTTGTCGTAAGTGGTCCGTAATGTTAAAATGTCAAAGTTTGGGTAATTAGAGAAGTAGGGTCTACATGATTAGGAATTAGAAATATTATATTGGTAATAAGGACAAGGAGTGAGGTCATAAATATTTTGTGTATTTTATTTGTAAAAATTCTAAAAATGTGGAACCCATGTAAAATGATAAGGTTTATCTTATCTTAATGTATAAGCTTACATGTACGTATAAGAGTTAAGGTATGGAATATGATTCGTCGTAGTGGATTTCTTATCCTATCTTAGAGATAGGATGGATAAGCCTCGAAGTTCTATAAATAGAGAGGCCACCCCCTCATTTAGCATAGAAAGAAGTAGTGAGAAATATTGAGGAAGTGTGCGAAGGAAGCCATCGCTTAAAGGTGTGTCAAGAAGCCATCGAGAGGTGTAATTGTAAAGTTTCTCCCATAGTCTTGTCAAGAATCTCATGGGTGAGATCAGAATAGCTTCATGTTAATATTATAATTTATTTTGATATTTCAGATTTTTCGTCATTCTGTCTTATCATAGTCAATGGTATTCTTGTGTTATGTTGTTGTTTTGTTTCCAGATTACGTCCACCAAACTAAAGGTCAGGCATTAGTAAATAATCATAAAGACGAGGAGTTCCCGTGAAGAATTATCATAAGGCCGATTGGGTGATGACATTTTGGTTCCGCTGCGACCATTCCTCGTTGGTGGATTTTCCGAGAGATATTCCCACTAAGTCAAAAATCAATCGAGGGTAACCTTGTTTTTACATGCATAGTAGTTACCATGGTAAAGTCATTTTTACCGTGAATAGTAGTTACCATGTTAAAGGCATTTTTGCCATGAATAGTAGTTACCCTGGTAAAGTCCTTTTTGCTGGGAATAGTAATTACCGCAGTAAGGTCACTTTTTTTACCATGAATAGTATTTACCGCAAAGAATCTCACTTTTACCGTGAATAGTGTTTACCACAAGAAAGTCGCTTTTTACCGTAGTAAGTCAAGTTTTACCATAGTTTACCGTGGTCATTTCTATTTTACCGTCAGAAAGGTGTAAAGTCACTTTCTAGTATAGTGATTCCAATTATTTGTGCACATAAGTCTTGTTAATCAGACTTTGGGTCAGTATTTCACGGTGGTTACTTTTGAAAATGGGAAAGATTCCTGCTTTTTTCAGCTCAATCTAATGAAGATGCTTCTTCTTTCATTCAAGAGTTTAAACGATCTTGTATTTGTAATGGCCTTATAAGAAGGGGAACAATGGACTGAATTTTTCCTACCTTTTTGATGGTTCAAAGACTTAGGTGGTTCAAACACTAGGTGATAATGTGAAAATTCATGGGATTTATTAACTCGAAAGTTTTCTTGAAGAATTTGGTGAACAATGTAAATATGCAGATCTCATGATCGAGATCACAAAGCTATCCCAAGGAGAGAAGGAGAAGATAAGGGATTATCATGCTCGTGTTCTAGAGCTAAGGAGGAAGCTCGATGCCCGTGATCCTAAGGAAGGACTAGCGGATGGGTCGATGAATGGCGTGGATAATCTCCTCTCGTAAGCACTTCATTCTTGGGATGAAGCCGAGATCGACAACGAGTGAAGTATGACCGCCTGTACACCACCATCAACAAGCAAAGGAGATCGCAAGAAGGCAAGAAGAAAGCATGGAAGAGGAGCCCAAAGAAATTGTTGCTAAAGTAGAGCCTACACCAGCACCTTTGGTCCTGAATCCACAACCACTCCCGGTGAGCACAAATATTTCTCCTAATACATCTACTGAGTATGAAGATCTGCTCAAAAAGATGGGTCAGTTAACTATTAATCTTCTTCAAGGAAAGGAATTTAGTTCTCAGGGAGGAGATAGAGGTCCAAAGAGAAATATTTCTGAAGTTGTTTGTTATGGTTGTTATAAAAAGGGTCATTATAAGTATAATTGTCCAGATAGAGCTTCTACATCTAGTAAGGGAGATAATGATAAAGGAAAAGCACCTGTGAATTCTTTTGATGTAGTAGATAAGAGCAGAAATAATGAAGTAGATGTGTTTGTAACAAAAAGAAAGAAAGAAAAAGATAATCAAGATGGAAATGATCCTAAGAAGATGAAAGAAGAAACTAGTAAGAAACATAGGAGAAGAAAGTTGGGTGTGCAGGATTTTCTGATTTCACAGGGGCAAGGACCATACTCCATCTTGGAAGATCTGTCCAAAAGGCCTGCAAATATTACATATGGTCAACTCTTGGCTATGTCTTCTGAGAAGAGGCGGGAGTCATGAGGTGGACTCAATGCTCAAGAAGGAAGGAGGTTGAGGTCCCCTGCTTTTGGGAGGCAGAGGCAGATCCCTATGCTCCACAAGTCGAGGTATTATGTAATGGTATTTCAATTCATGATGTCTTAGTTGATGGAGGTGCTGCAGTTAATGTAATGACCGAGTCTGTAATGAATATGTTGGGGTTAAAAATTGATCGCCCTTCAACACTTATGTTAAGGTCATTAAATAAGGGAAAACTAAACCGTAAGGTGTAATTTCAAATGTGGCAATATCTCATATGGGTGTGGTATGTGTGGTAGACTTTCAGTGATGAAAATGGTACTGCTATGCACTCCAATGCCACTGGGAAGACCATGGCTAAGGAGAGTTCATGCAAGAAACTACCGGAATGAAGGTTTCATGACACTTGGACGTGGTAGAGAGAGGGTGAAGATAAACGTGATCCTCGACATCATAAAGTAGAACCTCGTGGATTCAAGTGATGAAACCGATGATCGACATCCTCTCGATTACTCTAGTACCAAAGTGAAGTGGACACCGAAGATGAAGAAAGCGAGGTGGATGTTTCAAATCCATGGATATCCCGCCACCACACCAACTCATGACCCCATAAAATTATCTGAAGAAGAAGTTGATGATCGTCTCCAACAAATAAAGATTGGTGATGCTGTGATGGAGAGTGAGAAGGAATCCTACCTCCAGCTCTTTCGAAGGTACATACACCTATTCACTTTTGATTACAAGGAACTCCGCCAAGTAAGTTGGGTAGAACATTGTATTGAGCTGGTAGATGGTGCTAAGCCCATAAAGCAAATGCCATATAGAATGAATCCTAATTTTTCCAAGACTGTAAAAGAAGAAATAGATAAGTTGCTTGATGCAGGATTCATATTTGCATGGAGAATTCGTAATGGGTTTCTCCCATTGTGATCTCAATAAAAAGAATGGGAAGCTACGCATTTGTGTTGATTATAGAAGCTCAATAAGGCAACAAAGAAGGATCATTACCCTCTTCCATTTTCGATCGAGATCTTGACGAAGTAGTGCCAGAGTGCTATAGTTTTGCCGATGGATATAGCGGCTACAACCAAGTTCGTATAGCAGAGAAAGATCACCAAGACCACGCTCACCACTCCTTGGGGAACGCTTGCTTATAGAGTTATGCCTTTGGGTCAGGTGTAATGCTCCAAAGAACATTCCAAATACTTAATGAATAGGGTGTTCGAACCCTACATCGGGACCTTCATCGTAGTATTTCTCGATGATTTTTGCATCTATGGGAGCAAGTTGACCACCACCGCACTGATGGAGACAACATTTCAAAGGTTAGATGAAGCACAAGCCTCACTAAACCCTACAAAGTGTGTCTTTGGATGTTCTAAAGGCGTTTTGTTAGGGCATGTCAGATCCAGAGATGGTATTGGTACTGATCCCGATAAAGTTTCAAAATCAAAGATTTACCATTTCCTATAAATAGAAGTAAGTTGAGATCATTTTTAGGCCATGTGGGTTACTATAGAAGGTTCATCAAGAATTTCTCAAAGATCGCACACCACTAACCCAGCTTCAAGAAGAAGGATGTTGCTTATGAACCAGAAAACAAGGCGCATGAAGCTTTTGGACAATCAAGGAAGCCCCGTGTCTTCACCTGCTTTTGAAGAATCCAGATTGAGCAAGCCATTCATTGTGTACACCGATGCCTCGATGCAGCACTAGGTAGTACTTTGAGCCAAAAGGATGAAAATGGGAATGAACATCCAATTTACTTTGGGAGCGCATAAATGAGCAAAGGCTGAGGTAAACTATACCAGAATCAAAAGAGGCTCGCTATCATTTTTGTCAGAAAGAAGTTTAGAAATTACTTGCTAGGGCAGAAATTTATAGTCAGACGGATCATCGCTCAAAATATATTGTCAATAAGCCTAACCCATCGTGGAGGATAGCAAGATGGATAATTTTGCTACAAGAATTTGAATTTGATATTATAGATAGGCCAGAAAAGAAGCATGTCAATGCAGATGCACTCTCTCGAGCCTATGATGGTTTAGGATCATCTTGTGATGATGATGATTTTCCCGATGCAAAGATTGTTCTCCCTCGACACAATCCCTAGTGAATACATAGATATTTGGAATTATCTCAATGAATTCAAGTTTCCGATGGTGCCAATGCAAAGACTAAGAGAAAGATTACTCAAGCCACCGTCCTCCCATACTTCTATTCTCGCATGGAGCATTATTTCGAATAGGACCTCGATGGACAAGATAAGAGGGCAAATGACGTGATCAAGGAAAAGAGCTTCTAGAAGAATTCCACAATGGTACATGTGGAGGGCACTTCTCTCGACAACTTACAAAGCAAGAAGGATCTTGATGCAAAGTTATCACCGCCCACTCTTTTTAAAGATCATATAATTATTGTAAGACATGTGATATTTGTCAAACACATGGTAACCGTAAGACTTCATCACTCCATTATGTCCTATTCTTCCCTCGGTCCCTTTGAAAATGGGGAATAGACATCAGTAGGTCCACTTCCAACTACATCACGTCAAAATAAGTATATTGTAGTTGCCACGATTATTTAACCAAGTGGGTCAAGCTAGGCCATCAAAGCAAACTTCCATGGATGAAGTGGCAAGGTTCATATATGAACGCATTGTCACCAGATTTGGTTGTCCATTAGAAATTGTAATGATCAAGGAAGCCACTTCATTAATGAGGTGGTAGAAGCCCTAGTCAATAAGTTTTCTATCAAGCACAGAAGGCAACAACATACAAGCCAAGCACAAATGGACAGTGGAACGAACAAATTTTGTGTGTGTCAAATTCTAGCAAAAGATGCAAATTTCAGCAGTACATAAATGGGATAAAAGGATTCATGCAAAGATTGTGGGCATATAGGGCAACATCAAAGTCAGCAACAGGATACTCCCATTTCAAATATTTATGGCATTGATCCAGCTTCTTCCTATTGAGTTTGATATTCCCACCGTGAGAGTTATGAAAATGAAAGGATGGATGAAAGTGATTCAAGAAAAGAAAGGTTGGTACATCTTCATTTGCTAGAGGAAATGAGGGAAATAGCAAAGGATACAAGCCATAAGAAGAAAATGAAGCAGTATGAGTACTTTGATCAAAAGATCCTATGGTCTCCATTTCAAGTAAATGACTTGGTTCTAGTATATGATTCCACATACAAAAAAAGAAGACAGAAAATTTCTTCCAAAATGGATGGGGCCCTACAAAATAAAGAAATGTGCATGAAAATGGTACGTGCACTGACCGGAGGAATTGATGGCACTCCCATTACGAAATGGGTCAACCACGACAAGTCAAGATTTTCCAAGCACTGTAATAGTCTACTCCGAGGACTGAGTAGAAGCTAGGAAGGGGGAAGATGTCGACACTAAAATTTTCCTCCAAAATTTCCATTTCATTAATATATGTATTAGGAATAGGATGTTGTTAAGTGTAATTAGTAGTAGCGTCCGATAGAAGATAACGGCGCCACAAGACGGTGCCGCCAATAATGTGGAGTACGGTAAATAAAAAAGTACAATAGGAATGTTGTAAAAAGTAAATATTTGTCGTAAGTGGTCCGGTAATGTTAAAATGTCAAAGTTTGGGTAATTAGAGAAGTAGGGTCTACATGATTAGGAATTAGAAATATTATATTGGTAATAAGGACAAGGAGTGAGGTCATAAATATTTTGTGTATTTTATTTGTAAAAATTCTAAAAATGTGGAACCCATGTAAAATGATAAGGTTTATCTTATCTTAACAGATAAGCTTACATGTACAGATAAGAGTTAAGGTATGGAATATGATTCGTCAGAGTGGATTTCTTATCCTATCTTAGAGATAGGATGGATAAGCCTGGAAGTTCTATAAATAGAGAGGCCACCCCCCTCATTTAGCATAGAAAGAAGTAGTGAGAAATATTGTAGGAAGTGTGCGAAGGAAGCCATCAGTTAAAGGTGTGTTGAAGAAGCCATCGAGAGGTGTAATTGTAAAGTTTCTCCCATAGTCTTGTTGAAGAATCTCATGGGTGAGATTGTAACAGTTTCATGTTAATATTATAATTTATTTTGATATTTCAGATTTTTCGTCATTCTGTCTTATCATAGTCAATGGTCGAGATGATACACTCAACAAGGTACTCCCATATAACAACAAAGATGTATGCGATGCCACCATTGTGCCCCTTATAAGACTCACTCCTACTATCCCACTACTTGAATTAGCTTCCTAACTATGTGCTAGAAAACCAAGCGCAAGGGCAAGGTTACCAAGTGGATTCAGATGTGCGCTCGTGGCCTAGGTCGTCTCTGCTAGTGTGCTTCTACGTGAGGCCGAGGAGGGTTCCCTATCATTTTTTCCCAAATGGGGAGTTCCTGAGGCTTGGGTTCCATGTCTTTGCGTGAACTTCCACTCCTTCCCGAACTATCTTTCTCCACAACGCCATTTTCTCTGTAACCTCCCGCTACTTCTCTACCTCCCTCTTGCATGCCTCATTATAATTAAGCCATATTTCCTCTCTCTTCCTTTACGCCTCTAGGTCTACCATAATTCACCAAACTGCTCCTTCCCCACACGTGGTGAGGTTGAATTAGCCATCATTTTACTCTCCAAATTCAAAGTTACCATCAAGATCTTGATCGCGCTGGAATTCCTTGCAGATAAGTTCCCTTTGGATATATTAAAAACTAGAATTCAGCTACCTCTGGGCACGAATAAGTGGAAATTGAGTACTCCAAGATATAACTATTTAAAACACCATGGAACCACGTATCCACAACACGATTCCAAATCAGATTAGCATCATAAAGGGCCTAAAATTCTTCCTACGTCCATACAAGTGTGTGATACCTCTAATTCCTTTTAGATTCATATAAGCAATCAGTCACTCGTACAATTCTAATAGAAAGATAGTGAAAATCTCTCATATAAACTATCATACAAATTCTCGTTACACCCACACATGTGCGTTAAACTCGATCCAATGCTGAACCACAAAGGCATATTATTCTTCCAAATCATGTATCCACTCGTCAAAACTTTCTAAGGTCAACCGCAGATGTCTTCATCACAAACCATCCTGAAAAAAAGCTGAAAAAGAGGTCCTAGACAATGAAACTAATGATGCAGCCTCGAATTCACCAATACAAGCCAGCGCGCGCTAGCACATCACTCACCTAGACCGAGCACTCACCAAGTGCACAAAGGTACCAATATCCTCTTTAGGGTTTTTGTTGTAGGATGTTAGCATGATGAAGACTTAAAGCATTCAGATCTATTCCTAATATATCATTCTACAGTGCATGTTCAGATCTAGATCTAGAGAATCACTAACTTAAAAGATAACCATGATGAAATCAAACATGCAACACTGAACTATAATCATGATAACACTTTGATTCAGTCCATAATATTCATTATATTAAATTCAGTAATACACAGAAGCTTCCTTACAATAACAGTAGTATACGCTCATGCACGTATCAGATTTGGCAGCATAATCTCACTATAACATAGTTCTCACCCTATCCCTATGCTACACAGTTCAATACATATTTATAAGGACGGGGAATTTCCCTTTACCGCTTATCAAATCCTAAATTAGGTTACATGCTATTATTAGCCACACGCTGTTACAAAAATATCCACACGTGCAAGTGCACTAACAATAGACTCGCTTTTGGCTAACTAATAGTAATCGATCTATTCTTATCCTGTATCCATGCAAAATTCTTGGTAGATAATCCTCCAAAAATGCATGTCACGTAAATATTTGACCGGTTTGTGTGATATGCATGCTACCTCTAAAAATAGATCCTCACCATGAAAATAGCTAAGTCCTCGAACTTGTTTTTGTTCTTCCCACACGATCCTCTCTCGATACTTTCACGTCTTTAAATGTGCTCTACTCTTTTTGTGAACCTTCCGTATGTCCTTTTCTAAGTGCTAAATTTTGATTTATCAACATCCTAAAACCCTAAAACCCAAATCACCAAACCCTTAAACCCTCGAAACCCTGAAATACCCCGAACTATTGAAACCTCGAAAAGACAAAGGTCTGAAACCCGAAGTCTAAATTTCAGAAATCGTGGTTTTGGAATTTCGAACGCGTTGAAGCCTAGTGCACGTAAATCATGACTTGAAGTATGAAACCCAAAGTTTGAATTTCAGACTTGGGTTTTTCGGCATTTCAGAGGTTTCATGAGCTCAGAAAAAGGTGAATAGTGACAATGACCGCTAAAGTCAAAATGCCCGAAGCTTTGAATCTTGAAAGTCTGAAATTTCATATTTCAGAGGGTGTGATGCATGGTTGGAGTCTAAAAAAGAAGATCAACCACCCGTATTTATTGCGTAATGCAGCCTCATCTTAAGATGACCATAACATTTGACTGGAAGCTCAAATTTGCACAAAATAGGACTTTTTGGAAAGCTCGAGTGTCCTCTAAAGTCCACCACTTTAGAGGAATGTTTCAAGATTTCTCACGTACCAAAATGATGAAGATATGGGCTTCATTTCTTCCCCAACAAGGAAAATTACATGGAGGTATGGGTTTTGTAGTGGCACCCATCATTGTTGCAGTGATTTTAATGCATTTTTGGTGGTTGAAGCAATATTTTGAATTCCTTCTCTCTCCCTTTCTCTCATTCTTCCTATATATTGTAAGGAGGGGCTCATTTCAAAAGGTTGGAAAAATTGTATATGCCCCTCCCTTCTTTCTTTTTGTAAGAGATTTTTGGAGATTTCAAACCTCCCTATTGAACATTGTAATGCAAAATTTGTGCCTTTGGTCCTAAATGTGATGTATTGTATCAACTTTGAGAGCAATAAAATCATATCTTTAGACACTTCAAATCCTCTTTGTGTTATATTAGAACTTTCTAATCTTTCATTGCATGCAAGGTTATTACGTACTATTTTTGTTTTCATTACAAGGTTGCGGTAGTGTTGTGTTTATTATGTAGGTTGTTCAACATCCTTCTTGGTGCATCAAATTCCCATAGAGTGGGTTTTATTTTCATGTATTTTCTCTATCTCTATCCCCTTGGAAACATTATATTAGGGTTAGATCTACAACTCTTTGCACTTTGGAGTAGTTAGAACTATGATAGGATAGGAAGTGACCTTTTCCGAGGGTTATCTTGATTGCACAGTCCCATACTTTAGGATAAATCCATGTTTGATGAATCACACTAACTCGCCTCAACCATTCGCTTGCAAGAAGCAATTACGCTTGTTATGATTTTTCCATAACAATACCTTCATATCAATATGATAAAGTGGCCCATCAATCACCATTTATAGGTCCATGTCTATCTAGTCAATTATTAAATTCCTCTTGCATGCATCCTTGCTTGGGAAATTGAAATCCAACCCACATACACAACAATATTGTCTTTGGGTCCATGACAAACATTGTTTGATCTTCAACTTTTAAACCGCATTTTATTTCCTATACCATGCAAACTAGAAAGGGGCACAAATGTATCAACGATGGAAAACCATACCTTTCTTAAGTTCCCATCATTTAGAATATTTTAAAAATAAAAAAACATTTAGAAAAATCCAAAAACACTTTTAAACCCCGTTGGTTTTCGGATAGGACTTTTTAGAAGAACAACAAATCGGGGGACAAGGAGTCCCTCCTCTTTAATGGGAGAGGTTCCCTTATTGAGACACAAACTTATTTACAAATATACAGAATGTCATTTTATGGTTGAACTTGGATACCACGAAAATGTTTTCCACAAAGATCATCAGTTACGAACGGGCTGAGGAAAGAGGGTACGAAGATAAGAAGAATAGCAAACGTTTGGAATTGTAGATAACAGAATAATTCTTTACGAGTGCGAAGTTGCAGGGAATTTGGAACAAGATTATTTGTATTAACTGAATAAGATCAAAGACACAAAGTTCTTCAACGACCTTCTTCAGATTCATTAATCAAAGACACAAAGTTCTTTCTTGGTCGTGCAAGATCACTGTATTTGCAAAAGCAATCAGCAAGACTAACGAATTAGGTACGAAATAATCTTCACCATACTAAAGGAAAACATAGAGATACGAGATTCGGATAGAGAATGAAAAGAAAAGCCCTTTTGTATTGATACGTTCAAGATCTATTTACAATTTCAAAGTATGCCAAGTTCTTCCTCTCCCATTAAAGAGGAGGGACTCCTTGTCCCCCGACTGTTCTTCTAAAAGTCCTATCTCAAAACCAACAGCTTTTTTGGCGACTCTGGGATGACTTTCCAAGAAAACAGCAGAGTTGCCTATGGGGCCGAGAACATCATCGTTCTCGGTGAAAGTGAAGACAAGTGAGGTGCCAATTCCTACAAGTGTTCCTGAAAATCCAAAGAGATAAAGATAAAGAAGTCCAGAGCACCGAACTTCCGTGTACTACTCGATTCTTCGCCGCCATTACCTCCAGTGTTCTCGCCAACATCTCGAAAGTCAACAAATGCATAGACCTTAGTGTCATGAGCTCCTGTCTCTTGGCCCCCTTGCTTCTCCCCGCAGATTCTTCTTCCTCTTTGCTTGGGTACAACCTCTGGTTGATAAAAGGAAGAGAAAATCCTCCTCTCAAAACCTGGGACCAAATTTTGATGCTGTAGCAGCCTTGTTGGGCACCACTCCTTCTCGTGCCAAGAAAGCCAGAACTACTTCCAGGATTGTGTCGGATGCTCGAGGTCAGCAATTCTTGGAGATTGCTAAGCCCACAGTAGACAAATCGGAATCAGAGTTGCTGACATCCGACTTGGAACTTTCAAGGATCCCTATGGGAGAGTCTACTCCTGAAGGTGAGATTCATAACCTCCAGGAAACAGTCACCAGAGTCATTGGAAGGGTAGAGAAAGGGCAGCAGACGATTGAACAGCTGGAAGAACAAGCCCAAGTTCTCACGAGTTTCATCAAGTCACTTTTGTCTAAGGACAAAGTTTTAGACCCCACTCCCTTGACCGCTCTACCCTCCTCCATAATTCTAAGCCAAGATGAAGTGCAAGAAATTAAAGATATGCACAAGTATTCTGCCTATGGTAGAGCTATCGGCCATGGTGGATGACATGCTTGTTGCCGGCTAAACTTCATCGACGAAGCTTTTAAGCTACATGGAAAGGTAGACAAGTTGCAACATAAACTATCCTCTACCATTGAAGTTATGAATAAGGAGCTTAAACTTTGGGGCGATTGCATTGTAGACCTTCGCCTCATGGGACAGAGAGAGATGAGAACATCTTCTTTGGCGAGTAAGATTTTCGATGATGCCGAAGATAATCTATCAAAATCCTAGGTTTACAAGTGTAGAGTGGAAAATCGTAGTCCCGGAAGAGGTCAGTAGGAGAAATGAAGAATAGGCGCAAAAGGAGAAGCTTTCAAGACGCTAAGCATTTGCTGCTTGCTTTCAAAGATATGCATTGTTATCTTCGTGGATGAGAACTCGGCATTCCCTCGTCCTTGCAAGAAATCAAAGCTCGGTTCGAGCTTTTGTCAAAGATAATCTTTTCAAGGAAGACTCCATCTCTAAAGACAAGATAAAGGAAATTTGTTCTCTCCAGTTGCTATTGAAGAAGCAAACAAAGACTATCATACTCACGTCGAGTTCGATAAAAGAGATGGAGAAATGCCTCGGGATTTTGGACTCACCTGCGCAACTAACACATCAATCCCTCGTGGCGTAGATATAGCCGAGTCATTGAAGAAGTTCGGGCAATGCGGATCCACAAGACAAGGGGTCCCTCCCAAAGAGCCGCCACCGTCTCCTTCTCTCTTCTTTCCTCTTCTTTCCTTTCTTTTCGTATTCGTTGTAATTAGTTAAGGTATTGCAAACCGCAATACTTAACTATTCTTTATTTAAAAGAAACGGTTACAAATCGTAACCGACTTGTAAGCTATATAATGGCCTTTCCACGCCATTTTGAAAGAGAGGAAGAACTTGGCATACTTTCGAAATTGTAAATAGATCTTGAACGTATCAATACAAAAGGGCTTTTCTTTTCATTCTCTATCTGAATCTCTCGTATCTTTGTGTTTTCCTTTAGTATGGTGAAGATTATTTCGTACCTAATTCGTTAGTCTTGCTGATTACTTTTGCAAATATAGTGATCTTGCGCATCGACCAAGAAAGAACTTTGTGTCTTTGATTAATGAATCAAGAAGGTCGTTGAAGAACTTTGTGTCTTTGATCTTATTCAGTTAATACAAATAATCTTGTTCCAAATTCCCTGCAACTTCGCACTCGTAAAGAATTATTCTGTTATCTACAATTCCAAACGTTTGCTATTCTTCTTATCTTCGTACCCTCTTTCCTCAGCCCGTTCGTAACTGATGATCTTTGTGGAAAACATTTTCGTGGTATCCAAGTTCAACCATAAAATGACATTCTGTATATTTGTAAATAAGTTTGTGTCTCAATAAGGGAACCTCTCCCATTAAAGAGGAGGGACTTCTTGTCCCCTGACTGTTGTTCTTCTAAAAAGTCCTATCTGAAAACCAACAGTTTTTGGCGACTCCGCTGGGGAAAATCGCATTCCAGTACTATAATTTTTTCGATCATCCTTTGATCTGGCGACTCCGCGTTTCACTCGAGGGAGAAGGGCCCTTGGTATCGAAGATTCTCAGTTTCAGCTTTTGGAACAACAGGGTTTTCCTTTCCCTTTAAATAGAAGAACTCGTTCAACGAGCCCTCCGCCTATTCGAGATAGAAGTCCTACACAGCCAGCTAGCCCTAATCTGCGAGCTCTGATACTTGCTGGTGTTAAAGTTCCCCTTCGGACCGTATTCCCAAGAAGAATGGCACAATTACCATGGGGACAACGTGTCGGACCTCTGGCTCTTGCGCACCCTTTGCATGAGTTACCTCGAGGTAACCGAAAGAACTTCCCAAAGTTTAAAGGAGATGGCAAAATTCACCCTGATGAACATATTGCAGCATTCATAGTCGCATGTGGAGTCTTGGGGGTTGAACATGAAGACGTCTCAGTAAGACTGTTCGTTGAGACATTACAGATAATGTCAGCTGACCGGTTCTATCACCTTCCTACTGCGCGGTGCCATCACCGACTGGACTACCATGAGAACTCGGTTCAAAACCGCTTTTAAGCCGGCGCAAGATGTGCATGCCCTGCTTGCCCAGATTTCTCAGATAAAGAAAGATCCATCAAAACCCATGAGAGAATTTGTGGCTCGGTTCAACAGATTGATCAACAAGATTCCTGCAAATACTCGGCCGGTTGATCAAATTCAAAATGTTTCTTTTTGAATGCCCAAATGCCTAAAGTCAGTTATGCTCTAAGAAGGGCTAATCTTGGAACGCTAGTTCTGGATCAAGAACTGGCTGTTAGTATCGAGGACGACCTGATCATGTCAGGGAAGTTGAAAAGAGATCCTCTCAAATCGAAATCTGCTGCTTCTTCCTCTTCCACCTCTGGACCTAATTCTGATCCATTAGTCCAGAAACTTGCAAATGATCTAGTGGCTATAAAGAAACAATTAGCCCAGCATGCACCATATGCAGATGTTCCGAGAAGAAATTTTCAACCCAGAAACCGTCTGCCAGCCCCCCACACCAGACTGGCACTTGAAGGGCCTCCTGTCAAAGTCCCTGTGAACGCAACCTGTGAAGTTGAAGAGCCAGATGATGACGTGGACGAAGAAGCTCGTGAGGAGTTCCTGGAAGAATTTGACGATGAGGCGGAAGAACTCGAAGGATCTCGGGTTAATTTCTTTACCACCGAAGGCACTGATGATGGAGATAACTATGATGAAGTGGTAGCAGATATGAACAGTGAATCTTTTGCTGTCATGACTCGAGAACAGACGAGGCAGAAGGAGAAAATAACACAGCCCACGAAGAAATCTAAGGAACAAACAAAGAACCATTCCTCAGTAATTGCCAGAAGAGGATCCCCTATCCCGACCTCATCTGCACCAAAGGTAAGTACTGTCGACACTGCTCCCAAAGTTTCTTCTTCTTCCTTTTCTCCTAAAGTTGATAAATCTAGAATTCCAAATGATGATGGCCCATCCACCTCTGGATCCTTTGATATTGTTGATCATCTTAAAAGGACTAAGGTTCAAATTTCAGAAGCTGAATACTACCAAACCCATCCAAAAGCTTTTGCCAAGATGATCCAATTTGTGAATTCCCATTCCAAGACCACCTCCAAAGGCCTTTTGCCCACACCTCCTACTATACCACAGCCTAGTCTGGTAGCTGCTGTCACCTCGCCTGGAGACAAAATCAAGCCTTTTTATGTTACCCTCCTTATAGCGGGCCATAGGCTTAGTAACTGTGTCATAGATTCCGGGGCCTCTGATAATGTGATGCCCGCCAAAGTAGCTCATGCTTTAGGCTTGACCCTTACTCGTACTTATGGATCTTGCTACTCCATGGAAAGTAAGGAAGTACCTTTGGTGGGAAGGATTAAAGATGCACAAGTGGCTTTTGCTTTACTCGAAAAGAAGGTCTTGGCTACCATACTAGTAGCAGACATTCCTCCTTCCTATGGAATGTTGCTAAGCAGAAACTTCTGTAAAGATGTGGGTGGAGAGATTCAAATGGACTGGTCACACGCTCTCATACCTGTCAATGGACAAATGAAGAAGCTACTACCTGAGAAGCAGTCCGAGTACATTGTACAGAAGACAGATGATCCCAAGGCACAAATACTCTATGAGGACAGGGGCCATGGTAATTACATGATTTTGTCCCCCGATGAAATCCGACCCTGCAAAATATCACCTAAAGATCCCAATGGTGTCTGGATCTTAGAATTTGATGGCAGTTGTTCTTCGGCTGGTTCTGGAGCCGGTGTTCTGTTAATATCACCTGAGGGCTGCCTGTACCCCTTTTCATTCAAATTTCAGTTCGAGAACACTAACAATACAAAGCAGAGTATGAGGCTCTCATCCTTGGATCGAAGTGGCCAAAGAACGAGGTGTAAAAATCTTTTGCTCGTGGTGATGCAGAGCTGATTGTGAAGCAAGTCAAAACTGTTTCGTAAAGAACGGAGAGGTCAAGCATTATCGGAATCAGTTTGGGATTCAATTGAATTCCTTGATGCCTTCTCCATTGAAGCAATTCCCAGAGAAAAGAACAAAGCAGAGCTGATTCCCCGGTGTCTCGTGGTCATTATTGATTCCTCATCCTGAATTCTCTCAGATAAATTCACTATTGAGATGGTCCACCGACCTAGTGTCCCCCCGACAATACTAACAACTGCAAGTCTTCAACGACGACCAAAGCATTTGCTTTCCTTCTTGGAGCTCAAGGGCAATTTTGAACAACTGTATTTCGAAGGAAGTGACAACCTGCCTCGTGAGAGCGTGTCTTCGGACCAAGCCGTCACCCAAGGAGAAGAGACTGATCAAGAAGGGTGCATTAAGCTCAAAGGAAACAAGATCCCCAAAGGTTTGGTGAGTTTGGAGGAGTTGTTTGATAAGCATGACAGGTACGTGAGATCTAAAGCTTCCATTGGACCTCGGCAATCAGCTGAGTATGATAAAATTGATATTGGGAGTTCTGATGACCCGAAGCTGGTAAATATCGGGAAGTGTTGCACATCAGATGAAAGGAGAAGAGCAATTGAACTTTTAAGGAAATATAAAGATGTGCTTGCTTATTCTTATGAAGATCTGAAAGCCTTCAAGCCAAAGGAAATGCAGCACTCTATCCCTCTCAAGCCAGGAATCAAGCCTTTCAAGCAAAAGCAGAGGCAGTACAACCCAAAGATAGCTGACACCATATTTCAGGAGATTCAGAAACTGCTAAAGGCTAAAATCATCTTTCCCATTCACCATTCGACTTGGATTGCAAACATTGTACCTGTTAGGAAGAAGAATGGGGAGATCCGTATCTGTGTTGATTTCAGGAACCTGAATCAGGCCTCTCTGAAAGATAACTACCCTCTGCCTATGATGGATCAGGTTTTGCAAGCGGTAACAGGCTCTGAGATGTTATCTATGCTCGATGGCTTTTCTCGGATACAATCGTAGAGGTCGATCATCATTGCGATCAACATAAGATGACCTTCACAACTCCTCGGGGTACCTTTGCCTACAAGAGAATGCCTTTTGGGCTGATTAATGCCGTGCCACCTTCCAGAGAGCTATGGATCTCGGCTTTTGGAAGCTTGAAAGGAAAATGTATAGTCATATACCTTGATGACTCGACAGTTGTTCTCAAAGACAAGAGCGGATCACTTCACCACCGAAGCGCTTCGCAAAGATGCCGAGAGCATGGGATTTCCTTAAATCCTAAAAATCTGCTTCGTGTTACGAGGGAAAGCTATTAGGACACATTGTCTCAAAGGATGGCATCAAGATTGATCCCGAACGAGTTCAAGCCATCCAATGATTCCTCCCTACTAGTAAAAAGGGCGTGCATTCCTTTTTCGGTAAGATCAATTTTCTAAGAAGATTCATCCCTGATTTTGCTGAATTAACTTTGAATATTTCTCAGATGATGAAAGGAAAGCAAGCATTTGGTTGGTCTTCTGAAGGAAAGGAATCCTTCGAGGGTATCAAGAAAGCTATTGCTAAAACTCCAGTTTTGGCCTGCCCTGATTTCAGCAAGGATTTCATTATCTACTGCTACGCTACAGGTAGTACTCTGGCTGCCGTCTTAACCCAGGAGGATCCTGATAAACATGAGCTACCAATTGCCTTCATGAGCTATATCCTGAAGAACCATGAGCTAAAGTACACCATGATGGAGAAGCATGCCTTTGCAGTAGTCAAAGCCGTCAAGCAGTTCCGTTTCTATATCCTCAACTCTCACTCTTTGGTGCTGGTTCCAGATACGACGGTTAAGTCAATCCTTACACAGCAAGAATTTGGGTCCAAGAGAGGAAACTGGGTGGCTAAGGTCCAGGAGTACGACATTGATATCAAGCCAACCAAGCTGGTTCGGGGAAAAGGTCTTTGCGAGCTCATTGCTGAAGGAGCCCAACACGAGTTACTGGAGGAGAAAGCTGACCTTCCTACTGTTCTGTTCCTGAGTTCAGTTGATGAATGGTACGCTGACATCGCTCATTTTCTCACGTACGGGGAATGCCCCTCTCATTTAACTGCTAAAGAAAAGAGGACTGTTAAGTTGAGATCAGCACAATATGTATTGTGGGAAAATGCCTTGTTCAAGCGTGGTTTGGATGGGAGGTTCCTGAAGTGTGTAGACAAAGAACAACAGAGAAAATTGCTCTCAGCTTTTCATGATCAGGCATGCGGAGGGCACTATTCATCAACAGTCACAGCTCATAAGATACTCCGTGGAGGGTATTACTGGCCTTCTTTGTTCAAAGATGCATCCAAGTGGGTGGATAAATGTGAGGCCTGTCAGACTTTCGTGGGAAGACCTAAATTGGCTTCCTTGCCTCTCAAACCAGTTGTGATTGAAGAACCTTTCCAACAGTGGGGTCTAGACTTCATTGGTGCACTCAACCCTGTTTCCAGCGCTGGACATACTCATGTGCTAACTGCTACTGACTACTTCACCAAATGGGTGGAAGCTATTCCAGTCAAGAGCACCACTTCTGAAGTAGTGTGCAACTTCATTAAAGAGAACATCTTGGTTAGGTATGGTGTGCCTAACAAGATTGTAATGATAATGCCTCAAACTTCTCCTCAACCGAGATAATGGATTTCTCACGGGTATGGCATCTCTCCGGCTCATTCTTCGATTACTATCCCTGTGGAAATGGTCAAGCGTAATCTACCAACAAGAATCGTGACTATCATAAGAAAGTTGGTCAATGAATCTCGTAGAAACTGCATAAGAAACTTTACGATGCTCTTTGGGCAGACAGACCACACCTAAAAGAGCCATTGAATGTCCCCTTTCAAATAGTGTATGGAGTAGAGGCTCATTGCACAAAGGATGTGGAACTACCACCTTGCACCTGATGAAGGCCATTGAAGACACTAGTTTCAGTGATGCTCTGGACAAAAGGATCATGTACCTGCACAAACTGAACGAGGATAGATTGGAGGTTGCTGACAGAATAGCTGCCCACCAGCAGAAGGTGAAGATTCTGTTTGATAAGAAAGCTAGGAGCAGAGAGTTCCAGGTTGGTGATACCGTGCTGTTGTGGGACAAAAGACACGAACCTCGTGGTAGCCATGGGAAATTTGATTCTCTGTGGCTTGGACCTTTCAAGATAAGACACTTTGCTGGTAAGAACTCTTTCTATCTTGATTACATGGATGGTTCCCCCCTCCCACTTCCTTATAGTGGGCAGTATTTGAAGTTGTTCAAGTCCTAGGTGACTAGGGAGTCCCTTTGTATATTATGTACAGTGTTTTGTTTTTCCTGCTTTCGGTGTGTTTCCCTTCTGTTGTGTGTGTTGCCCTCTGTATTGTTTTGTTTTTGACTCCTTTGCCCAATGGATAAGGCACTAGTCTGCTTCACCGAGTTATCTAAGTTCTTGTCTTGTCTCATTCTATGAATTTATGCCAAGTCATCCCCAGAAGGAGCCAGCTGTTGTCTGCTCAGAATTCCCCTCTCTAACAAGAACAAATTTTAAAAATTTTGAGTCTAAGTGTTTTTTTTTTGAGATACCCAGGTCGTGAAGTCGAAAGAATCTAAGTTTTGGGTCATTTTGTAAGTATTTCGGGTCTGTCGGAACTTTCTGTCCCACCTGTCCCAAGTACGAAAGTGCAAGTTGTTCCCCGATCGGCCGAAATCCCCGAAACTGTCCCATTCTCGGGCCCGTCGGAACTTTTTGTCCCAAGTGTCCCAAAAAAAAAAAAAAAAAATTTTGTGCGAGCTTTCCCATTTTCGGCCGAAACTCCTGAACCGCGTACTTCGCGCATTTTCGTCCCAATTGTTCCAAAGTCAAAAGTGCAAGCTTCCTCTTTTTCGGCCGAAGCTTCCTAGTCGCGTACTCCGGAATTTTCTGTTCCAAAAGTCCCAAGTCCAAATAGGCCTGCTGTCCCAATTTCGGCCGAAATGCCTGAACCGCGTACCTCGCGCATTTTCGTCCCAATTGTTCCAAAAGCTTTTGTGCATTCTCTCTCCATTTCGCCCGAGCCGCGTGTTTCGCGCATTCGCGTCTCACCTGTTCCAAGCGTACCAAGTGTCATTCACACTTAGCTTTTCCCGCTCATTCCGAATATGACGCTCTTTCAAATTGGTGGTGGTGTATTCAATGCGCATTAAATTCATTCCGCTCCTCAAACGGCTATATAACCAAGCATACCACCTTCGCATTTTTCACATTGCTTTCTTGCTATCATTTGCTCAAACCCTTGCAACCTAGTTCCCTTTGCAAATTCCTTCCAGAGTCTGGGTCGCAGCTCCGAATCTATCAATATGAAGATCAAGTTTCAGTGGACAGAGCAAATTTCTCCACTTGAGTCTCCGCTGCTAGCAATATCGGAGACAAGAAGCTCGCCATCTCTACTTCGGCGATTTTTGGTCAAGAATGACAGATGCAAACCCTACGCCGATGGCACGATGATTAATGATAGCGGTTTGGCTTTCGCCGAGGTTTCTATCTCAAGGCAAAGCAGGTGTCGATACGATACTCTCATGCGGAGCTCACTTCGACCCCGATTCGAGCGACTTGACAAATGTACACGGGAGCTCATTGCTTGCTGCCGACGCCGCTGCCATTAGAGCTGCTCCGAGGATTCCGGAGATGGACAATGCTATAGTCGTCTCTCTCGGGATCAAGCACAGTGCCATGTTTGACCAAGACAAAGATAAATATAAAGCTCGAGTGGCGAGGTCTTGGTTGAAGAACCCTAGGAAAGGAGCTTCTCGTCCACCAAAACCCTCTTCCGGCGGATTTCAATGAAGAATTGTCGATTTTATAATCCTCCGCTCGGGTTATGGGTTTGCCCTCAACCAATGAGTTTCATTTCTGGATGTGCCCGCCATCGCATGGTGTGCGAGGGAACGCAAAACATCAATTGGGCGTAAATCATAAGCATGAATTTGGCCGAGCAATTATCCAATGTGCAACAAACAAAGAAGTTCTTCATGACTTCGATTCGATGTATACCCTAGCAAAAGTCACGGCAATGGTTTGGCTTTTCCTACATTGATGCACACAAAGACGATCCAAGCAGTACGCCTATTGCCCAGCTTCACCCTAGAGACCAGCAATCGGAATTTCGAAGGGTCAATGATGCCTTCACCATGTACGTGGTCGATTGCTCAAGGTGACACCACCCAGAGGTTTTCGACGAAGCTATGAACTCCGATATCACAATATGGAGCCTATTTCATTCAGTTCAGGAAATTCTCTTATATCAGGCTTGCTGGCTATGAGAACACTCCTCTGCGGCTTCCCATGTTCTGCAACGACAAAATGGCCTTGATTGAGATATGCAGGCAACTGGACAAGTTGCACAGAACTTGCAGAGACAAGAAGATTTCTGGCTTACACTTTCCCATCTCTCTGGGAAACTACACATGCAAAACGGCCCTGGATGCTCAGAACGTAGAAAGAGCCCTGATCCCTATCACTGTTCATTTCTTCAAGCCAAGAACCTGTTTTGACTTGAAGAAGTTCATTGAAAGGAACATCAAGATAGTCTATCATCACAGGGCAGATACAGAAGACTACTGGGCCGACTGTGCAGATGATTTTGAAGCCAGAAGAAGGCATTGTGGCAGGTTCTCCCTGCAATTGATCCAAGAACTCAGTCTGTACCAAGTTCCTGAAGGTCTCCAGGATGACAATTCTGAGTTATATTCGTATGAATACGAAAATGTGATTAAGCACACCCCTCTGGAGGACCTGGATTGGAACAGAAAAGAAAGAGATGATCTGGCTGAGATTATTGCCCTGGGCTTGATCGTAACTAGGGTCTGTTCGAAAGAAGATCCAAGAATTCAAGAGGCACTCAGGAGAATCCAGCTCCAAAGATGATTCGACACCCATAAGGGAAGCATCGGCCTCAGTCTGGGACACCAAAGTGAAAACCCCTCCCCGCCTCAATAGCTCGTGGACTTGTAGGATCTACTCCTTCTCCATCTACCTAGGTATACAAGAAGAAACTCAAAGAGGTAAAGAAGGAGCCTGCAGAGGATGACCCTCCAAGAAAACAGGCAGAGTTGCCTATGGGGCCAGAGAACATCATCGTTCTCAGTGAAAGTGAAGACAGTGAGGTGCCAATTCCTACAAGTGTTCCTGAAAATCCAGCAGATAAAGATAAAGAAGTCCAGAGCACCGAACTTCCAGGTACTACTGATTCTTCTGCCGCCATTACCTCCAGTGTTCTGCCAACATCTCAGCTTGAGTCAACAGCTGCACAGACCTTGAGTGTCATGAGCTCCCTGTCTCTTGGCCCCCTTGCTTCTCCTGCAGATTCTTCTTCCTCTTTTGCTTGGGTACAACCTCTGGTTGATAAAAGGAAGAGAAAATCCTCCTCTCAAAACCTGGGACCAAATTTTGATGCTGTAGCAGCCTTGTTGGGCACCACTCCTTCTCGTGCCAAGAAAGCCAGAACTACTTCCAGGATTGTGTCGGATGCTCGAGGTCAGCAATTCTTGGAGATTGCTAAGCCCACAGTAGACAAATCGGAATCAGAGTTGCTGACATCCGACTTGGAACTTTCAAGGATCCCTATGGGAGAGTCTACTCCTGAAGGTGAGATTCATAACCTCCAGAAACAGTACCGTAGAGTCATTGGAAGGGTAGAGAAAGGGCAAGCAGATTTATTGAATGCCTGGAAGAACAAGCCCAAGTTCTCACGAGTTTCATCAAGTCACTTTTGTCTAAGGACAAAGTTTTAGACCCCACTCCTTGACTCGCCCTACCCTCCTGTAATTCTAAGCCAAGATGAAGTGCAAGAAATTAAAGATATGCACAAGTATTCTGTCTATGGTAGGTAGAGCTATCGGGCCATGGTGGATGACATGCTTGTTTCCGGCTAAACTTCATCGACGAAGCTTTTAAGCTACATGGAAAGGTAGACAAGTTGCAACATAAACTATCCTCTACCATTGAAGTTATGAATAAGGAGCTTAAACTTTGGGGCGCAGTTGCATTGTAGACCTTCGCCTCATGGGACGAGACAGATGAGAACATCTTATCTTGGCGAGTAAGATTTTCGATGATGCCGAAGATAATCTATCAAAATCCTGGGTTTACAGTGTAGAGTGGAAAATCAGAGTCCTGGAAGAGGCTGTAGGAGAAATGAAGAATAGCTGGCAAAAAGGAGAAGCTTTCAAGACGCTAGCAGCTGCTGCTTTCAAAGATATGCATTGTTATCTTCAGGATGAGAACTCTGGCATTCCCTCGTCCTTGCAAGAAATCAAAGCTCAGTTCAGAGCTTTTGTCAAAGATAATCTTTTCAAGGAAGACTCCATCTCTAAAGACAAGATAAAGGAAATTTGTTCTCTCCACCGCTTGAAAGAAGCAAACAAAGACTATCATACTCACGCCGAGTTCGATAAAGAGATGGAGAAATGCCTGGGATTTTGGACTCAGTCTGCAACTAACACATCAGTCCCTCGTGGCAGAGATATAGCTGAGTCATTGAAGAAGTTCAGGCAGCGGATTCTGAAGACAGTGGGTCCCTCCCAGTAGCCCGCCACCGTCTCCTTCTCTCTTCTTTCCTCTTCTTTCCTTTCTTTTCGTATTCGTTGTAATTAGTTAAGGTATTGCAACCGCAATACTTAACTATTCTTTATTTAAAAGAAACGGTTACAAATCGTAACCGACTTGTAAGCTATATAATGGCCTTTCCACGCCATTTTGAAAGGGAGGAAGAACTTGGCATACTTTCGAAATTGTAAATAGATCTTGAACGTATCAATACAAAAGGGCTTTTCTTTTCATTCTCTATCTGAATCTCTGTATCTCTGTGTTTTCCTTTAGTATTGTGAAGATTATTTCGTACCTAATTCGTTAGTCTTGCTGATTGCTTTTGCAAATACAGTGATCTTGCACGACCAAGAAAGAACTTTGTGTCTTTGATTAATGAATCTGAAGAAGGTCGTTGAAGAACTTTGTGTCTTTGATCTTATTCAGTTAATACAAATAATCTTGTTCCAAATTCCCTGCAACTTCGCACTCGTAAAGAATTATTCTGTTATCTACAATTCCAAACGTTTGCTATTCTTCTTATCTTCGTACCCTCTTTCCTCAAATTCGCTCAGAATCGATGATCTTTGTGGAAAACATTTTCGTGGTATCCAAGTTCAACCATAAAATGACATTCTCAGTATATTTGTAAATAAGTTTGTGTCTCAATAAGGGAACCTCTCCCATTAAAGAGGAGGGACTCCTTGTCCCCCGACCGTTGTTCTTCTAAAAAGTCCTATCCGAAAACCAACAAACCCGAAAACACTTATAAAATCCAAAACTTCAAGAAAATCCAAAAATCCAAAAACATCTATAAAATCCAAAATATCACATAATCCCAAAAAGAAAAACCCCAACATCCAAAAATATCCTAAACATTGTATAACTCCAAAAATACAATCTCAAAAATACAAAAATCATAGAAAATTGAAAATCCAAAAATTTGTATAACAATAAAATCATAAACATCAGTAGAGCAATCCAAAACCCAACTAATACTTAGCCAAGTGGTTAAATTATAGTGACATACCATAAACATCTCACCAATGATGAAATTGTTTTCAATCTAAGTCTCCCTAGGATATATCATTGGCTGTGGAAAGGTGTGACTAATTTTGTCATCTCTTGGGACATATTGGTCCCCTGCTCATCTCCCTCACGTTTATATTCACTTAGGGAAAAATTGTCAACCTTGTCGCAAACATACACCACTTGGGTATTGCACATGACAAAAATCAAATGTATTCATTAAATAATTTCTTGTTTGAGTGTGTTTTCTTGTGTTTGTTTGTTTGTTTGTTTGCTTAGTTTTCTTTCATTGAACTTTTCTTTTAAGTCATTCTAACAACATCTTACAGACATTGGTATTATGGTTTTTCTTATCATTGCACTAATTTTTGTATGATAATATAAAATAAAGGGTGTTCAAATCCATATTAATGTGAAATTTAGATTTGAACATCCCCTTCACAACCTTTTCCCCATCCCTCTATCTTCCATATCCCCTTTCCCTCCATATTCTATCTAACATCCTCTATCATATAACCAACATACTAATCTTCATTGTAGACTCTTCTAGCCTATCACCATCCATCCTACAAACATCCATTTTTAAAATGGTCATTCAACTTGTGAATTTGGTCCATTGATCCCTTCCCTAAATGTTTTAAAGTTACCTATTAATCAATATTTACAAGTCTTATCTATCTTGTGAAATCATCCCATTGATCCCTTCAATAAAATTGTTGAAGTGGTCGATTGGTCAACATTTTTAGGTCCCTGTCTATTCCTTTTATCCATGCCACTAGGAACACCTCCCCCCACTATGATATTTTCTTCTCTTTTCTAGAGTCCATCTCTATCTTTGATCACCACGTGGTCTCTTGAGGAGGAATCCTCCTATCAATATTTTCATTCATCCTATCATCACATCATGTTTTAACTATTTTCTTTGAAATGGTGTTGCTTCCGTGACACCCTCCCAAAGAGGGGAAAATATAGACACCTAAAATCTGTCATGCTACTTTTAACATAAATTTCACAAATAACACAAACACTTGTCTTTATTTATTAATTAATGACCTCTATTAATTAATTAATTGTTTCATCTTCCAAATACTAATTAATGTCATTTTTTAAATTAAAATCCTCTCCTCTTATTAATTAATAACCCATAATTAGTCAACTAAAATTCCCTACCCATCTATTAATAAATTACCCTTCATTAATCAAACCCTACTTCAAATCATCTCTCAATCTCATTAAATTCTCTTAAAATCATCACAAAATAGCTTCTACAAGCTAATATAGGCATATTAATTAATCCCCAATTGATTAATTAAGCCCCCTTTCTTCCCATTTAATTCCCATGGAGTATTAATCCCATTTAATTACTCTTAATCCTAATTAACTAAGCCTAATCCTACATCTCTATTATCCCACATTCACTAAGAGTTGCACTTTTCCAAAAATGAAAGCTATAAAAGCAACCCTATACCCCTTCCCAAAACACACCTAATTCTCATGCTAAGAAATTGTATTTGTGGAAATCTCAAGGAAAAAGTAAGATCGAACCCCATTTTGTTGAAGAACAAATAAGACATCCAAATATGGCTCACTCTAATTAGAATGAACCTCTAATCACTCCCTTAAGTAACTTATCACTACCACTCTATCTTGAATTTGTTTACACAAGGATACTTAAAAATATGAGAGTAATATCAACATCTATGGGAAACATTTGAGGTTCTTTCCTTAAATTGTTTTGTTCTTATTTCATTTCATTGTAAATGCCTCATCTTGATGTACTTAGCTTATAAAAATGCTTAACTGGGATGAACTTTCAAGGTGTAAGTTCAATTCATGTTTTAGTTTAAAGTTCATTTTAGAAAGCTATCATACACATATGATGCAGGGAGGGTTCAAATAAAACCAAATAATTCAACTAATTAAGAGGATTTATAAACAACCAACTCCCCATACTCTTTGCAAAAGTGGATCTTACCAAGCCCACAAAGGATCATTTCCCATTTTGATCAAAAATTTCTGTCATCAATCATTTAAAAAAAAATTCAAATCACCATTTTCTTAAAAACCCACTTTCATAATATTCTTATTGTTTCTACCCATTAAATTTCGAATCTAACTCCTTCATATACATTGTCTCTTTCCCAACACCCTTCCATACCTGTTACCCCCGTCACCTCGCCCATTCCCATTCACCCTATTCCTACTCACCCCCAAATCTCCATTTCTAGTCGAGAGGAAAGTCAAGAAAAAAAAACCCTTCCTTCTCCAAATTAAACCCCTCTTCTTCCACCGAGTCCTCACGAGCAACAAGGATATTGAAATTTCACATAATTTGTTGCACATCAAGACTCGAGACAAGAAAACATTACTCAATAAGAGAAGGAGAACCTTTCGCACATGATGGAAATCTTGGAGAAAGAGGTGGAAAATCTCAAAAATAAATGCATCATATAATTAAGAAAAAGGGTAAAAGAAAATTGAATGAGGATGTTGGTATTAAGGCAGATTAGATAAATGAAATTTACAAGAAATTGAATTCCTTGGAGAAAAGACTTGAGAACTCTAAGGAATGACATGATTAAAAAATTGTAATTTTTCAGGGCTATATGTGATTTTCTTGAACAACAAGTTAGAAGAATAACTATACTCAATGTAATCTCAAACTAACATTTGGGGCACTAGAGATGAAATGAACTAGATCATCTCACAACTGGATGCAAATGACCCTACGCATGTCACTCCTCTAGCGTATTTACCTCACTTCGACATAGCTTAAATCAAGAATCATAGGGCTTCAAAAAATAATATTCTTCAGAGCATTCTCGTAGCATGAAGGATGTTTTTTTTTATTAGTTTGTTGTTTAACTACTTTTTTAGTAGTTTTATTCCTATTTTGCTCCTTCGTAGTAGTTCCTTTTTTGGCTACTATTTGGATTATTGTAATATATGGATTTTGATCCTTTTTTGCTACTCACTCTTGTATATTTGGATGTTGATCCTTTTTTGTATCAGGGTATAGTCCCTTCAAAACTATTTTCCATTAATAAAAAAACACGAGTTATGATCATTTTACTAGGTAGACATTATGACAAATAGTTTGTGTCCAACCTCATTCAAGCAATATAAACACTACATAAATAAAACAATACTCAAAATCAAGGAAAAATATTGAAAATCCATTTACACCACAATATCATCCACCTATAGTCCAAATCTTATGTCATTTGGATTCAAAATGATAAAGTTGTGATGATTTTCAAAAACAAATCATCACACTTTCACACACATAGTTTGCATGCTTCCTCATTAGAAATTTTTGTGTCATTATTATCTCTAAATGCCACCCATGAAAACTAAAAATACATTTTTAATATGTTTATGTACCATTTCAAAGAGGTTTATGCCAATTTTCAACCTTTTCTATGGAGTACAATTCCATTTTTTCATGTTTTATCCTTTCCACACAACAAAGAAATACTATAAACAATTTACTTACCTATGCCAATATGACATTTTCATGGTCCAATGGTTTCCACATGGTTCCATTCATTCTCATATTTTATCATGGTTTAAAACCCTTCTTCATACCTACAAATATCATTCATCAAGCCAAAAATAACCAAGAATAATCCACAAATGCACAATCATTCATAGTTACACAATTCATGCTCAAGAAAAGTCTCTTCATTTATCAAATTAATGGAAGCACGTGACTTATTGAGCCTCTTTAATTTGTTACATACTTCCTTCCTCATATCAAAACCATCTCATTATTCCTCTCACCAACCTCTTTTCCCCTCATTCATTCGAATAAATTTGATTTTATGAGGAAAGGAGGGTAGTTAGGTTGAGAAACTACTAACTCACCTAGGCTTAGACTTAACTAGATGAGGTTTAGGATCTAGTTAGGATCCTATAAGTCATTTAAAAATGCATAAATTCTTTGTGACACCATTATTACAAATTAATGAACGTATACTAATTCCTAGGTGACTAACATACAACTATAGGCAATTTCAAATATTCAAAAGGCCATTTTCGAGGGAAAACTCCAAATGGTCATTTATTACATAACTATGAGTCCAAATGGACTAGAAGCACCTCCTAAGCATCCTAATGGACCCCAAAACACCTAATGAAGTGTGAAAACCTAAAATTTAAGTATTTACAATGATGCTTCGCATCAACATATGATGTATGTCTAATCATGTTTGATAACAATGTGACCAAGAAATAAGTCATTGGTGAGTATAAATAACTCAAGAGGAAATTAAAGCTTGATAGTATTTACAATAATAGAAACTGGTTGGTACTTAGTATAAAGATTCATATAATGACTAACATAACATTGGTACTTAGAATGGGTAATAGAGTTAAAAGATGTACCATGCAACTTCTTTTTATCAATCTCATTAAGAGGGAGAGATACACGATTACCTACAAAAAGAGTTAAGGAATAAGAGAAAGTGTGAGGAACATGTGTTGGTGTACTCAAAGTCTTAAGAATATGGGTAGCAATAACCATAGGAGGAGACATTATGATAGGACAAAGGGGCACATGTGTTTCCCCAAAGATATAGGCATTATAGTGGCAATAGTAGTGAGGTTGGGAGGAGGAGAGGATACATCCTCAATTAGAACATCGAAGGTGGGAAATGATGCAATATCGTGAACATTTACCGAATTGAGGAATACCAGGATAGTTGAATCATGTGTATTACCTAAAGCAATAACAAGATCATAAAAATCAATTGTGTTATCATCAATATCAATGGAGAGATATCTAAAGTCTTTCTAAATAACATATTTAAAATCTATAAACATTGTGATATTTTTAGGGGGAATATGGGTTTCCCCAAAGTACTAGGCACTTTAGATGTAGAAACATGGGGTAAAGCCTTGGGAGGCAGAGTAATAGAGGATATAATAGGTTTACTATGTATAGTAGGAAGAGTAGTGTCATTTTGTCCAATAGCAAGAGAACTATTACTAGCATCATTATCATGATTGAACCTATTCATAAAATGTGTATCATGTGTAAGCCCATGAATAGGTACATTGGCTAGATCATTAGTAATAAAAGATAAAAAATTTGATGTAAAAATTTGTAAAATTGAAGATGAGGTAGAATGTACATATGCATCACCATTTATTGATGGTATTTGATTCCTACAAGATTCAAGGTCTATAAGAAAATAATGGAAGGAACCATGGTAGGGAAATATTAGGCCAACATGTTTGGGGACCACACACATGATTAAGGACCACACACATCATGTATCCAAGGTTGTCCAAAAAGTATATTGTAAATTGGGATCATTAGGTATACTATGGCATATAGTGGAAAGGTTTTGTAGATCCACAAAGTGATATGTAGTGTAACTTTTCCAAGTACCCTATGTGGTACATTATAAAAACCATGAATTCTCATGTCATATGGGTTGAGATCAGTGGCAGGTATTCCCAACCTATGAATAAAATATATGGTGCAAAGATTGAGACTTGTGATTTCTACAAACATGTTTAATTAAACTATCGATATCACTACTTTAATATAAGAGGGAAGAGTATTGTCAATGAATTGTCAAGGAGGTATGTCATAGGGTCCAAAGGGTGTACTACTCATACTAAAACTTAGAGCACTTGGGATAGAGGCCACATAGTCAATATATGTATTGACACATATCCTGATGTAATAGAAAGCCTCAAAGACAACATCCTTAAATGTGGGATTGTGGTGGATATATTCAAGGAAATAGAATCTAAGAAAATTATAACTAAGAATAACAATAAAAAGGAAAACAAGACCTACATCTAATAAGAGAATCATGCACCAAAGAAAGGAGGAGCCCCAAGGCCACTTAGGGTTCGATAAAAGATCAAGTTATAAAAATGTTTATACCCTAAACTAAATAAATAAGGTTTTAATACAAGTTATTTCCTTATTATTAGGTGTAAGAATGTTAGAGGTAAAATATTATCAATTAATTAATCCACATTCACCACCAACCCAAAATATAGATATTAATGTAGTACATAGTGATAAAATGACATAACAATGATATGATTTATTAAAATACAAAGTGGGATGAATACTTAGCTAATAAGAGAGATGCATAAGTGATTTGTATGTGTAGATTTGGTAAGATTTGGAAATGCTTCATCTCTCGGGAATGTTCCTATAAATTTTTCGTAGGAAATGTATAAATTTTTCTAGGGTGTAGTATGATTTTTTCATAGATTGTATGGTATTAGAAAAGTAGATATTGGGATTCTATAACTTTTGCTAATTTTTAGTGGTCTCGAAATATTTTTTGATATCTATCACTAAGGCTTGCCAATGTGTGACAAATTCCTATGATGAATTTTAATAGATATAACCTTATCATACGTATTCCAACACTCGTGAATATGATTAGATAAGAAATAAAAATCAGCTTTTAGGTGGAGCTAGACTAAACTTGGTGGTAAAAATATATTGAACCAATGCGGATGCTACACTACACCCCTTTGTAAGAAAGATGAAAATCCATGTAATTCTCCTAGTGTAGGTGCAAGCCAACCCTTATTGTGTTATTCATAGGTAATTTCATACTTTTTTACTTTAACAAAATCTCCCTAAACCTAATTCTTATGGAAGATCTTGAGTCAACTTTCCACCGCATTTCGAAAGGGTCAAAATAAACACTATACATAGTAGATACCATCCACACAAGATCAGTGTCGTAGGTAGAAGTGAAGGAACATATGCAAAATGATGACAAGGTAAAATTTTGGACTTCCAAATGGTGTGTTTTGGTGCCAACAAATAGCGAAAGGTAAAATATCAAATTGTTTTTTAGTTTTGAACCTATAATCTTTGACAACCGAGGTGGGATCAACAATCAAATATGGGACTCGACCACTTTGTCACCAAAATGATGTCATAAAACTCATATAATTAGTTATTCACATTATTTTCCAACACACTCATCTACGTACTCCAAGAGCATTATAAGAACCCAAAAATACAATAGATGGTTCACTTGATGTATTTATTTGGTGGAGAAAACCTTAACAAAGGATCATGTAAATATAATTCCCACCAATATAGGATAATTACACCAAAATCATTTTCCCACTAAAAGCATGCCCCATATTTAACACATTTAGGCATGATGTAAAGATCTAGACCGTCAAATATGTTGAACTATCAATGACCTCTCATAAATCATGTCATTTATTTTGTTGCATTGATTCATACTTTAACACTGTGTACGCCTCTCCTAAGCAAGAATACATGAACTATGTTCCAAAGTCGATCATGATCTCGTTTAGTTCTATAGTGGTAGAGAAAGAACATGGATTTTGGTATGAGGAGAAAATTACATAACTACCTATATTTTTTGGGAGTTGGTTTAAATAAACAATTTAATGCCCATGTTTTGCATTTCCTTTTGTTTTGTGAAAATCATGTCTTTAGAACATAAAACTATTATTAACATCTAGGCTTGGGATCTGGATAATTGAATATAAATAATGACTCATGGGTTAATCTTTCTCACCTCTTGATTCTCCTTCAATGATTCCTCATGAATTTGTACTTTAAGTGATCTTTCTTGGTTAAAAAATCTACTTATCCTCGAAAAATATTTATTTGTGAGTTTCCCGGTTAACAAGTAAGAAGGAATTGTTGCAAAAAAAGGAAAGAAGCTTTGTTCGGACTCTAAAAACACTATGTATTCCATTTTCTAAAATTAGGCCTACAAGAAATCCATTTGCGCAAAATTTAATATTATGGATATGAAATTTGTTATGACTTTGATTTTTATATATGACTACAAATATCCTGGACATTGATTTTTTTAGATAAATAAGCTTAAAAATTTTAACCGATGAGAAAAAGAGCGTGTAGAACAATGAAATCATCCAAAATAATAAAAAAACATTCATATAGTTAATCCAAGAAAACATTGGAGAATGACGACCATCGTTGATAGTCACACTTTAATTATCTCTTGATTGTCATTCCACGCTAGTGTCCACGGCTATTTCAGTAATAAAGATAATGATCAAAACAATGCTTAGCATGTGTTTTCTAATGAACTCAATTAAATATTATTCTAAATGTAATTAAGAAGTGAAATCTATTGATAAAACAAGATATTACTAAATTTAGGATTAAAATATTGAAAGCAATGAAATTATGGTCATTTGAGCTGAATAAGAGAGATTAAATAAACAATAAATTCTCCCTTCATGTTAGGGAGGAGTGGCCCTTTCTCCTTCCCTTTGATCTTTTAGAATTGAAAATCACACAAGTCGATTTATCCTAGAATCATGTACTTTATTGAATAGAATAATTCTTTAAAAAAATCAACAAACTAACTCTACAATTCTACTACAAATTCCCTTTTATATCAAGAGAAATCCTTGTCACTCTAGAAGAGGACAAATTATTTACAATAATTAACTACTACTTAACTAAAATATCTCTATGACAACAACTGATTTTTGAAGAGTTACAATTGTGGAAGAACAAGTGCATGTCGCACTTAGATCAAATTCATCTTGTTAACTACAGATGGAGTCCTTAATTAACTCTTAGTTGAGATGATTTAATAGTGCCAAAAGATGTCAAAGATCATGCATTGAATCCCTATAATCATGGTGACTATAAGTTGTTATGTTCATCTATTCCACGTCTCTAATCAACTGGGTTTTATGTTGGGATTGCATGATCCACATCGGTCGCCGCATAATGTTTTTAAATAATAGTCCACGTTTTATGCCATTTTAACCATGTCAACTCGTGTTCTATCTAAATTAACTCACCTTATTACCTTGTGAGTCATTTTCTTTCTTTCTCATGAGTCTTATGTCTTCATAGCGCATGTCCCGCACTCTAAGCGAGTCTTGTGCTAATGCATGGAGGAGTCTTGCACTACAAATATATTCCTAAATTAGTGCATGGGTGAGTCCTATGCTTGAAATCAATTCCCGCGCTAGTGCATAGTCGAGTCTTATGCTCGAAACAAGTCTCGAGCCAATACGTGAATGACTCCTACACTAGTCCACCTATGATTCCTACACTGGCTTAATATTATGTTCTTCAAACACATTGTTAATGCACATAAAGATCCATTTAAACTCATTTGAAGAAGCATACACAAGATGAAAATAACAAGATTATGCACAAAAATTCCTTTCAAATATACTAAAGTATTAATTACAAAATGATAATATCAGCCTTAGTACAAAATGATGACACAACAAAATGGGGGTTTACATAGGAATTAGGAGGTCTCATAAGATAATAATTGAGTTTCATCTTTAAGGAAAATGAAACCTATTACAAAATGAATATGCATTAAATAAAACACACATAGGCACATCGATTTAAACTGAGATCTAGTAGTTTGTAATATTCACTAGCCAAAGCCACCCTATCATTGCCCCTACCTAACAAGGAGTTTGGAATGACATGGCTGCCACACTATAATCAAGATTGACATGTCATTAACTATTCTTATTCCTTCTAGTGCACCATACAAGCTCATCACAACTTATAGGGAATTGGTAACATTTATAAAAATGCAAAATGCACCTCCTTGACAACCATTCCATAATAGCATAATTACACTAGAAATAATTTGCACAAGTATAAATCCCCATCCCCTTATGAAAAAGTATAACAATTCATATTCTATGTGTCAATGACCATCTAAAATTTTGGAAAATATTGACATGAGGCAAAGAATGTGAGCACATGAATTAGATTATCATGTTATTAGACAAAGCATATGAGTCGGTTGTCACTAACGAGTGGGAGATGAGAGGTAACATGGATTTTGCAATGGGCCTAGCCACCGAGTGATGTAGAAATGGGAAACTATGTTATCTCGCTAAGGTTTTGACCTCGGGTTCCTATGCTCAAAGTCTAATGGAGTTTTAGATAGAAATAGAGAGCAAAAGTTCCAAATCATTTCGTATCACTAATAGCTCATTTAGAAGAGGTAGATGACATAAACAACATTAGGGCCATCCTTGGAGGAATTTTATTCAAAGTAGGATCTTGTATCCCATGTAAAATGGAGGGATTATTGATTCTTATTGTGTTTCCATGGTACAACATGTAAGGGAGCAACATTTATTCCCTATGGCCATACATTCTACAAAGTATGTACACCAAGCTTTGGGTTAGTAGAGGATCATGCCCACCCTATAATAGATGGATATTTTTGGTATTTTATGATATAAATTTCTAGTGCCATGGAGTATATGGCTGCGAATTTACCTTGTAGATCAACCCATGTAACATTTAAAATATCCAAACACAAAGATAAGTTGAATCCCCACTCCATATTCTCAATGCTCATCATAATAGTCATCTGCTAAGTTAAAAACTCTAGTATTGACAAGGTTTCCATATGTTAATCAATATAAATTTATCAATGCATATTGTTTTTCTACATCTATATGGTTTAGGGGATTTTTTTGGTGATTTGTATAAATCTAGGTCTCCATTCCAACTAAATCCCCATTCAATGGATTGTTTATAAGCCATTGCTTAGATTTGTGGTCAATGATTGGAAATGACATTGAATCAATTTTTCATCTACCCATGAAACTGGTCATTTTTACTAAAATCAAGAGAAAAAACATACTTCCTGGACCGATAGCCATATCATTTCTCATAATTCCCTTTAGAACCTTTTGACTTCCATCTTTAGCCTTAACTTTTCTTGTTTTGGTTTGCACTTAAAAATTAATTATTAGAGATGAGAAGTCATTGACACCATAAATGATTATAACTCATAAATCCCTAAGTCTAGAGGGACTCATAATGCCTCAGAAGCTTATAGAGAGGCTCACTGGAAGCATTTTTATACATCCTTCAATGTAATATGTTTTTATTTTGTAGCCACCGCAATCATAATTACAATTTTCTTAGTGATGGAAATATTTGAATGCTTTTGAAGACCAAGATCCTCTTTTTATCAGTTCACAACACATGAAAAAAATTTAGTCTAAAATTAGATGCACATGTTGGATAAACTTGACGGTCATCTTCCGTAAGTATTATGTCTCCAAATTTTATTCATTATTCTAATTAAATTTTGCATTGAAATATAAGTGACTAAGTTAAGTATGTTGCAAGGATATCTTGTTAGCTTCAAATATTGGATTAGTATTTTTAGTTCCATTTATGTGATTTCTTTACTCAAGGATAAGCATTTGATTTTGTGTGCATGGATAATCCACTATCTTCATCCTAGTGCCAAGGGCTAAAGTATCCATTCTATTGACTTCACCAGGATGAAACCCAACATCATCCCTTATTCAAATCCATAGAAATACTACTATATATCCACATAAATTTTATTGAGTATAGTACAAATGAAGTTTTCATTGATTTTAGGGATCCATAAACACATACCACTAATTCGGGATAGTTCCTCTTGCAATGAAATGATGCCAAAGTGAATATCGCTTTACCCTTTCCTTTGTCTTTTGTTTTCATTTCTACACTATTGATAGTAAACTAGAGGAAAAATAATAATGATTGCAACTTGATTTCTATGTCAAACAAAATTATACTATTCAAATTTCAGTGTATTTGTGTTTCCATATCATTTGATAAAATAATATTGGCACTAAATAAATTCATTTTGATCCTAAACAATTTTTTTTATGTGTTGTAAATTCAATCTTCTAATGAGGATACTCCCAAAAATTCAGTGATTATTTTATATTAATCCTTGCTTATCCCTTTTGCTATCCTAATTGGATTCTATTTTATCAAAATTAATATGAGCCAAAATATGATCTAACCAGTTTATTATTTTTGAATCAACCTATAGATAAAGCAATCCTTGTTATAGCAAAAAAATTACATGAATTTTTGTAGTAATTATTACATATGACTTGAATATTTAATATATCACCGTCATTTTTATATAGATTTATATCAAAAATATACAATGATTAATATTTTTCATATTTACATCAAAGGCATTACCTTTATTGGATTATGGATTGCTTGTTCGACATTGCTTAAAGTGTGGGACAAATCGAATTTAGTTTGGATGGTCATTGAGAGTACAATGCAATAGTCTCGACCACACATTTCACGAGTTATGGATATATATTTGGATTTTTGTGCACTACGATACCACTTAGGTGAGGATACACCGAACTCAAAAATAATTAGATATGGAGGCTATGGCAAGGTATTGTCCCACACTTCATTTACCTTTGATTTGGGTATGAAAATAATAATATCAATAGTTAAATGCTTATTTCACTAAATCGGGACATATTCCAATGACTTGAGACTCCAAAAGATTTCAAGTATTGGAAGAAATCCATCTCTCGCTTTTTGCGTATATTGGATTCCATTTTTGTCTATACTAGATTCCATTATTACTATTATTGGATTCCCTCATTAACAATATTGATTCCAATATTGTCATTATTGGATTTATTTTCTAATTTCATTATTATTAGATTCCAATCTCGATATTATTGGATTTCAATATCATTATTATTGGATTCCAATATGGCTATTATTATTGATTCCAATTTCACCACTATTATAGTCTAATTTATAAATCCTAATTTTAGATTTTAGTTTCGCTATTTTATAATTTCTATTTTGTTATTATTTGAATCTCCCACATAAGCCAAGTGGTCGCTATATTACATAAGCCTTGTGGACACTATCTTCAATAAGCCTAGTGGTTTCTAATTTACATGATGAAATCGCATGCTAGGTGAAATCATCCTAGCGGGTCAAAGTTACGTAAGCCTTATGGCCTCTAAGTTACATAAAAGGACGATAAGCCTAATGTTTGTATCTTACATAAGCATATAGGTTGTTAACTTACATAAGCCTAACAACCACTATCTTACATAAGTGTATAGGTTGTTAACTTACATAAGCCTAGTGGCCACTAATTTACACAAGAGTAGAATCATCTAGGTGAAATAATCCTAGTAGCTAGAAAGTTACACCAACCTACCGGTAGCAAGTTTCATAAGCCTACCCACCGCTAAGCTACATAAGCCTAGCTGCCACTAAGTTACATAAGCCTAGGTGCCACAAAGTTACATCAGCCCAAGGGTTAAATTTGACAACCACTTATGCTTGTCAAACAATTTTTAGATGATGGTAATTTTACAATATTTCCTTTAAAAATACAAAACAGTAGTTATTGAAATAATTCAAATTTATATTTATTTAATATTTTATGTATATTATATATTGATATAATTTTTATATAAATCTATATAAAAATACCATGATATTGTAAATATGCAAGTTGTGTGTGATAAAGTCAACTACTTTTATGCTTTTCCATTATATAAATCATAAAGAACAACAAAGAGTTAAGAATTACATTAAACAATTTGTTTTGAGAAAATGAATTTGAAAATGTATTTCCATAGAAATCAATTCAAGGTTCATTTTAAGAAGAAACCTCTCGAAAAATTAATTTTGAATCTTTTACGAATCTCAAAAATTGACTTTTGAATCATTGGTGAATATCTGAAAAAATGTTTCATGGCAAAGGTGATTTCACAGAGAGCATTTTTCCCTCATTTCACAAAGTTGGTTGGGTAGGTTGGTCGGGGTTGGGCGGTTGAGGGGTTGGGCGGGTGAGGGTTGGATGGCTAAGGATTTGGCGGGTGGGTTGGATGGGTGAGAGGTTGGATGACTATTGGGCGGGTGGGGTTCAACGAGTGAGGGGTTGGACGAATGAGCGTATTGGGCGGGAAGGATGGATGGGTGAGGGGTGATGGCTAAGTGTTGGGAAGGTAGGTTGGACAAGTGAGGGGTTGGACGACTAAGGGTTGGACGGTGGATTGGATGGGGGAGGGGGTTGGTTGGCTAAGGGTTAGACAGTGAGGGGCCGGATGGTTAAGGGTTGGACGAGTGGGTTGGACGAGTGAGGGGTTGGATGGCTAAGGGTTAGATGGGTGGGTTGGTCGGGTGAGGGGTTGGATGGTTGAGCCTTGAGGGGTTGGATGGCTAGGGGTTGGGTGGGTGGGTTGGATGGGTGAGGGGTTGATGGCTAAGGGTTGTACAGGTGCATTGGATGGGGTGGGGGTTGGATGACTAAGGGTTGGGTGGGTGGGATGGATGGAAAAGCATTTCCTTGCTAATGGTTAGATGGCTAAGGGTTGGGTGGGTGGGTTGGATGGTTAAGGGTTGGTTGGGTGGGTTGGGAGGCTAAGGGTTGGGTGGCTGATACCAATGAATTAATGATTTAGTCATCCATCCAACATGGGTTGAAACTTGAGCTAGAGCATCTGCTATAACAATCCAATAGTTTTCTCGCCACTTGTCCTTTGAACCATACAAACCCCTATAAATACCCCTTCAAGGTTCATTTCTTCACTTTTCTACGAAAATTTCCAGTGCTCTGAGCTCTCCAATCTTCAAACTTCTCCCAAATTTTAGCAATGGCCAGCACCACATCTATTCCTACACCCAAATTTCAATACAAAAACCTCATGTGCCCATAGATTATAGCTCTACTAAGAGAAAAGATGCACAAAAGGATTGGCTCAAAAAATTAGAATTTACCGGGCTTGTGGACATGCCCCAATTCAATACTGATACTTCAATTCTTGATTACCTTATCGCCTCTTATAATGAGAGTGATGGAGAATTTTACGTTCTCCTTGTGCATCCGAGACATCGTCAAATTTATTTCTCAATTGAATCCAAGGATGTACATTGGTTAACATGTTTACCATTCAAAAATAAGCCGACCATTACTCTAAAGGTTATCCTTACAGATGGAGAAAAACATTTTTGGAGTCTCATTACAATGTACATGTTAATGGTAAGTTTATTATTTTCAAATGCTTTTTTTCTTAACATTACTCAACCACCCAAGGATCTAACGTTTCTTATCTATTATTGCAGCTCCTCTTAATCGTTCATCAAGAGGCCTTCTTCTACAAGGTATTACAAACAAAATTTTTATCGCAGTTGTGTCACTTTTTCAGGCCATGATTGTATTATAGGGAAGATCTACATACATTTCATATTGATAGTTAAATATTTATTATGGACACTAGAATGTCAACAATTTGATTGGTCCAGTTATTTGTAAAATAGAATAAAAATAGATGTCTCCCATGCCCACAAAGCTAATCAATCTGATAAATCCAAGACTGTATTCTCTTATTGCAATTATATTCTTGCTTTCTATTATGAAGTGTTTATGAAATTCCACAAGATAAAATTCCAAAAAAATTAATGATCAAATGATTGGTCTTAGTCTCAAAGAAAAATATGTAACAATTAATTTTACTTTTTATTTGTTATAACGATTTCAAATTCAATATTTTTTAATAAAATAATAATTGTAAGATTTTATTTTGTAGGGAAAAATTATAGCTAAAACATCTCATAAGGAGGTAATTGGTAGAGGTAAAGCCCCTTCAGAGGTCTCTTATGATTCTGACATGGATTCAGCATAATCAAAACCAGTAAGACCTCCTCGTCAAAAGTGACCTAGGGGGTCGATATGCGCATCATGTTTACCATCACATTTAACTATAGGTATGAAGTTATATTTTTATATAAATAACTAATTCAAACAATTAATATAGATTATGTATGTAGTACTGTATTTTAATATTTCTATTGTTCTTTTCTACATTTATTGTATTTAGAAACTACAAAGTTTGATGATGAAGATCAAACTCATTCGGGTGTGAAGATCGAAATGTCACGATTGTGTCTCCGTCTATGCAAGGTATATTGTAATGTATAATATTTAGCATGTTTTGTTTCCTTACAATTTTTTATCATTTACAAATCCCAACCGTAATATTATAACAATTTGTTGTTTGCTTCATGTAGATAATATGTCTTCTAGGAACATTTCACTTGCAGAGGCACGAGGCTTCACTTAGTAAAAGTATGGTATAACACGTGCGTTCGAAGGGTATTAAAGAATACCCTTAATTCTAGTTTTACCTCTAATTATTCAATTGATAATACCCCCTCCTGTTATATTATTAAAATGAAAATACCCCTATTTTTTCCATGTACCTTACTTACCCATTTTTCAATTACAATTTTATTTACCCCTTTTTATTTCTACCCTAATATATTAGACAAAAAATATATTATATTTCTCACTCAATTTTTTTAATATGCATTTCCTCTCAAAAGATAGTTTGAAGCCATTCAATACCTATTACAAATCACCTTATATATGTTAAGATTTAATCATTTATCAATAGTTCTTCAAATAATTAATATGGTGAAATAATATCACTTGTGTTGAAAAGCATACTCAATCCTAGTTTTCTACCATCTTATTATTTCTTGGTTAAGAATCTAGATTTCTTTATTAAAAAGGAGATTATAATTTAATTTATGACCACACTTCTTTTTCAATTTTAAGGTATTTACTTTTCAAAACTAGGGTTCAAATGTTTTAGTTTTATATTAAAATTAAACCTCCCTTTCCTTTAGCCCACCACTCCAACCTACCCCCAATACCTAATTCAAAACATTAATAAATTAAACCCTTTCACCCCCTCATGTCTATCGGTATATTGAATTTAATTTTATTAATTTTAATTACCTCAATATGAACCCACGTGCTAGGATATTTCCTAGCTAATGAACCCTTTGTGTTCAATGAGGCCAAAATGCCTCCAAGATGTCCAATCCAAACAAAAAGAATATTTTTAGGAAAAAATATAAGGTTTCCCACAAATTTAGTAGGAACAATTCATGCTAAAACCACATAATTTCCTGGACTATCACTAGGTGGTGTTTTAAGTGTAATAGCCACACATATTTTCAACAACATCACCCTTGATGAGGAGTATTTGGGCTTCAATAGTGGTGATGTAAACAAGGGTAATTATTTTTACACCCATGATATGATTCAATCTACTCTGCCTCAACCACAACAAAATGTGCATGTAATACAGGGCAGTGACTCTCCTCCTCCTCCAAGAAATGATCCACAAACAGATGATGAAAAGACACATTTTATATTAGAAAATCTGATATCAGATAGTATAGGGAAACAATTCAAGAGGTTGTAATGTTTGATGTGGATTCGGTGTGGTCTTGGGAGAGGAGAGCTAAAATTTTGATAAAAGAATTAAATACACGATACCATAATCAAGCTTAAAGGAATTCATTGTTCACTACCGTCGAGAGCCAACCAAAGCTGGCAGGACGTTTTGCTAAACCAAGATCAATCAAGGACAATTTCATACAGTAATGATTACAATGATGAAATTAGAGACATAATGCTAAATAGGTTGGAGAATCTAATGGTTGAAGCACATGCTTACTACAACAAATGGGATAAAGACAAGACAAATGTTTTAATAGTAAATATAGAAAAAGAAAAAGCTATTATGAGTGGGATTTTATTTTTACATGCAAAATCCTAATATTATAAGCACTACACTATATTTTTTCATTTTATCTAATAGAATAAAAATTTAATATTCATGTTTTGTAAGGAAAAATATGAAAATTTAAAGAAAGAAGCAGTTGTATTTGAAGCACATTTGAAGAATCCACAAAAGCCTGAATTCTTTTATATAGTTGAAGGAAAAAATCATTGTTATAAATAAACAAAATAATACATTGAGAAGGATAATAAAGGAACATAAGATGGATCCAAAGTCTTACTAAAGGAAAAGACAGATGTAGATGAAACACTTTTTTTTACAGGAGATGTAGCGAGGGAGGAGCTGAATATTCTAGAAAATATCAATACCGTAGCATGAGATCTACAGGCATCAGGAGTTATAGTAGATAGCTTTGTACATATGTAGTATATTCCTCCACCTCTTACGCAAGAAAAAGAACAAGCTTCTCTTGCAACATAAAATTAGATATGTTAGTAAAGTTCACCATGTGATAGGTGTGTTGTCACAATTCCACACTGGCATAGGAATTAAAAGATAGTGGTCAGCCCTTTTTTATTTTTTATTCCATGTGGCAGACGTAAGGACAACTATGATTTTGAATCATAGGCAGAAAAGAGGATGACCTCCTAATGTGTCCTTATATGACAAAACTTGTCTAAAATCTTCGATATGTTATGACAACCCCTTTTTGGAATTATATTGGCGACGATGCTTTATGAATTTTTACTTTTATTCATAAAGTAATCCGCCACATGAGAGACTCGATTTCAAAAGAAATTTGGAAATTAGAATTGTACAATGTTACTATATGTTATTAATACAAATTACGTTTCTTTTTTATTGTTTACGTAAATGTTGCTTAAATTTAATTGATTTTGTTTATTTAAAATATTTACGTTTCTGATTTGTTGTAGATGTAAAATAAATCAATTAACATATATAAAAGACAAATGTGTCCTTATTTCATTTTGAATTTGAAAACCAAATATAAAAAACAAATGGGATAATTGAAACATATAATGACATTGTTCCAATGGAAAAGGATCAAATAAAGACAAATATAATATTGCATTTATTGAAAGTTGTAATATTTGTATGAAATACATCAATACTTATTACATCACATTATTGTAATGAAATCTATGTGAATTGGAATAGTCTTGGAGCAACACTTTCATTTGTGTCTTGGAAATCAACTGTAGCATGATCTGTGGATGTGTCTCGATCCCTTGGGTCAGGAAGAATATTACTAACTCCTCTTCTTTCTACTAGTGAATTTCACAATGCCAGTGCTCTATCATAAGGAAAATACTAAACCGAGTAATGTAATACATACAATTTGAGACAACTTTCTAGATTCCTATCCAATCTATTTCAAAATTTTGACTTTAAAAAGGATAGTGCACTAAAAACCCTCTCATCTTCCACAGAACACATTATTTGTGAGCTCATACAACTTAATATACTCGATCAAATATTCACTTAGAATACTACTTTGGAATAGATATCCTTCCAAATCCTTTTCATGGCACCATAATCTTGTGGGTTTTGTAGAAGCTGAACTTGTTGTATCATAGTATTAGCAAAATCCATTGACTATGAACTAAGTAGTTTTATTTTTAAAATACCTTCTAAGAAAACTCTATTTATCTCTTCAGATTAGAGAAATGATCAGTTAGATCACCCATGTTTTTGAAAAATAAAGGAATGATAGATGTATAAGGTTTACCACCTAACAAATTCCAAAATTGTGGATTTACAACTCCCATTGCTTCAAGTATTTTATCATTTTTGAATCTTTCCTAGATCTCTTTAGCTAACGATTTAAAGATCTTTCTCAACTTATTTGTAGTTTCCATTAATACTGCATCATATAAATTTCATGTCACTCTTACTTCTTCTATTTCGAGTTACCCATATCAAATCTTTTTTTGGAATGTATGGATGGAATATATCTTCCATGTTCTGTTATACACAGATGATCATGTATATTGTACTTTAAGAAGTACCTGGAATTTTTCAAATCTGTCAATACATTCCTGTTTTCAAAAGCAACACCTTGAAAACTCCCATCATAAATATATAAACTTTCTAGACTCCAACAAACATGTCTTCTGAGTCTTATGAAGTATGTAATGTAGAAATACTGATCTTGTGCATGCTTCATTAAAATATTAAGATCCCTAAACATGGGAAAAATACCACAGAGTGTGAGTAAAGTTTCTATGTTAATTAGATGACATAATAGATATTTAGCTTTATCTACATCCCTGCGGTATTTAAACATAAATCTTGTCAATGAAGGATATTCATCAAATATTCTATAGGGAGGTTCATACATAGATATCCATCTAGTATCTACATCTTTAATAATTTTTTCCCTCTGTCAGTCCAATAGATTTTTTTGAAATTCTAAAAATCTCTTTGGACTGCTAGAATAATAAGCATGTAGATCACGTATCAATTCCTCCACTTTAGCTACATTTTCAAATGTGCTCACAATTTTGTAGGCGAGATTCATTCTATGAGCCATGAAATAGACAAATACCATATACAGAGCAATAGTTGTCTAAATTATAACACACAAACCATTTCTATCTCCTTGCATTACAACTACACCATCGGTTCCAAAACAAACTAATTTTGTTGTAATGGAAAAGTCATCCATTCCGGTGATATCCTTCAAATTTGACACCACTAATTTATAAATATTTTCAGAATTGCAATTCTCACTCATTTTATGAATTACTAAGAGGTGTGGAGTCCTTATTTCATTAGCAAATGTGTAAACATGAATACATATCCATGAAATATTATCGAGTACACTGTAACCTCATCTAATGAAAGGGAAATATACTTTTCCTTTTGAAAACATAGTTTCGATCCTCCTTCTCTACTAGATAGACATTTTGTAATCTCCCACCATGGGTATCTGACCAATGAGATTGAGGAATGTTCTATAAACCAATCACTTGACACAAAAATTTATTTTCTCCAAAATAACATCGATCTTCCCTTTTCATTATATGAAATACGGTAGAAAAATGAATACCCTTTTCTTGCATTTCTTCCTCCATATCTTTTCTCAATCTTTCTACTATGGTCCCACATTTTTCATTTACATATTTAATATATATATTTTCCTTTTCATACTCTTCTCGCATATTTGACATGTAGACAATATTTTGCATCTTTCAATTTGTGTTACGACTATGTTGCCATCCTTTAGATTTTGGGAAATCTATATTTTCACACAAAGTTTTTCAACTGTGTCCATTTTGAGTTGCATCGTGTGATCCTTCCCTTGTTTCCAACCACATATTTTGCATCGACATTGTGTTGGAACATCGTTATAATTTTAAGTGTACAAAGGTTCAATAAAAGGATATTTTGTATCCCATTTGAACTAGAATTTCCTTCCAATTATCAAGTTTTCCCTCTTTCTTCTAACATATTTTATTTTTTTCTTGGGATTTAACTTCTGTATCTAGGATGTTAGTAGGAATATTTTGATTCTCATGTCTCCTTTTTCTGGAAATAGACCTTGGAGTAGAATCTTCCTCTGTTGGTGTATCATGAGAATTTGATGAATTTTATTATACTTCTATGTCATCAAGGGATGAAATGTTTTCCTCAACATATAATGGATCATCAATATCTTTAAATTGATTATTCTATGAAGGAATTTCTAAAACATCTGCATATAATTCTATAAAATTGTTACTTATATAGTATTAATTTTATCTATAGTTAAATTTTTACAGAGTACAAAGAGTTCCAAGAACAGTATGATAAACATAATTATTAAATTCTATAAGATTAAATAACTAGTAAATAACATGTGCCACATACTAATATTTTTCAACTGATGAAGAAACTACCTTTGTTTTTGTGATTTTCCAAAATAGCCAAGCAAAGTATTTGCACCCTTTTTTGAACTGGATGAATTTGTAATCTTCTTGCCCTAATTTCTAGTATCCATGACTACTTACTACTTAGGCCCTTAGGGGTGGCTCTTATGTTCGAAGACTTTGAGAATGGATGGTTTAAGGTTAACCAAGATTGGTTGATGGAAAAGGGTTGGATGACCGTGAGTCATTGAGGGTTTGACGACTCACGACTTAGAGGTTGGATGCCTAAGTTATTGGATGACTTAAGCCTTAGGGGTTGGATGGCTCAGGGTTGTACGAGATAAGGGGTTGGATGACTTAAGGTTGGATAGATAATAGTTGGATGGCTAATGATTTGGATGGCTAGGGGTTGGATGGTTAGGGATTTGATGGCTAAGTGTTAGACGACTAAAGGTTGGACGATCGGATCGTTGGATGGAACATATTTGGATGGATCAAAATTGGATGGATCATATTTGGATGGCTTAGGGTTTGACATAATAGAGTTGGATGGATCGAGTTGGATGGATTGGAGTTAGATGGATAAGAGTTGGATAGATCAAAATTGGATGGCTAAGAGGTTGGATGAATCAAATTTTAGAGTTAGATAGGTCGGGATTAGAGGGCTCGAGTTTGGACGGCTCAGAGTTGGATGGTTTATGGTTGGACAGCTCAGATTTTAGTGTTAGCAGATGATGATTTTCTTATGTTTACTTCGGTGAATATGCGCATGATATGATTTGAATTGGTGCTGGCTGAATTACAATCGTAAGTTGTTATATATGTGTAAAATCTAGGGAAATGAATAATATAAGGGACATTTCAGTTGATTTTTTTGGCAAATAAGTCTATTACGAATCACAAAATATTCTCCAATTCGAATTTCCATAATCCTTGATTTTCATGAGTTTAGGAAAATTTGCCACTAAAAATTCCCCTGAATCAATCCTTCCATAAAATTACATTGAAAATTACATAAGCATTGATCCCTCACATGTGTTTTAATTATTGTTCTTCAATTTGTGAAAGGTATTGTTAGATAGCTTCATGACCCCAATTTGGTATTTTAATTTGAACTCCTTTCCATGTTTTCCTTAGACTCCATGCCTAGATGACATTGTCTATATCAATATTTGATGTGTCCCTTGATTTTTTCCATCATTGATTTTTCAACAAGAATTCCTCGTACCTTTATTTTTTTGTATTTCCTTTTCTGTGGGTTCCCACTAGTATAACCTTATCATTTGAGTGTTTGTGTGACAATCCTATATTAGTTTTAGTTCTTCCTTGCCCATCCATATAGGTACATTATCATTAGGCAGTCTTACTAGTATTATCTACCCAATATTCACATCCAAGATCTTGGGTTGAATTCCTCTCGAGGTATATCACGAATAGGTCTAACATATATATCCTTATTTGAAAGGACATTTTGACAGTAGTAGTTATCCACGTCAAGACATGGTGCACCCACTATTTGATCATACATTGCGCTATCATGAATTATTTTAGTCCCAAACAAATATCTTCTCATCATATTGTAATTGAAACAAGAGATTATCTAGGGCAAGTAGAATTTTTTTCCAATATGCAATATTTGGAACATAGTATTCTTCTCCACCATCTGTTGAAATCTTTTCCCAAAGGTGTGATTTGTGCCTAAATTTCTCTCTGCATGTTTTCCATCTCTTTGGGTTCTTTAAAGGGTGCCAATGGAGGATCCCCTTCAGAAAGAAAGGTTTCCCATCAACTGTTTTCATATCTCAATTGAGTGTGACCAGACAAACTCCAAGATTGATGCTTTAAACTCCATGATGGGCTTGTTGTCTTTGACATATAATTTAAACATCTTTGGTTTGCTGATACCCATGATCTTGTGGTTACCATCTAGCAAGTGTGGTTCCAAAAAGGCCTTAAATTTGTAGAATTCCTCAATAAGGTATAGAGTGAATGTGTTGGACTCCTCTTGGCATGTTCTGTAAGTGTCCATTATTTTTGGCAAAGAGAATGTATCCAATTTGCACAATGTTGTTGATAATTGGATAAATTTCCCATCTATGTCTTCATGCATGTGACCCAATGGAAGGAAACTCACATACACTGTGTTGAAAACCCTTCTAGTTGTTAGCATGGATGTAAATGCAAACAATGTGCAATTTTTTTGTCACTTGCAGCATTATCTAGTTGCAAGTAAAGAGTTGGTAGTTGTTTTCTAAATGAACTTGAAAAATGTTTACATTATTAGTTGTATGAGCACCCTCATTTTTCTTCTTGTATTCCTTGCACTTGTCATATGCATCATTTTACAATAGTGCATCATGTAATGGGTGTTTTGACGTCCCACTACTATATAAAAATCACCATACCGATCATATAAGTGGTTCTTCTAGCTTCTGGATAGATAGTGTCAATGATGTTATTGTGAAGTTTTTCCTCGCTCAACAAAAGGGAGAAAAAAGTTCCCAAAACCCCTCGTTTTTCCCATGTGTCAAGCATACCAATCAAGGTGATGGGGAGATTAATAACATTTCTTATTTATTTTTCTTTTTCACTCATCCTTGGTATTGCAATTTTCATCTTGTCCATTTTTTCATGCACAATGCTTAAATAACTATTAGGATTTTTTGTGATTGCACTCTATGCGCATATTAAGTTACATGACAACTTTGAATGTAATCATTGTGCCATTTCTGGTGTTGATCTATTTTTACAAGTTTTTCGGAGATGAGGTTCTTTACACGTTTTTCTTAAGCTATGTGCACTCGTCACATTTGACAAAAAAATTATTCTTGTGATTGAAACATGGGAGAAATGTTCTTTCCATATTTTTCTAAGATTTGACTATGACATTTGAGGAAGGCCCAACAGTGAAAGGCCCTTGTTACACTTTTTTAGTATGTAAGAAAAACTATAACATGTAGGAAGTAGTCTCATTGTTACTTTAGTACCATCTTGTCCCACTAAACAAGACATGTGTGGGGATATATTAGAATTATTCTCCACCATTTTGGATATCAATGCAATAGTTACAACAGTGTTTGGAATTTGTTTTTGTTTTCCTGTATTTCCATTTACTTCCCTCCTCTCGCCATTAATCCAAGATTTTTGTATCTATAATAGGTGCTTTTCATGATTCCATGACATATGTACCATGCATTCTGACATACATCCCTTCCACATAACTTCAATTTATCTATACTATGTTCTAAAGTTTGACCTTGATCACAACTAATAACATTTGTGGTGAATGTATTAAGTACAAATTTTTTGATGGTAGGTTCATTCATATCTAGAGTTAAATTCCAACTGTGATTGAAAGCGCTTAGAGATAGATTGGAGATACATCCTTCCTTGCAGTAAGGTTTTTTTCTCAACTTCAGACAAAAATTCTTCTCTTTATTTTCATCATTTTCCATTGCCTTTGATGTACTATATGGAGTAGAATTTACCTTTTGGCATTTGCAGGTGTTGTAAGGTCTTTTTATCAAGTTTTCATTACTACTACATATGGAGGATTCATATGAATTTGGGTATACCAGTTAAGGCAATGGATCTTCAAATGCACTCCACATTTCTACCGGAAACTCTTCTAGAATTTATTTTAGCCTTATTTCCATAACGAAACCATCTTGATGGGCCAAATGGCTAGTAGGACATTGAATGAGAAATCCTTCTGATATGGATCAACCCTTGTAAAAAGGCGTAATTAATTTAACAACATTTACCCCAAATGTGTTTCCATTTAATTTTTTAAAGTGCACCATGTCTCCTTCACAAACATTTGTAATTATTGCTTCTGCAACAAATTTGTGTTCTTTTGAACAAAAATATATCAACTTGGCGTTAAACCCTTAAACTTCAAATTGAAGTCATTGTTTGATGTGGCGGTTGTTTCTTGAGTTCAAAATTTCCATTCACACGAAGAGCAGTTCTTGTTTGTAGATAAAATAATTTTTGTTTTTCTAGAAAACTTCATTCTTGCATTATAGACTTGGATAACAATCATTACATGTAGTTATAATATTCTCCACAAAAACACCAAAGTGTGTGGGTCCCAACACCACTCCCAAAATCACATGTTGTTCTTGTACTAGGGATATAAACCCTTTAGCTATGTCACCTTATTTCTAAGGACACTTATGTTTTAGCACCACGTAGGTTATATCAAATTCATTCCCTTCTTTACGAGTTGTGAAACAATGGCTATCACTAGTATAATTCAAACCCTCATCCTCATTAAATGTATCCTCTGAGTCACTTCTCATGATGTTTTGAATTCCATCACCCCCCACATGTGAAACATTTTAAATCACATACTTAATCATTTGATTCCTTTCCCATGGGATAAAGTATCCCTTGTTTTCAATTTTGTCAGGGTTTCACAATCATCAATTGTGTATGGCAATCTCGATCTTCCATTGAATACAATACTTATTATGACAACGAATAAGATATACCCCACATCTCTACAATGGAGTGTATATTTGGATGGATAAACTAGTCCCTCCGCAACTTTCACACCTTTGGATAGTAAATCCACATGTGCTCCTTCTTCAAAAATAGAGTTCATTTTCAATTGTATCCATAAATAAAAAGATAAAATTAGTACAAAGAACACTTAAATATTTAACATTAGTATGGAGAATTGAAATCACAATGAGAAAATAAAAATATACATCTTATATGAACATATTTAAAACCTCATTTAATCCAAATCTTTAAACATATAACAAATTGTTTTACACCCTTTAGATCCCACTGTTGTGTGTATAATTTTATCCATAAACCACATAGTGTAGGGGAAAGATTAAGATTTTTATAATGCACACATTTTCTTTTGTGCATTTAAATTTTTTTAAAAAGTATTTCTAAGGGATTAAAAATAGGTACTTTTTAGTACAAATAAAATTAATATTGGCCCTTTCTTGTGAATGAAATCACCTTTTCGGGACAACTAATGTGTCACCTTTTTATTGGCTACTTTGTACATATGACTTGATTTTACTTATCATGTTGATTGGCTACCTTTTTCTAAATTCTTAGTATACAAATTATAAATATTGACTTTGATTTTTACAACTAGTGGTACTTTTTAATACTACACATTACCACTCACAATCATTGGCTTCTTTCCCCTATGGATTTCAATATTTTTATAGACTCACTTCTAAAGGTAGAGGTGTTGGCCGTAATTATTTTTACATGCTAAAATTCAAATATTGAATAGAATGGGAGGCAAAAGTTGGCGATCACACTTCAATGTGCGAGCGAGCATAATTCCATGTTTGAAAACTTCGCACTGGGACGTGACAATGATATCTCGATTATAGAGTGAGAGAGTCATGGCCTTGTACATCTACCAAGTTTGATTCCTCGCACGAACAAGTTCTTCAGTGCGATCCCTCACATGATGTGGTGTAATATACCTCGCACATTGAAGTGAAATTCCTCGCATCTCGAAGTGTGATACCTCACACATAAAGTACATGCATTTTAAAGATGAAGTACATATTCACACTTGGTATAGTGATCACTAGCATATTGAAGGACATATTTTCACCTACCATTCTCATCAAAAATGTCTATAGCCTAGAGGTCTCTTTGACTTAAATTTAGGGCCATTATTATTGTGTCGAAGTAAATCATGCATGCATTTAATTATCTAATTTTATATCTATGCTTATTTTATGGTATAGAGTTCAAGTTTTAGTCTTTATTTGATTAACGATGGTGGTATACAATTTGATTCAATTTTGTGTATTAATTATTTCTAAGATTTTTATATCCTACGTAATATTTAAAGAATATAAGTTTATTTGTAATAATTTAGAATTTATTTGATTAACAATTGTGGTATATGCTTTGATTCAGTTATGTGTATTAATTGTTTCTAAGCTTTTATATGTTTTTTAAATAATTGTATATAATATTGAGTAGAAACAACACATGCTACCTAGATTTTTATTAATAATTCTCAATATTAAAGACTTAATTTCAATTAAATTTTGGAATTAAGTCTTAAACTCTGTTTGAATTTTGAATTATAGTTTTTATACATTAAAAATTATGTTATAAAAATGTTACCTTAATTTTAGATCGCACTTACTTAGTCCTTGTGTGTATAATTTTATCTATAAACCTCATAGTGTAGGCGAAAGATTGAGATTTTTATAATACAATAACAATTACATTTTCTTTTTAAATAAGGTAAAATGTATGTAATTAATATTGCACTTCCCTAAACATTAAATGGCCATCAAACCGTGTAATGTAAAATCTACCACTTGAGAGTATGTTTTTATTTTTTCGTACTACATTTAATGTTAAGTGGTACAATATTAAATTTTAATCCTTTCCTCGGGAGTGTTGAAAAGAATATGGCACTTTTACAAACTCTACTAATGTCTGTATTTAATGTAATGAAATGGAAAATTGTATACTCATTTCGAAGGTGACCACACCAAAAAAAGGAGCACATACACAAATGGGGGAAGAATAGAGTTATAGAAAATTAAAAGAGGTAAAGCATTGTTATTGTATTTTGAAGAATTTCAGTTTATATACCCTTTTCATAGTGATTAAAATATTTCATTTGTTAGTAGGTAATTAACCTTGAGCATTTTCAATGGTTCTCCACATGTTTTGATTAAGTGATTTCCAAGAGTGCAGGGCACCCTCTTTGTATATTTATATTAATAAAATTGAAAATTAAATTAGAGTTTAGATAAAAAATATGGAGTACGTAGATTGTTTCATTTGTGATTGTTTCTAGTAACTAATAAATTTGAAGGACATGGAAATATCACCATTTTCCTTTTTTCACGTTTCAAATCAAAAAAATTCAAATCAAATCCAAGAACCTATGAAGACAATATGGTTTTTTCAACATAGCTAAGAAACTTGTGATCATGTAAAGGAGTTATGCATGCAAAACTTAGATGGAAATAATGTCTCAAATTTCTAAGAGAATACAAGTGGCACACATAAATTAGGTCCTTGCATTCCACATTCACAAATCGATCTAAATTCTCCATATATTTTTAATGATGTTGATGATTCAAAATTAGAAGAAACATTTTCAATAACCCATACATATGAAAGAGATAGAAATAAAGAGGAGATGATGAAAGAATATAAAGAAGAGTTGTGGTCAACATCTGATGTGAGAAAAATTATTTCAAAATATGAAAATGTGTATGAACATTTAAATCATGGATATATCAGAAATAAACATTGGGATAATATAGCAGATGCTTTGAATGAAGTTTGTGGAAAAACATTCACTGGGAAGCAATGCAAATACAAGATGAACATGTTGAAGAAAACCCTCAAGAAGGAGAAATAATTGGAAAACACAACATTGGAAACATAGTCAACATGGAATTTCTATGAAGATATAGATCAAATTACATAGAAAACACACAAGGTTATTATTTTTAATGGAAAAGAGAGGGTTCATACAACCACTTCTACTTAAAAAAAGGAAAAGAGGGAAATTAGAAATCCCTTCTATCAACATTGAAAATTTGGAAGGAGAAAAGATAGAAACCACTTTGAATAAAAATGGAATTCAGAGAAAATATGTGAAGAGAAAAAGAAACTCTTATGGATATTTAAAATAGGTAATAAAAAATAACATGCATATATTCAGTCTAGACATTGAAAGAAATTGAGCAGGGAAGGCTTCAACTAGAGCGTGAAAGAATGGAACAAGAGAGAAAGCTAATGGAGAAAATATTGGATGTATAACTTCAAGTTGCAAGTCTTTTTACCTAGGTAAATTACAGTTTTTTTAACCTAAGTAATATAGTATTGCATCATTCATTCCATCTTAAAAGAAAAAATATCATGCATTGGAGTTAGCTAATACTTCTCTATTTTGCATTCTTCTTTTTATTTCAGAACAATGCCAATGATCAACATCATGGGTGCCACCAAGATCATTGACACACACATCCGAAGATACTATTTGTGTAACAAAACAATTTTTGTTGAGGACAATATGATAATTCAATATGTGAGACATCAATTGAACCACATATCATTGGTAGTATAGTCAAAGTATGGAATACTTATATACTCTCTATGTAATTTATAGACAATAATATTTCCAATGAGCATGGTGTTCTTTTGTTGATAATGTTGATAATTTTGATATTATTTGTGTGTGGCATATATGGTTAATATTTGTGAGTGCCATTAAACTAAACAATGTAAAGTTTGTGTGATATTCAAAATATGATAATTCAATATGTGAGACATCAATTGAACCACATATCATTTTTAGTATAGTCAAAGTATGGAATACTTATATACTCACTATGTAATTTAAAGATGATAAAATTGACATTGAGCATGTTGTTCTTTTGATGATATTGTTGTTAATATTGATAATTTTTGCATGTGGCATATATGGTTAATATAGTGGTTCCCCTAAAATTAATTTTCCATTAACAAAAAAAGTAAAGTTTGTGCGATATTCGAAATATGTGTGTCATTTGATAGCCATTAATTATCCATTAAATATAAAGAAAATTAATGACAACCGCATGTCTTTTGTAATTCATGTGCAGAAGAAAGTGGTGGTTGGAAGTGTCTATTCCATATAATTATATATTGTCATTTATTAGTATATTTCAAGGACACTTAAATTTGTGAAGCTTCGATGCAAAGAACATTGGCATAAGGGAAAAACTCCATAAGCATAATAATTCATTGGAAAATTAGATCACGGTTCAATTTCCAAAATTATGAGCATGGTTTGTTTTTGTGAAGGCGTCAAAATTGGTATACATACATTCTCACCTTTGCTCCTTCCAAATTTTTGAAATTCTATGTATGTAGAATATTATGTATCCTTTTCAACGAAAACCTATTTTCTCTGCTTTTAGTAGTAAAATCTATCTATTCTTTAATGCTCTTTGAAAAACACTTCTCAAATGATAGGGTTTGACATCGTTTTGTCATTATTTTTTCCGATCCCTAAATGATTTGCTAAATATGTGTGTACCCCGCTTACGAGTAATGTAAAAAATGTTATGGGTATTTTTTCACAAGAGGACTAGAAATGATTCATAAAATACCTGAAATGGACATCAATGATTATTGGAAGTGAACAAAATGGGTGTTACTTGAAAAGGCTGATGAAAATAGATTTTACTCAGTTAGGGTTGTTAATCGTTTAGGGATTTTGGACCGTTAGCGGTCGATTTTCATTGAAATTTTCTTTAAAATTAAATTGTAGTAATGAAATAATGATAGTAACTTCCAGTAGATGAAATAGTAATAGTAACACAAATAATTGTTTTCTTGTTTATAGTAATTGTTTGATTACATAAGGAAATTTTTGGAAATATTTTTTTATATAAACATATATGTGACTGCCAAAGTGAAAATGCAAAGAGTTTCGTTTGTGTAGGTTCCTCTTTGAAAATGAGTGAATTGGGGAATTATAAAACCTATTATTTGAGAAGTTAGGATAAACAAGATTTTGAATAATGTTTCACTTAATTGATAGTTCTGGAAAGACATATACAACATTTAGAGATTAAAATTACAGCTCTGGTTGTTTTAGTTAAATTAGCTAATGATATATCAACACTAAAAATTATAATATGTCATGACTTTTCTTTCTTAATGTGGCAATAAATATATAGAAATAAGGAGATGCGATATCATGAAACATTATGAGGTTTAATAACAAGGAGATTACATGGGTTTGAGTCTCGTATTTTCATACTAACACTATTAAGAGTGTGTTTATTATATTTATTATAATTATACCATGGCCTTTGAGACTTCATTTACTAACTAATTATAGATCACCATCTCTTTTGAGATTTCATTTATAATTAAAATGTGGAATTTTATCTTCCTTTCAATAACTTATAGTAAATAGTATGAGAACTAGTTAAGGCTTGATCCCTCACGAGGGTATCTAGTGCAGCACTTGGCTCAAACAAATTCGTGGAAAAAAATAATGAGAGCTAAGAAATACGTGACCCTTGAAGAAAACATGTAATGTAACTCTTTTCTCATTTCAATAATAGATGTCTAGTGAATGATGCCTTATGAACACTAAGTTCAAAATATTTTGTCGATGTTGATCATAATGACTGCTAAGCTTGTAAATATTTTGTTGTGGCTGACCTTAGAGACTGCTAGGAACATAATTTCATATGTTTTGACTACTCATTGTGATATTTAATGACCTAGGGAGATTATACAATTATAATTAATTAAAGAGACATCCATTGAATGGTTTTGCTAACACTAAGTTCAAAATATTTTATCGAGGTGGATGTTATTGACCACTAAGATTTATATAGTTTCTTGTTAATGCATTAGTAGTTTTCCTATTAATGATGCCTAGCGACCGCTAAGCTATAGGTATATCCTTGGGGCTGATTGTAGTAACATGAAGGATAAGAAGCACATATTTATTTTTAATGATTCCTATACACCATTAAGCTCCAAAAAATATGTTGTGGCTGACCCTAGTGACCACTAAGATAAGAAATACTTATGTCTATACCCCTCAGTAGTAATCATATTGGTGTTTTTTCATTACAATAACTTTTTGCTTTGAAATAATCCTAGGTATGGAGAAAGTTATAATAGGTCGTTATGGATGAACATAGTGACCGCTAAGATCAACACTATGTATATCTTGACCCCCCACCAGTTCAAAGAATGTTAAATTTTTCTCATTATAATAATAGTTGTCTTGTGAATAAAATCCTAGATATGACCAATCTCTAAATATTTCATTGTTGATCAACTTAGCAACCACTAGGATCTGAACTATGTAAGACTTGAAGCCTCAAGAGTGCTTGTATTGACAAAACTTTCTCATTGCATTAATATTTTTTATTGGAGTGATGCCTAACAAATGCCATGGTTAAAAAAATGTATATATTGATATATCGTGGAACTTGTACAATAGTGCTTCGGTCATTCCATTAATAGTAAGTCTATGAATGATGTCTAGCAATGAGATGTATTCATGATCCTGTAACGAACTAATCAGACATAAGTAAATGTTGATCCCTTACATATACATGTAATACAACAATTTTCTTAAGTCAATGATAGATGTCCATTGAATGGTGTTTTGCTAACCCTAATCTCTAAATATTTTGTCGAGGTGGATGTTATTGACCGTTAAGATTTATATATTTTCTTGTTAATGCATTAGTAGTTTTCCTGTTAATGATGCCTAGTGACCACTAAGCTATAGGTATCATTGTGGATGATTGTAGTAACAACTATGATAAGAAGTATGCATTTATTTGTTAATGATTCTTATAAACCGTTAAGATCTAAAAATATGTTACGGATAACCCTAGATATTTGTAGGATAAAAATACTTGTTTCTGTACCCCTTAGTAGTGCAAATATTGGTTTTCTATTTCTCATCGCAATAATAGTTGGGATTTGAAATAATCCTAGATATGACAAATCTCTAAATAATTTGTTGTGGCTGAACATAGTGACCGCTAAGATAAACACTACGTATATCTTGACACCCCACTAGTTCAAATATTGGAGAAATTTTTCTCATTCTAATAATATTTTTTGGTAGATAATACGTAGATATGACTAATCTCTAAATATTTTTTTAGGCTAAACATAGTCATCCCTAGGATTTGAACTATGTAGGTCTTGAATCCTCAAGATTGCTTCTATTGAAAACTTAGATCAGACTTAGATGTACATAATGTGGATAGTTTTCATACAACACATAATCCTTCCAAAATACATTGCACGTGAATTGTCAATAACAATTTTTCATAATTTCTGAACTTAGTGATCCACGATTGAATAAATAGTGATTAGAATGGAAAATTTTAATGAGAGGAGTCTAATGGCTGCTAAGCTATACTATTAATGGATCTTAGTGGTCACTAAGCATTTTATTTAATACAAAGAGAAAGTATTGATCCTCTCAGATGGAAAGTTGTGAAAAATTGGCTCCACTAGGTAACATGTGGCTAACTTGATACAATTATAGTCATTGACAATTACAATCGTTCTAAAGTTGTATAACCAGTGATTGCTATGACAAGAGGTAATGAAAGTATCTCTCTTTTTAAATTAAGAACCAGAAAATCCTAGTGGTCTTTAAGTCATTCCTTTCAATTAGTAATGGAGTTTTGTGGTTGCGAAGAATTTTATTTGATATGAACGGATGTGAATTACGACATACTCCAATGCTTGATTTCAAATAAAACTAGTTAGGTATTTGGGGGTCCTATGTTATTCTTTGCAAAATGTGTTATGGGACAACTAAACATTTTTTTGTTTAACAAATTATGCTTAGCGACCATGGACCCATTATTGTGTTTTGTTTCTCGCACACTCTTTTCAAAATTCAAAAAATTAAATCTTAATGGCCTTTATGCTAGTCCATTCAATTGGTGTTAATTACCAATAAGTAATGTTAAAATTGTCCATTCATATGTCAACTTAAATCCTCTCTCTCACTAACATCTATGTTTTCAAACTTTCCTTTCATGTTATCTACGTAATGTGGATGGTTTTCGACAATAGATAATCCTTCCAAAATATGTTACGTGTTAATTGTCATGAAAAATTTTTGCATAGTTTTTAAACTTAGCGATCGCTAGGATCTGAACTACGTAAGTCTTGAAGCCTCAAGAGTGCTTGTATTGACAAACTTAGATATTTGCATTAATATTTTTACTACCATGATGCCTAGTGAACACCATGGCTAAAACTACGTATATCTTGAACCCTCAGTGGTGCATGTACAACCACATTTTCTCATTACATTAATAGTAAGTCTGATGAATAATGCCTAGCGACGCTAAGATCTAAATATTTAGTAATTGTTGACTTTGGCGACCACTAGGATCAACACTTATTTCATTTATTTGGAAATTATTTTCTAATCTTACCTAATATTTGTTATAAGGGACATATGAATGTTTCCATAAAATCAATTATGTCATTTGTCTCAAAATTTATTTCGTTAATGATGTATGCAACATTCATGGCCCTTAAATTTTTCAACATGGCGAGAGAGCAGAAATGGTGATGGTAGATACTTATTTATATTCCAACGATGAAAAAAAATTAATAAGAGATACCGTGTTTGATCCAACAACCTTAGATGAAGAATTTTAGCATTACTTAGCTCTATATTTTGTAGTTCAGAATGAAAGTGTTGATGTTGATGCCATTGATATAATGGGTATATTGGAAGAGCAAGCGTTGTGGTTCTAAGATGTAAGGGTGATAAAAAGAGTTGGCCTCTATTTAATTGCTACTAAACTAGAGGTGCTTCCATTTCCGTATTTTTTCACTTCCTATCTATTTCATGCCAAGTCCAAGGATTTTTCATTATTTTCTAAATCAGGGAAAAAGAGAATAGGTTTGTTTGTTGGGAATGCATAAAAAAGTTATTATAAACTTCTAGATCCAGATTGCTTGTACAACTCAGACACATTTGAGTCCTAGATGGCCAAAAGGAGAGTAAGATATGTTTTGTAGAGTTGGGCATTTGACCCAAAGATAATATGGATGATTCTAAGTTGTCCAAAATCCTTATTAAAAGGTTTAGACTAGGAGTCCGCATTGGCATGGCACTCATGAATAGGCTATATGGAAATTCATCAATCTCTAAGGTGGATGTTTCTGGATCCTATTACTTTATTTTATTATTAATGAAGAAAATATTCCCTCCTTAGGTTAGGTTCTCTATTTCAATTTAGTGACACAAAGAAATAATTTTTTTGACCATGGGAAACCATTTTACATGGCTTCCTATCTTCTCAATGTTGTCATTAGTGTTCTCAAATGTCTATATTTTTGTCAAATTTGGTCTCCTTTGATCCCTTTGAGGGTAAATGAGAAATATTCAGACTTGTATTCCCATCATTTTAGATCACATATTCAAGATATATGCACTTATTTTTATCCCGCTCTACCAAAAATTACATGAAACGATACCACCGAGAATATTTGATGTCATCCTCACTTCCATAAGGAATATGGGAGTCATATTCTTCTATCCAAAATATATAGTTATCATGATCGAGGGGATCCTTACACCTCCTTTTTAGTTTCCATATTATGTGCCAAACAAATTGGTAGTACAAGAGGTTGCATATCAGATTTGCAATGGTATTTCTTTAAAGTGTAAGGAGAAGAAGCTTAAAACACATCCCTCCTTCCTAGTCTTTGTGGGATGAAAAAAATTTTAATAGGTGGCCTGATTTGAAGTCTGCCTCATCCCATAGAAATTTATTTCATCTCCTCGAACACCCTTTAAGGAAATATGACAAAAGGAATAGGGTTTCCTAGCACCTTAATTTTCTTAAAGGATAGTTAAATATATTGTATGCTCACGTGCATGATGATAATGATTGGGTATGGATTACCCAAACATAAGATAGCATTGGTCAACAAAAAATGAATGAATCAGGGGTGGTTCCACCTCCGAGAGTAATTATTAAAAAGGAGGTTATGAAGAGAAAGAAATCTTTGTATTCAGAACATTGACAAAAATATGTGCTCGCTTATCTCCACCAAATGATTCTTGATTTGAGTTTCGAGAAGTATTTTCTGAACCAAATAAATCTCTATCCATTGAAGCCCCAATGTAACCCTCTCAATCTCCTCCCTCCACTTCACAACAATCAAGAAATGATTGGGAAGATAAATTCATAATTTCCTACAAAGAACATCCAGATTGGGAGGCACAAGAAGATCTCTTAGTGAACATTGAATTCAATCTAAGGAAAAGAACCTTGAAAATGGTAACCAAAAGAAATATGTCAACACAATAAGCCATTGTTTGGCATGAAAATTTAGAAGACCTCTTCACTCTTACAAAGAAAAGGAAATCCAAAGGATCCCAAGTGGTGCAATATGAGGAAGATCTAGAATCCTTTATAAGGGCCACAACATAAGAAACCATAGAAGTAGTGAGGGGAGTATGTGCTAAAAATATAGAGCTTGAAACTCAATTAAAGGCCAGAGTTCCTCTTGACATAGTTTATGATGTAAAGAGAGAATCACATGGCTTACACAATAATATATAGAATTACATCCATGCAAAGAAGTAGATAGAAGATTTCTTGGAAAAAAATGGAAAACTCATTACATGAGTGACATCGTTGTAGAAAATAGTAGCACATATTGGGTAGGTCATTGAAAATGGAATTTTTAAAGACCCTATAATTATGACCATGAGCGATATTGGTATATTCTAGACATATAATAATTATACAAAGCAAATACTAAGGGAATGGAATGAACAAGAAAAAAAATTTATTTTCAGTTTCATGACATTATTTCTAGAGTAAATCATGTTTTTCATAGAAGATTTGGTCATGGAAATATTTAAAGGAAACCATGCATTGGTTTCCAATGAAGAGTTCATGATATCCCTTCAATAATTCATGGTTAATTTTTAAAGGAGAATAGCTAAGGTGAACGAAGGAGAAACTTCACATGTCATTGAGATTGTTTCCAAAACAAGGGAAAAATTACAAAAAATAGAGACTCTGAAGGAAAATGCCAAAAAATCATGTGGGTGTCAAAAATATTTGCTTGAAAAGTCTATTGTGCTATATAGAATAACGATTATGGATATGGAAAAGATAAAAAGATATTCTCATATTTGAAAAAACTATTTCTAGGAGGCATGAAAACGAAATGATAAAACAGGTCCTAAATGAGAGTAACAAACCTAGGAAGAAATCGTACCCGTGGGCTTGGTTCAAAAACAACCCATAGTTAAGGAACCAACCATGCCTACGGTCTCAAATAAAAATCACCATGTAATTATGGAAGAACCACAATGAATCATAAATTGTAGTATGTGAGATAGGAAAGTAAGCACTGTGATATGTATGACATGTTAAAAGATGAATGTTTATAATTAATACAATGATTGCGTATATATTCCAAATGCTATACTTATCTAAACATGCATTTTTAATTTGATAAATGTTTGAGAAAAATGATCCAATTTTGTCATCATGGCATAAAATATAAATAATATGGTGATGCAATACCTAATGCACTATAGAGAATCGAAATATATTTCTCTATTTTGTTAAATCCCGACGCCTACAATTTTCTAACTATTATGATGTGGTAGTATCTTAATAGCCTAAGAGTTCATAATATCCTAATGATAACATATCTTCAAATAATTTGTTGCAAAATAAGCTTGCGGATGCCAAGCTTAATATTTCACTCTTTGTCTTGTTAAATTTTTGAGACATATAAGAATGAAATATTCTATTGTGGAAGCACCTAGATGTCATGTAGCTCAAAACTTCAGCCACCTAGAATATTAATGTAATGTGTTTAATCCTTTCAACTTCTATGCTCCAAATTATACAATAAATACTAATGAATGTTAAGCTTAAATTTTTACGTTGAGGAAGTACGTAGAGGCCACTAATTTCATACTACCTTAAATTAAATGAGTGAAAGCCTAGTGAATACTAAGATCCAAATAATATTTTTCCACAATACCTAGCAGAATCTAATTTTGAAATATTTTACTATATTTTGTTAAATCCTAGCTCGTCGTTATGTTCCAAATATTATGATGTGGAAGTGTCTTAGTGGCGTATCACTTCATGATATCCATTGTTGGGAACCGAATGCTAAGCTCAGAAAATATTTTATAGCCATAACCTATCGTCCACAAACCTCGCAATATCGTACCTATTTTTAGTTAAATCCTAGTGACAATGTATCTTCAAATAATATGTTACAACATAAGATAGTGGTTGTTAAGATAAAAACATGTAACTCAAAATTTTTAATATAATTTGTTAAATCATATTGTTGATCACTTGCAAACATTATGAGTACACATATTCTAGCGAACGCTAGACTCTTGGAATATTATGTGTTAAATCCTAATGAATCTAAGCCTTAATTATTACATCGTTCTAAAGGCTAGAGGTCACGAGATCAAATCAATTTCATTTAAAATGGTAAATCCCGTACAAATATTTTTAAATGTTATGTTGTTGCAATACGCAAAGGCAGCTAATTTCATACTACTTTAATTTAATTTGTGAAATCCTAAAGACTCGCTAAGGTATAAATAATATGTTGCGGCAATACCTAGCAGACACTAGACATCCAATATATTTATTTATTTTGAGAAATCCTAGTGGCCGCTAAGCTCCAAATAATATGTTACTATAATGTCTTAGCGGTGTATAACTTCATGATATCCATTCTTGAGTACCGATCTCTAAGCTCAAAAAATGTTTTTAAGGCATAACCTAGCGGCCGCTAAGCTTGTAATATCTGAAATTTTTTTACTTGAATCCTAGCGACAGAATATCTTCAAATAATATGTTGTAACATAATATAACATACATCAAGGTAAAAATTTCATACTTCATCTTGTTAAATTCTCAAGACATCCAAGCTCAAAATATTCTATTCTAGAAGCAACTAGATGTAATGTATCTCAAAAATTGTTAATTTGATTTGTTAAGGCATACCGCCGACATCTTGCAAACATTATGAGTATGCATATTATAGCAGATGCTAGAATCCTTGGATCTTATGTTAATGTGTTAAATTGTTGCATGACCTCTATGACCTAAATCTTATGTGTTAAATCCTAATGAACACAAATATTAAATTTTTACATCGTTGTAAAGGATAGCGCCACTCACTCAAATCAACTTCATATAAAATGGTAAATCTTGTAGAGATTTTTTTTTTTAATTTTATGTTTTTGCAAAGTACATGAGGTCTTAAATTCATAATAGTTTGTTTTAATTTGTGAAATCCTAGCAACTGCTAAGGTACAAATAATATGTTACGGCAATACCTATCGATGCTAGATATCCAATATCTTTCTTTATTTTGAGAAATCTTAGCGGCCGCTAAGCTCCAAATAATATGTTTCTACAGTGTCTTGGTGGCATGTAACTTCATGATATCCGTTCTTGAGTACCGATATCTAAGCTCATAAAATGTTTTGAGGCATAACCTAGTGACCACTAAGCTTGTAATATCTAACATGTTTTTACTTGAATCCTAGCGACAAAATATCTTCAAATAATATGTTGCAACATAAGATAGTGTATGTCAAGATACAAAATTCATACTTCATCTTATTAAATCTTCGAGACATTGAAGCTCAAAATATTCTATTCTAGAAGAAACTAGATGCCATGTAGCTCAAAACTTGTTAATTTGATTTGTTAAATCATACTGCCGACAACTTGCAAACATTATGAGTACGCATATTCTATTAAACACTAGACTAGACTCATGGTATCTTATGTTAATGTGTTAAATTCTTGTGACCTCTATGACCCAAATCTTATGTGTTAAATCCTAATGAATGTAAAGCTTAAATTGTTACATCGTTGTAAAGGCTAGTGGCCGCTCGACTCAAATCAATTTCATTTAAAGTGGTAAATCTTGTAATTGTTTTAAAATATTATGTTGTTGTATTATGTAGAGGCTACTAATTTCATAATACTTTGATTTAATTTGTGAAATCCTAACAACTTGCTAAGGCACAAATAATATATTACGGAAATACCTAGCGGATACTAGATATCAAATATCTTTCTTTATTTTGAGAAATCTTAGCAGGCACTAAGATCCAAATAATATGTTGTCGCAATGTCTTGGCGGCGTATAAATTCATGATATTCATTCTTGAATACTAATCTCTAAGCTCTGAAAATGTTTTTGTGGCATAACCCAACAAATGTTAAACTTGCAATATCTAACATGTCTTTACTTGAATCCTAGAGACATAATATCTTCAAATAATATGTTGAAACCTAAGATAGTGGACATCAAGCTAAAAATTTCATACTTCATCTTTTTAAATGCTCGAAACATCCAAGATTGAAATATTCTATTCTGGAAGCAACTAGATGCCATGTAGCTCAAAACTTGCTAATTTGATTTGTTAAATCATACCGCCGACAACTTGCACACATTATGAGTACATATATTCTAGTGGACACTAGCCTCCTATAATCTTATGTTAATGTGTTGATTTCTTATGATGTATATGAACACAATCTTATGTGTTAAATCATAATGAATGAAAATCATAAATTATTACATCGTTATAAAGGATATCGACTACTCATCTCAAATCAATTTCATTTAAAATGGTAAATCCTATAGAAATATTTTTTTAAATATTATGTTGTTGCAGTACATAGAGGCTACTAGTTCTATACTACTTTGATTTAATTTGTTAAATCTTAACGACCGCTAAGGTATAGATACTATATTGCGGGAAATACCTAGCGATGCTAGAATTCCAATATATTTGTTTATTTTATGAAATCCTAACAGCCACTAAGCTCCAAATAATATGTTGTGGTAGTGTCTTAGAGAAATATAACTTCATCCATTCTTGAGTATTGATATCTAAGCTCAAAAATGTTTTCGAGGCATAACCTAGCGGCCGCTTTGCTAAGCTTACAATATCTAACATGTTTTTAGTTGAATCCTAGTGACAACATATATTCAAATAATATGTTGCATCATAAGATAGTGAACGTCAAACTAAAAATTCCATACTTCATCTTGTTAAATGCTTGAGACATCAAACCTTAAAATATTCTATTGTTAAAACAACTAGATGCCATGTAGCTCAAAATTTGTTAATTTTATTTGTTAAAGCATACCGCCAACAACTTGCAAACATTATGAGTACGCATATTCTAGCAGATTCTAGCCTCCTAGAATCTTATGTTAATGTGTTAAATTTGTGCAACCTCTATAACCCAAATGTTATGTGTTATATCTAACGAATGCAAAGCTTAAACTATTATATCATTATAAAGGCTAGATGCCGCTAAACTCAAATCAATTTCATTTAAAATGGTAAATCCGTTAGAATTTTTTTTTAAAAATATTATGTTGTTCCAAAGACATAGAGGCTGCTAATTTCATTCTACCTAAATTTATTTTTTGAAATACTAGCAACCGTGAAGGTACAAATAATATGTTGCGAACACCTAACGGATGCTCGAATTGCAATACCTTTCTTTATTTTGATAAATCCTAGTGATCGCTACATTCCAAATAATATGTTGTGGAAGTGTCTTAGTGGCATATAAATTCATGATATATGTTGTTGAGTACTGATCCCTAAGCTCATAAAAATGTTTTTGAGGCATAACCTAGCGGCAATACCTAGCGGACACTAGACTTACAATATCTTTCTTTATTTTATGGAAATACCTAACAGATGCTAGAATTACAATATATTTCTTTATTTTGTGAAACCCTAATGACTACTAAGCTCCAAATAATATGTTGCGGAAATACCTAGAAGATTATAGACTCGCAATATCTTTCTTTATTTTTTTAAATCCTAGCGACAACTATGTTCCAAATATTACGATGTGGCAGTGTCTTAGTGGCGTATGACTTCATGATATGCATTATTGAGTACCGATCGCTAAGATACAAATATGGTATTAAGTTATACCCTAGCGGCCACTAAGCTTGCAATAGCTTTCTTATTTTTGTAAAATCCTAGGGACAACTAATATCCAAATAATATTAGTTTTGGCCTTCCACAACAACCCTAATGAATTAATATATATGCCAACACTCTATCTTCCGCCAATAATATGTGGCCTACTGATAATATTGTTTTAATGAATTATATTATCCTGACTAACATACATAGATACATAGTGATTGAAATATTTAATATATAAATTTAAATACATAGTGATTATAATATTTTATAGATAAAATTTAGGCGTATATATAATATGTTTAACCTTCCATTGCACAAAAAAATCTCACAATTGAAAACCTAATATGATTTTATAGTTTTAGACCATTTTTTTAACCTCGAATATCTTCTCACAAAGTCAACGTGGTAACCATATAAACAATGTACAATGAAATATTTACCTCGGTTGTTTCTATCATCATATTAAAAGGGAAAAAAGGCAAATGTAATGAATACAAAAACAATATTTTGAGTCTCGTTAAACATTCATTTTTTAAAAAACTAGTGTTCAGGCGACTAGCCATCATTATCGGAAAAAAAATCTAGAGGGGGACATAGATCGACATAAACTTGAAAGCATTCAAATGAAATAAAAAATAGAGCTAAAAATGGATTAAATTTTCTTTGGTTGTGACCCAACAAACTCCTTATTTTCTTTAAGAACAAGGTTGTGAGACAAAATGATCAGAAGTATTCGATAAGAAGAGTTGGGCCATAGATCACATTTTCATAGGGAAAAGTAGGGTTGGACTGACGTAAAAAAAGACAAGAACTAGTATTCACAAGGTAGTTTGATAGAATGACCAAAGGAATTTGTAAGTAGAGTTGGGTTGCGAAGAACACTTTTGTAGGGAAAAGAAGGGATGAAATGAGGTTAAAAAGAAAGGATTCGGTGGAAGACAGAACAACTATATAAGACCTCAATAAAAATGTGAAAATTTAGTATAGTATACATTCTTGATAAATACCTTATTTATATCTGATATTTTGTGTGCTTGGTGATGTCATTCAAACCATACGATGTTGCATCGAGCTAACTATCTCGTGCTATTTTTCCGTAACCTCTTTTCTTCTCCAGCTTATGAGCACCCTTTTTGTTACTGCTTGATTGTTCCCATTTTGTTAATCCACGAACGAGATTATAATTACTGCCTAATTGTTCCCTGGCCAAAACGGTTGGGATTTTTGTATTTGGCCATGTAATATTAAACTTGCTTGTATTGTTCTATGATTTCATGATTTGTTGTTTTACAAGACAAAAAAATAAAAACCCTAAAAACTAGTTCTCTGGGTATTTAATATTTTTTCTTGCATAGTCCACATTAGAAATTTTGAAAATATAAAAAGTGTGGGATATGGAAATTTGAAAATCAGAGTGGGGGAAATTGTGTTAATATTGAAATTTCAAATTCTCAAAAATGTGAGGAATTCATAATTCAAAATTTGAATTTTCCACTCATTGAGAAAAGGTGCGGGATATCAAAAAATAAAAAATATTGAAAACAACGCCTTTTGTTATTGGCTATAGCTTAAAATAATTGAAACGTAATAAAACTTATAATATTATAATAAAACAATAGAAATAAATTATATCAATTTATAGGCACATTTTTTTAATAAAAATCACCTAGATAATGTTCGATGTAGTGCACTAATGAAATATAATTCTCCAATTACTCTATGCCACGTGTTAAGTTTGAACCTTATAGTTAGAAAACATTATAACTTACACATTTATTATTTAATTAAAATGTAAAGAAACTAATATAATACAAATCCATTATATTATAATATAAATAACAACCAAAGAAACAATGATACGTGGCTATAGCTTAAAATAGTTGAAATACAATAAAAATTTATAATATTGTAATAAAAGAAATGAAATAAAGTGTTTGAATGTATAGGCACATTTTTTTATCCAATCAATCTATACAATGTTAGATGTAGTGCACAAATGAAAAATAATTATTCATTTATACTATGACATGTGGCATGGTTTGAACCTAAAAGTTAGAAAACATTATAATTGACACATTTATTAAGAAGTTTAAATGTAAAGAATTGAATAATAAAATATTTTAAAATGATATTAAACCATGATATTATAATATAAATATCTACTATTAAAACAACGACACATGGCATGAAAATTCTGAAATCCAAGGTGGTGTTTTTTTGCATTAAAACAACGAAAAACACTAGCGCCTCAAAGTTGTAAAGATAGTGTTTACAATGACAAGAGGTATTGGTATATAGCTAGCGACCACTAGGCTATATCATGATTTGTTATTCTATCACTATTTCCAAATTAAGTAATTATTGTGTAATGATTTATCTTATCAAAAATACAAAAAATATCACTTACTCTTAGGGGTATACATGGATTCTAATTTAAAAAGATATATATTGTGCAAGATAAATATGTATTATAGTAATTAGGGTTGCACACTTAAAGTCCGCCCAAAAGGATATAATTACAATTATATGTGATAATGATAGGAACCTAGCGGCCGTTAAGGTAGAACATTGTTTATTAAAATATAGTTATTCACAAATTAGAAACTGTTGAGCTTAATGGCCACTATGTTATTCATTTGAACTAGTAATCGAGCTTAGCGGTCGCTAAACATTTTTTTATATGAACCGAAAGTCTTGATTCCTCTCGATAGAATGCGGTGCATAAATTGACTCCATCTAGTAGGGTCCATGTAGTGGGTGGAAAGAATTTATGGAAACCACGTGAAGGCACATAGGAAGCTAGAGGAAGTTATGCCTATCATTCTCCTTGGACAATAATAAAAAAAAATTTACTTGATGCCCAAGGCAAAAAAACCACGCTGAAAAAACCAAGTAACATTGCAAATTTAGCGGTATTCAGATAGTTTTAGTGCATAATGGACATGGGTTCCTCACAAGAAAGCCACATAGTTCTACATATGCAAAAAAACAGTCTCAACCGATCAATCTACATTTTCTACGCACTCCCATCCTCGTGTGCCAAAAATGTGGGTGCTGGAATAGGGTATGGATTTCCAACAAGGTATAAAGATAGAGGATTTTGTCGAATATTGTAGTTGCAAGTTCTCTGGAGATATGTATGCAAAATATGGATGCGTGCACTTGGCATATGAATGTTTCGACTAAATTCCTAAACAAAATGTGGCATGAACTATAATTTTTATAGAAACCAAAGCATAATGAAGCAAGGTCAAGATTTTGTCGATGTTGTAGTTGTAATTTCTCTAGTAGGTATGTATGTAAATGTGGAAGCATACACTTGGCATGTGAACCGTTTGACTAGATGCCCAAATGTGGCCTCATGGACTGTAATGGCTATAGGATATACAAAAAATGGGTTTTTTTATATTCTTTTGGGCATGATGTAGGTTTCATGGGGATGCATTTTCTTCCCAACACAAGACAGTCCTAGCCTCCTCTTAGTTAAAAAGTGTTTTGTGAAATCACCTCACCATATCTCATAAAAATGTCCATTATAAGTGTTACTTATGCTCCTTATAACATATTTGTGCATAGCATCTACATATTCATTCGAATACCTTTTGTAATAATTAATAGGGTCTAGTTGGTTCATTTAGATACTAGGAACTTTGTTTAGCATAGGCCATGGACAAGTTTTGAATAAAAATTAATGGAGGAAGTTTGTTTTTTCTTTTTGTGGTTGTTAATCTATTGGCCAGTCATGTATGGAACTATGTCTAGGCAAAAAGGGAGAGAAATATTGTCGATGTTGTATTACCTTGTACTAATATTATTTTATGTAAAATGTGGTAGCTTACACTTGGAATTTCAATAGTTTGTCCAAATGCCTTGAATAGAATGTGTTCTCATAAATAAAAATTATTGTTGGATTACACAAAAGGGTTTGGTGATAAGGTATTTAAAGGTCATAAGTAATTTAATCAACGATGTGGAACTAAACTCAATAACCTCTGCTTGCATTTTTGCAAAGCATGTATGAAAGTGGAGAAGTTTTGGAAAACATGTAAACCATTCGACGAAATGCCTCTTGAAATGTGGAACTCGAGCTCCAAATATTTGATCGATTCATTTTCCCCTAAGGCATGGTTCATCTCTCCTTATCTTTCATAAGTTTTGTTATTTAGTTTTTTTTTGCAATGAAATAAAATTTTCAACCGTAGGATTATCATACATTTGATTGTTTTAAATAAACTTTTTTAAGACAATAAAACGTTTTATCATAACTTACGCAATTCAATATTCCTTGGTAAACAACCATGAACTTGAACCCTCACTTTGAGATGATCTATCTAACATCCTAACTAAACTATATTTCTACAGTACCCTTTTTATTGACAGGTCGAAGTTGAGTTCCCTGTAAATATGTTGACCGCTCCCTTGTTAAAACAGATAAATCATGATTTTTGGAGACTTGTAAAATAATCTTCATATATCCGAAAAAACAAATGTTAATTTTTTCTTGTTCCTTGTTATTGTAAGAGTCACTTGAAAGCTTAGATAAAACTTGATTAATCATTTGTTCTCTATTCGACACTCCTCTAGGAGCCTTGTTACCTCATTTTGTAATTTTAGGAAGCTTCCAAAACTGAAAAATTTGGATTTCCTTTAAAACCACCATTCGAACACTTAACAACGAAATTCCTATCCACCTTCGTAAGCCTATAATATTTTACTAGAAAATTACTTGTAACCTACGGTTTAGGGAAAAACCTCTTCTTGATAGTTTGATGAAGGAATTTTGGAGGCCTTCGGTCATAGTTTGACTAGGTCAAATTGGACCAATTACGACCAATAGCTCCAAAACCTGTCACCATTTGAAACCCATTTTCTAGTTCTCACCCGTAAAATCTATTGAATTCTCCATATATAAGAGGACTTGTAAGAAATTTCTCATTGTGCATTTTTCCATCGAACATTAGCTTTTGATGTGGTTTTCTAAGTCCTTGAGCTAGCTTTTGATCATTTGTAACTAGGCTAGTTACGACCGATGGCCTCAAAAATTGGCCGCTAATCATAAACCTGTTGGCCGCTTCTAAAGTTCACCGGTTCTGTGAATTCTTGGTGTATAGGAGGATACGCAAAAATTTACCCATGGTGCATTTTCTCATCGAAAGAGAACGTTTGAAAGTGGTTTCTTAGCCTCCTAGCCTAAATTCAACATTTTTGCAACTAACAGAAAACACAAAAACAAATTTTCAGGACCCCGTCGGTTATCAAACCATCGTGGAAATTTTTTGACACTTGTAAATAATTGTTTGGAACTCTATCTTGTTGCTTGTGTGAAATTTAAATTTTGAGAAAATAGTGTTTCTGTCTTCCCTACCTTTTTCTCTCTCCTTGGTTAAGAAATGAAGTAAATATGTATCTCTAACTCTCTCCTTTTGAATGCAAATTATTATTATTATGTAAATGGGAAACTAAAAATGTTAATTATGTTAGATCTAGGTGGATGCCATGCCAATGATTTATCATTGATTTAATGCTCACATAGTTTTGCAGGGATATAAGAAAGATGATGAAATGGCGGGTTTTAATTCATTGGGTATTATTGAAAATTATGTATGTAAATGGAAATAATGTATAATGTATTGTCATGTTATATAAAGGTTTATATTATAAATTTGGTAGTCTATATGAGATGCTAGATTTAGGGATGTGTTGGGAAATGTGCATTTAATCATAGGTTCCATTTCGATTTAGATTTACATATGGTAAAAAATTTGAATACACATGTTAAATGAATTTGATTGTAATATATTGTAGTGCATTTCTAGTGTGCAATAGATGATAAATTAATTGGTGTGTTGTGTTATTTACCATGAAAATGCAACAAAGAAATCTAAATGAAATAGTCAACCCTAGTACAAAATTCATGTATAACTAACCTTAATGTGTTATTCTTTTTAGCATTGAAAACTACAACCTTAGAAGGAACTTAAACCTTTATACTATGCCACCGTATGCACCCAAAATTACATGTGTTACATTGCTGGAAAAATGGTTACGATAATCCCCAATGATGATTTAGGTCCTTTCAAGAAGTTGTTCGAGCTCTAAAACCCATTCGCAGTGTATATATGTAGCCTAGACATCCTGACTTAGCCTTTCCACACTTTTTCCTAGCTCCCCGCCTCTTTCGTGCATGTTTTGGCCTTTAGTGTCAGGACCGCGGCCCCGCTTGGGAAGCGGTTCAAAACCATCACCCAAGCAAGGAGGAAGTCCTAAAACCACCACCCTACACAGGCGGTGGTCTTACCCACTTTTTCTAGATTATGTCATGCATGTTTCTAACATGCGACACTTCAATTAACTTCACTTTTAGGATGCATCCGTGAGCCAAATTGTCTAAAAATAGTTTTGATTTATTGCTTCTCTTCCCCTCTTCTATTTTTAAATATATTTTACTATTTATAACTATTTTTTCTTTGCATGTGCATGGAGGAACCTCCCAACCCCAATTCCGATATATTCCATGTTTGTGTTCAAGTAAATGCCTGAGAATTTTTGTGTATCTTGCATCGTATTGCTGCCATAATATTGTTAGGAATTGCATAGCCAAGCTTAGATCTCTTGTATTATCTCTCTTCTACCTACACTACAACCAGACTTCCTTCAAGCTTCCATTTCTCAATTGTCTTCTTGCTTTTGTTATTACATTCCTAATTCCTTGGAATCATATGAACACTTGAAGAAAGAAAGGAATGAACTAAGGGGAAAGATACAGATACAACAAGATTTTCTAAAGATCTTTCTAATCCAGGTTGGAGTTGTGTGCTTGTCTTCTTTATTTATCAAATTATCAATTACAAATCATTAGTTTCAATTACATATCAAATAGAGTAACTAATATCCTTCATTTCAATTAATTAGGTAATTACAAATTGATCAAATCATTAGAAATTTTTCTCTTTGACATTACCGGGGAAGTTGTGAGGAGCAATAGCTCTCTCGGGTTATAATTTTTCTTCACCTCTTTGGTAGGGTTTGAAATGTTTTGTTACATTAGATTAATTGTTAAGATTTAAATCCACAAATCCACACAAGTAATTAGCTACATCCGGCTAATCATTTGTATTTAGTTTGTTTATTAGATTAGATGCATTTATCAAAAATAGAAAAGAACAAAAACATTTATTTTCACTAGATTAGTTTCCTTTCGTTTTCTTTGTTCCAATATATTGTGAAAACACCAAAAACATATATTATATTTCCTTTGATAGTTAGCTTGCATTGTAAAAATTATTTCAGTTCAATCTACATGACCATCAATGGTCCGCAACAAGAAATACTTACGGTTGTGATCCCCTAGTCCCACAACCTAATGGGCCAAAATTGATAACCAAAATTGATACAATATTGTGTTTAATAGTTTTACACACACCTGCAAATTTTGTTGAGAAAATAGAATAACTAAAGACAATAAACATCATTTTTAATCAAGCCTACGATTATTGGACTTATCCTAGCAATAGGGTTTGATTACTTGCATGATCATACAGGGGCCATAACCTCCATAAGTATTGGGTTGTGATCCTCAGGTCCCACAACCCAATGGGTCTACTAATTAATTGGATATTGACACCGCTTGCGTACATTGGTATTTAGGTCCTCGCTCACTCCCACTTGAAATTATTGTATAATTTTCCATGTTGACATAATAGCTGATCGGCTAAGACTTTTGGACTAGACCGGAAAATCACCCATAGTCCCCTGCGCCCCATCATACCTCTTGGTTTACTTCCATGACCTTGTATGGAAATCTATATGAGGCACCCGCAGTCACTTCCCGCATGTTCAATAACCAATGAAAAGGATCTCGATAGAATTTGACATTTATTAAAGTCTTAGAGAAGATATCATAACTGATCAATCCATCACACCACTTTAGGTTAGGAGAGCATTATTTTCTTTAGACTTACAGATTCTAATATTACATTTTGAAGATATAAGATTTCTCAATTAGCTTTTCTATCATCATTACATTCACTTCCACTTCCATTCTACATCAATGTCTTGACACAACCTCGAGAGGTCGGGTGCGAAGAAGGTCACGTGTTGATTTTCTATCGTACAAAATTGGTGAACCCAACATGAATCAAAATAGTCTCTAAATGTTTCAATTTTCCATTCACTTTCCGCTTTCCGTTTATTTAGTGGGTATTCTTATACCCCCAAATATGTCGGGATTTGATGAATATGGTCAACCCCTTCTAGGTTATGACATATACAATTATCAAGTAGGTGGAAAACAATAGTCACCTTCGCTCTCAACATGGGCAGATAATCGTTCAAATGCCCAAAATCCTCTTCTTCAGGGAGTGAATGTCGGTTCTGCTGCATGTATCAAGGATCTTGACCAAATCACATAGATATACCCACATGAATAATAAATTTCTAACAACATGAATTTCACCGAGAAGAAATTCTATCTCCTCGGTGTTGTTTCAACAACCCATTTGCATGCAATCGGACTAGCTCCCGGATTTAGATGAGGAGTACTTATCACGGTATGTTAGGAGTGAACAATATTTCAAGAACATGAACCAACATTTTGATAGGTTACAAGGACACAAAGATGTATTACTTCAGAACAATAACACTACCCATCCAATGATGGAAAATATTACCAATGAGTGGTGGCAACATAGTGAATAATTCATAGCAGGATATCATAATCTTCAACAACCTCCAAAATTTCAACAAGCACCTAAAAAAAATACCGTCCCATCAACAGGGAAGTCATCTTAGCATTAGTAGACAAATTCAAGGAGTTAGACCTTGCCCAAAATGCTCAAATTTCATAAGGAGGACACGCAAGAACTTATCATTATCTTCGGGGCTATGGGTAAAGACCTCATCGCGCTGAATGCCCCAACTTATATATGGGAACCCAAAACCTTGGGGATTTACTAACTAGGATGAGCACCTTGGGTATGCCCCAACATGCCACATATGGATACCTATAATAGGCACCAACTAGAAGTGTGTTCTTAAATACCAAACCAGCTAGAAATGCAACATTCCCTAGCTTCATGCCTTCGATTCCATACTAAAGTGGTCTACCCCTACATGCACATGCACTCTAAATCACCACATGGGGATATGTACACTTACCCAAGTACTTATAATCATCTGCAGGGATGACATGTGCCCCAAAGAATGTTTACGCCATGCCATTTCAACAACCAATGCAAATACTACCTCCCCAACAAGGATCTTTGATGGTTGAAACATATGCAATGGGAACTTATTCTAAATATCTAAAGGAGCCTCTAGAATTTTCCATCTGAACATTCATGCTCCCAAGACCCTTTCCCAATCTTTGAAATTCAAAGGGGAGGGTGATCCTAACGCTCATATCAAATCTTACTCAACATCCATTCGAGAGCTTCTCCCATGGGATGTAGTTGTTGGGAAGCTATTCCCTAAGATGCTAGAAGGATCATTCTCAACTCGGGTACTATAGGATTTCGTAGGCCTCAATACAATATTTCAAATAATTTGTGTAAGAATTTATAAAGGCTTTCAATATGAACAAGCTCTTAAGAATAGGAATCGAGAAATTCCTTCACATAAAATAACAACATAATGAGTCTCAACCCACTTCATTCGAGGTGGTGAGAGGTTCTATACTCCTCTGTGAGTGCTCCAAACATGTATAAACATAACTTTGTGGTTTATTCCTCCACTCCCTCAATAGGAAAGAAAGGAAGAAGTTCAAAAGTTTTCACTAAGGAGCTACGAGGAGGTGTTAGAGGGTGCTCTTTGAATCAACCAAGTAGCCATTGATAGTGGTGGTAAGACTTACAGGAAAATGTAAAGTTAGTCATTCCTAACAAAAATAACCCCGACTATTCAAACAACATGAATAACAATCAAGGACCAAAAATCCTTAATAATAATCCTGGAGTTATGAACAACAATGTGACTGACCAACAAAAGAAACCTAACATTGTTAATACTCCTAATACAAACATTGTGAACAACGTCAATAACAATGGCAATAATCAGAGAAGCAATAACTTCTCACCCTCAATAAATCCTATGGATTTTAGTCATCCTCAAGAACAACAACAACAACCTTAGAAACAAAGACAAATATAGTCCCTGTGCCCTAGTCAATACCTGGTAAGTATCCAAACCAATTCCAAAACCAAGGGAAAGGGTTTCAAAATTTTAATTTTAACAATAAAAATCGAACAACAATAATTTTGGACCAAAACAAGGTACAAATCAAAGACCTCAAGATTATGATGTTGACTTGTATTGTGGTTTCGATAGGGTTCGTGGGCATGATGCAATAATATGTCGGGATTGAAATAAGTATATACAACAATTTATGGAAGATCAAAGATAGTTGATTGTTGACATGTTTTTAGCAAACTCAACCACACCGACTCGTAACACTCACACCAATATCCCCACAAAAACACACCACTCAAAATATTTAATGACCCTCTTCCTATGTGTCCAAAAGATGGTAGATTAGACCCCAATGGTTCAAACAAGGGTATTATAATAGGAGCTCATGATCGTGAAGCCTCAACTTCATCAAACCCACATGTGGCACCTACCTTAGACGATTTCCAACAAAAAAAATTGTGGGATTGGTGGAGTTAGATGCCAAACCTTAGATTAACACTACTGAAGGACCAAGGAATATTCCTTTGACTATATCGATGATGTTCATGATACATTAAGAAAACCGGTAGGAGCTTATGACTTGATCAGTGATTTAACTAAGACCTTCTCTCACATTTCCTTCTTGGATCTGTTAAAGAATTCCCCTGCTCATAGAGCCACTTTACTAGAAGCACTAGGTCTTGGTCATTTGATTAACATTACCCTTCCTCCAAAAGCATAAATAAACCATTTGGAATTTGATGTCTATCTTACATGGAATCTGAAAGATATGTTTGATTCATATTTGACATCAACAAGATCCCCACATACGCTAAAATAACTCATAAAGGTGATGCAGATCTATTTTTACAAGTTTTGATTTACAACAATTATGTAAAGCGTGCAATGATTGATGATGGGGCAATAGTTAACATAGCCCTCTTTTCTTTTCTGCAAAAGTTAGGTTACAGAGAGACAAATTGTTCTTCGACATGAAACACACTAAGATGCTATGACAACCTTAAGACAACTTTGATCGACACCATAGTATTACCAGTCACCCTTGGGCCTAAGACAATACTAACTGAGTTTTATATTATAGACTAGGAAACCAACTATAATATTATTCTTGGCCGGCCTTTGATTCATCACATGAAGACAATTCCCTCCACATTGTTTCAGGAAGTCAGATTCCTGCATTTAGGGAAGGTCTTTATGGCGCAGGGTGATTCAAAACCTTTTGACATACACTTGGCTAACTTAAAGAAGAGGCTTTGGTTTCATTCTGAATTTGATATTCCTATGAATCAATTAAATAAGCCCAAAAGTTTGGCCCCGTAATAAAAGTTTGTCCCTACAATAGAGTTAGAGGTCACAAGGATACTTAAGGTGGTGGTCAAAGATGAAACCATCATTATAGAGATAGTGTCTTTAGGCAAATACAACAAATATTGTTGAGGTGTTGCAAAATAATTTACCTATTCTTCTTCCATTCGATTCCACGGTATGAGATGTACCATGGGACTCGCTCTTCTAGCAGATGAAGTCTATATGGTTGAAGTAAAGAAGGTGAGAGAGGAAATTCAAAGGATGATCCAAATTCCATCTTTCTGAGTAACTATTGGACTCTCCATTTTAATGGAGCTAGGTGTCATTTTAATGTCAAGGAAAGTGTAATTCTTACCTCTCCAGAGGGAAGGATTCTACCCTTTTCCTTCAAATTAAATTTTGAATGCACAAACAACGGGGATGAATATGAGGCTCTCCTCCTTGGTCTCATTGTGGCCAAAAGAATGGGTGCTCTTAAGATCAGGGTACTGGGTGATTCACAACTAGTCACAAATCAAGTATCTGAGGTATACGAGACTAGATCTGAACACCTACAACTCTATAAGACAACAGTGTTGATCTTAACGAAGGGGTTTGAATTCATATCAATTGAAGCAATCCTATGAAAAAAACTTCTGGAAGACTCCATAGACACTTTTTCTTCCCAATTTAAACCAAGTGGCGAGTTTTAAGAAAAAAAATTCACAATCTTGGTTCATGTTAAACCCTTGGTTTGTAAAGCACCAATTATCCAAATGTTGACATACGTAGAAGCTGAGAATGAGCTTATCATCTCAGACCACATAGATAGCAATGAAGAAAATCTAAGATACTTAAACACTCTCATAGAATTACATCTTATGCATCACAACATTGATATCTCTCTATTCCACACTCGTCCTCCTATTTTATAAACCCCATTGAGGTATCTTCCCGATAAAGGATCTTGAGATTTATGAGGTAGGAGAAGAAGGGGATTTAGAGTTGCCTCTAGCCCCATTGAGTTTGAGGAAGGAAATTCCTCCTTAATCGAGGGAATGATCAATATAAATATAGGGACAGAGGAGGAACCAAAAATCTTGAAGCTGGGATCCTCCTAACTCTAGAGGAGGTAGAGATACATACCCAAGTCCTCAAGGAGCATAAAAATCTTTTGTGTTTAGTTACAAGTAAATGAAGGGGATTACATCACACATTGCAGTTCACAACCTACTCACCAAGCCATATGCTAAACCTATTAAACAAAGTAAAGGCCCATGAAGCCAAAGGTGGCTCTCATGGTCAAGGAAGAAGTAATGAAGCTCCTATAGGTAGGATTCATCAAGCCAATCGATTACTCACAATGGGTGTCTAACATAGTCCCCATTCTTAAAAAGAATGGAAAGATTCACATTTGCATAGAATTTCGGATATCAATAAGGCTTGTCCCAAAGATGATTTCCCATTACCATCCATTGATGTTATCATTGACGTGATAGTTGGGTTTGAATTTTTGTCTCTCATGGATGGGTTTTTCGGTATAGTCAAATCAAAATATCTAAAGAGGACTAAGCCAAGAATACGTTCATAACCCCATAGGGAACCTACTATTATGTTTTCATGCCATTCGACTTAAGGATGTTACCCGTCCACATACAAATGAGCAATGACATACATATTCCATGATATCATCCATCAAATTGTAGAATCGTATGTGGATGACCTTCTAGTTAAGGCTAGAAAATGTTACGATCATCCGGAGGTGCTTCGTATCATCATTTCTCGCTTAATCGAATACATGTCACATTGAATCCGTAAAAATGTGTGTTTGGTGTAACAAGAAGCAAAATTTTGGGTTGCATCATATCTTTGCGAGAGATTGATGTTGACCAACCAAAATCTAGGTTGTAGTGGAAATTACTCCACCGCCGATGAGTCTCGGAATCGATCTTTTATTACGAGACTCGGTGCAATCTGAAGGTTTATCCCTAATTTGACCTTCTTTGTTCACCCAATCAATAATTTATTGAAGAATGATTGCAACATTGAGTGGACGAGAATAATGTAATGATGCATTCGAGTCCGCTTAAATGATTCTTATTGTCCCCCCCACGCTCATGCCACCTAAGATAGATCGCCCCTTGATCCTATACTCATGAGCTATAGACGTTTCATTAGCATGCATGTTGGCGTAAGAAGATGATGATAAACAATAATGCACGTCCTAGTTCACTAGTCAAACCTTACTTAATTACGAGACACACTATACACATGTGGCAATAAAGAATGCCTTGCTATAGTCTTTGTGACAAAGCATTTAAGACATTATATCTTGAATAAAGAAAACAAGGGTTGTTGTCGATCAAATCAATTACGGAAATTACTTACAAAAGGATCCTTATTTAAGAAATCTGGAAGTTTCATAACTCTAATGGGAGAATGTGAATTAACATTTGTAAATTAGAAGTTCATCAAAGGACAAGTCATTGCGGACTATTTGGTTGATAATCCATTAGATGGAGGAAATCAATTAGATTTAGAATTCCCGATGAATGTGTGTACTACGTCAAAACTAGGCCCCCATCTCCATGTGTCCTCGGTATACGACATCGTTAATTTTATTATGGACAATACGTACATAGAATTACAACAAAGAAGGAAGTTACGTATCATTGCCACTAAATATGTTATTTTGGAACAAGTGCTCTATCGTAGAGCCTTCGACAAAATGTTGTTAAGATGTGTTGATGTAGAGGAATCTAAAAATATTATTTATGAATCACATGGTAGGTAAATTGAGGTCACTTTGATGGCCACACCACTACTCGAAAGATACACCAGATGGGCTATTTCCAGCTCATGTTAGAGCATGACGTAGTAGAATTTGTGTGCAAGTTCCATAAATGTCAAGAATTCTCCCATGAAATTCATATATCGACACATGATCTACATCTCGATTGCAACCCCATGGCCCTTTTCCACATGGGGCCTAGATTTGATAGGGAAGTTTTCTCCCTCATCAATAGATGGCCACAACTTCATAATCACAGCCATAGAGTACTTTACTAAGTGGGTAGAAGACATACATATTACTAATGTACCTGGCTCTATAATTTCTAAGTTCATCTTGAACCAGATCATTTGTAGGTATGGGGTTCCACAAGTCATTATCTTAGATAATGGCACATCTTTCAAAAATGACAAAGTACGTGAATTATGTGCAAATTTCAAAATAAATCACCACATGGCTTCTCTTTATTATCCTTAGGCCAATGGACATGCTAAGGCTATGAATAAGACATTAAAGTCCATCCTCCTTAAGACCGTTAAGGATAAAAAATGAGATTGGCACTTAAATCTTTTTCCAGCCTTGTGGGCCTATTAGACATCAGTAAGAATGCCAACAGGGGCAAGCCCCTTTTCTTTGGTGTATGATGCGGAAGTAGTTTTAACACTTGTAGTCGAAATACCTAGTCTTTGTATTTCACAACAAGGAATATTGGAAGAAGAAGGCTATCGATAAGCACGACTCTCTTAGTAAAAAGCCTTGATGAGGCTAGAATCAACGTCGAATAATGACACATCATTTACGCTAACCGATGGCTCAATAAGTACAAAAAGAAGGTTTATGAGCATGAAATATACGATGGAGATTTGATCTTAAGAATTGATATCCGGATAGAAAAAATACCAGCAAAGGAAGGAAATTCAAAACCAGGTGGTTGGGTCCATATTGATTGATAGAAGACTAAAAAAATGGGGCGTTTTGTATGTGTACATTAGAGGGTGAGGTTTTCAAAGAATCTATAAACTCTCTTCACCCTAAAGAGGTACTACGCATAATCCATCAACATTTTCATATGTTCATTATTGCATTTTCACTACATTTTCATCTACCACTTCATTATACAAAATTTGTGATCAAGGGACTTATTCTCATAAGCTACTCCTAAAAAACTTCTAAAAACATTGGCAAAACATTTGAATTATATCTTTCCAAATTTTCATGGTATTATCAATTGTTTTTAAAATCATTTCATCACCAAATAGGATAAGACAAAGTTTTGACCATAACCAAGTCCCGCATACTTGGTTCTACTTTGGGTCTCTTTCTAGGTTAGGTGTCTTTGCCTATAGTTTTTCTAGAAGCTTCATGGTGTCACATCTATCACATATGCATCTCTTTAGAAATAAAATAATTCTAAACATTTTTCCTAAATGAGCAAATCAAATGCAAATTCACAAAAAAATATTTTACACATTTATTTTCCTATTAACCTTCGTTGTTGAAGCTCGCATCTCTTCGGTGATGTAGGGTTTGGAAAGGAGAGAAATTCCCTTACTCACATATTCCTTTCCATAGTGATGAGCCCATACTTCCTACCGGTAGTATGGGGTAGGGTATAGGGGTCTCTTTGATAAACTTGAAATTTAGAAACAATACGTTCATTTGTTGTGAAATCATAAGTCAATAACAAAGTGAATAAGGTGTCCAAAATTCCAAAAGAGTTTAAAACCTTAAAATTGATTTTGTCAACCACATGGTCATCTACGGATCTAAGTCTGGATAAACTAGAAAGAAAATCACATTGTAAACTATGAAGTAGCTTGAGTATGGTAAGGTTGTGGTGTCTCAATTTGGTTATATCAAATCATTATCTTTCCCTCATCATTACCATTAAATAAAATTTAATAACTTACACCCTCTATGGCTCTTGGTCTTGAGCCCACGCATCTTACTAGGTGTGTGGAGTCGGAGTTGGGCAAGTACATTTACTCAACACATCATCATATCACCATGTTTTTCCAAGACAACATGAAGTACCAAAGGTTTCTTAAGGAAACTAAGATCAACATCACATTGTGTTTACATTACCACATATCAACATTTTAAAATACAAAAAGAAATCATTCTTTTGTCATTCATATCCACCGCATACATTCTCGAAAAGCATAGAAAATAAGAAATTCTAAACATCTAGAGTGCACATATGAGAGAAATCAACAAAGAGTAAACTCGATATAATGGACTACCAAACCAAAAATAAGAGTCTCAGTATATATCATGGTGTGTCAAGTTTGTGTACAATTCCATCATGCACTAGGCATGGTCAAAATGCTTGCAATGAGCTTGAAATATACAAAAAAATCATATAATTCCCGACAAAATGAAAACAAAGCAATAAATCACTCAATGGCCTATCAATCCCTGTGGGATCCTTTGGATGGTGTGCAGCCACATCCAGGGCTCCTCGCTACGGCTACAATGATACTCGAAATGAACCGAATGGTGTGAATTCTCGTGATGACACCCACCTCCTATGGTCTCACTACGGGAATGGCTATGCCTCGTAAATCACCGACTCATCATCCCCCTCTCCACCTCAAGGAAGTGTCTCCTATGAGACCAAGGCATCTCTCTCTTGCATTCTCTCCTCCTCGTGTACTACTCTTAGCATCTTCTAAGTGTCATTTTACTCGGGGTCATTCTCATCCCCCTCAATAGGGGTTTCCTCATGAGTTTATAATTCTCCCCCCTCATCCTCCTCCTCGCATCCTCTCCAACTGAATCCCCCTTGGTCTCATCTCTTATGTCCTCCTTAGAATCGAAGTCTACATCAATAGGCTCCTCCTCCTCTCCGTTAGCAGCAGAGCAAACACAATTGGAGTAAAGGCACTCATGGGTCACCAACTTCCCATCGATCATGGACCACATACCTAACTACAATAGGCACACCAGGGGTAACCAATCTCCAACTGGGATCTCCTCTAGGCCCCTTCGGGCCTCTTGAATAGTCCTGTATACCGGTACCACTGGAGGAAGCATATCAATATATGGAGGCCAAAATGCTGAGGGAGCCAATCAAATGGATGAGTCTCCGCCTCCCGACCTCACAACCAACCGACTATGGAAGAGTAATCTACCACCTTGGTCACCTCTTATCCCCATAGCCTTGCCATATCCTGGTAGGGTGTGGCAATCATGTCTGCGTGGTGGTCGGAGAAGCCACTAGCTATTGTGGTGTCTTGAGAACTGACATGGCTATCCACCTCACTACTTGGAAAACCCTTAGATCTTAAACTAGTATGCCCTACCATAGGGGGTGATGTGCTCATATACCTAGCTCATAATAAGAGTGGGGTGGCTCAGTGATCGCCCGCATATACCCTGTATAAGTCATGGTAGGTAGTCCCAAGGATGTCCACTCCCAAATCATACACGTGGCCATGGCCCTCAATCTGTGTGATAATGGGAGCCCAACAATATAAGAGGGTGTCACCTCCCTTGTCCTCAATCATTTACGAGACGAGATACCCATAATGGTTCTCTAGATGATAGGAGTAGGAGCAAGAGTAATGATGGACGAGAACTTCATCCCCTTCTTTGAACTAGATGAGACCATGTTGTCTCCCACATATGTGGCCCACTATTTCATCACTTCCCTAGATCCCACTATCTCCGTAATCAATCTACTCCTAAGAATCGAGAGCCAAGGAATGCGGTAAGCATCCTCCGTGGTGATGGTCCACTCACCGCTGGCACTGTAACCAAAATAATTCCACCTGCATCCCAATAGGAAAATAATTCATATAGAATGTGATTGACATGAGTGATATGGGGCAACTTATGCAATCCGCAAGATACCATCCCTCTACATAATGTCCATCTCACTCTCGGTTTGTTGGTATAAAATACTAGGGAGCTAATAACATTCCCTCTTCCGGCTCCATCGTATGTACTCCTTCTTCGCATTCACCAAAATGGAAAAAGAGAAAGTTAATAACATATACCAAATTATAAGCTCATCAAAAGCATTAGAAAACATCAAAAATACACAAAACAATATTCAAGTTAATGCATGTTTTGGTCATTCTCAAGAACCACCGCCTGAAGGTGCATAGTGGCGATTCCAGGATGGCTGCCCCGACAGGGTCAGGTCCTAGACCAATTTTCCAAACTCATATTTTTAGCCTAGAAATGCTCAAAATGCAAAAGAATCCCATATATGAAAAAAAAAAGAATTCCCTATGGGTGCCCCCTAGAGATTTATTTAAGACATTTTTTTTGGAAAATAATCCCCTTGGGTGAACTTTTCAACATTTTTACATTTTGGTTATTAAAATACATGTTATCCTATTTTTTCTCTTAGGCAAAATTGATCAAACAAAATCTTACACAGGAGAGAAGGAGAGCTTTGTTTAGTGGTGCGAACTCACATTCGATCCCTAAAATCAAGTTGCAGTGTGGGCTCGATAATGAAGATGCAAGGTTAGAAAATGAATGGCTAAGGATGTCGAAAGAGATCGAGCTCAAGATGAAGTAGGATGGATAAGGCTTGAGGTTTTTAGTTTTTAATTTTTGGCACTTTGGAAAAACAGGGCAAAAATGGAGCGGAAAAATTCTAAAATCCTCAAGTCCGAAAGTTTGAAATTTTAGACTTTTGGGTTTTTGGGGACTTAGGGAAGCGTGCAAAAATGGAATGGAAAATTCCAAAATCTCGAAGTCCGAAAGTCTAAAATTTCAGAATTTTTTGTTTTCGGGGTTTTGGGAATTTTGAGAATTATGCCAAAAAAATAGAGGCGAGAAAAAATCTTGAAATCTTGAAAGTTTGAAATTTCAAACTTTTGGATTTCAATTTCAGTGGTTTCAAACTTCGAGTTTCAAGTCTTGAACCCAAAATTCACAAATCATAAGGAAATGTTTGAAATCCTAAAGTCAACAAGTCCGATATTTCAGGTTTTCAGGTTTCAGACTTTCATAATTCTCAGATCATTTTGAGCGATGAACAATGTTTCAATATCCAAAACCAAATTTTCTGAATTTTAGAAATTGCATGCATTTCAAACTTTTGGAGTTTTGGAACTCCCACCGCCATTTTTGCAGAATGGCACCTCGAACCTTCAGATGGCCATAAATTTTGATTAGGAGCTCATATTTTCTCAAGAGAGGATTTTTGAAAGCTCTTGACGTCTGCTACACAACCGGGCTTAAGAGAGGACTTGGACTTTAAATTAGTGGGACTAAGTTCTTAAAAATTAAAAATACAATTCACCATTTTTGGAGGTGTCCCAGGTTTCTCACCTACCACCATAATGAGGTATGGGCTTCCTTTCTTTCCCAACAAGGAACAACACATGGAGGCATGGGTTTTATAGTAGAACCCATCATTGTTGCAGGTGAATTCAATGCATTTATTGGGTGGTTGGAGTAAGATTTCAAATTATTCTCATCTCCTTCTCTCATTCTTCCTATATATTATAAGGAGGGGAATTTTCTAAAAGGTTGACATTTTAGATTTGCACCCTCCCTTATTCTCTGTCTTTCAGTGATCTTGTGGAGTTCAAACCTCCTATCAAAATTGTAATGCAAGTTTGTGCGTCTTGGCCATTGTAATGGACTGTATCAGATTTGTGGAGCAATAACATAAGTATGTAGATGATTTCAACTCTCTCTTATGTTCATTGCATCTTTCTGATCTCTCATTGAAATATTGGTTATTTGTGCATATTACATTCCTATGGTTTATATTTGATGTCAAATCGGTTTATGTTCCTTTGATGCATCACCTTTGTTAGTTTAGGTTTATTTTCATGCATCTTCTCAACCATGTCTCCTTGGAAAGTTAGAGTAGGTTTTAGAGTAGATCCTCTACAAATTATATGTGTGCACCTGAACAGAGGAATAGGAACCGACCTTCATCCGGAGAGCTCTCCCGATTGTAAAGTCCTACACTTTCAGAAAATCTCCATGTTATGCAATCACACTGATAGTTTCAACCCATCGAGTTGCATACATTTAGGGGTGCTATGATAACTAACCTTAGACTACACTAGTTAATCTCTCACTTGTGGAGGCATGATCACTATCCCGCAACAATCGTTTCAGTTGTACTCTCATTGGAAATGGTCATTGTGGGTCTAGAGCTCCAAATTTACCAAATCGAGTATGTGCAAATGAATTAAAAAAATGAGTTGATTAGATATATTATATGTTATTTTTACCTCATTTTTGAGTGTATGTGTTATAGGGCTAGAGCATAGTAGGCACATGTATATTTCTATATCCCCTCAAATGGTAAGTCCTCTTTTCATTTTAATTTAGTGTCTATTCTTCGATATCTTTATCTATCTGCACTTGATTTTCTTTTCTCTTGCAGGTAGTGGGAGTTTGGACAATGACATTTTGACACATGGGCGTATTAGGTATAGCTTCTAACTCCCCATTTCAGGAACACTATACTCGAATTGTAAATTTTACACCTTTTCATGGCTAAGATGCTTCTCTAAGGGGGCAATATGTACGCACCCAAAATTACATGTGCTACATTGTTAGAAAAATAGTTACCAAAATCCCCAATGATGATTTAGGTCCTTTCAAGAAGGTGTTCAAGCTCCAAAACCCATTCGCAGTGTATATTTTTAGCCTAGATATCCTTACTTATCATTTCCATGCTTTTTCCTATCTCCCTACCTCTTTACGTGCATGTTTTGGCCATTAGTCCCGTGGACCACCACACCGCCAGGCAGGGGGTTATGACACCGCTACCCAGCAAGGTGTTAGTCCCAAACAAGCACTCTACAAAGGAGGTAGTCCTACTTTCTTTTCCAGATTCCATCATGCGTGTTTCTAACATGTGATGCTTCAATTAACTTCACTTTTAGGATGCATCCATGAGCCAAATTGTGTAAAAATAGTTTTGATTTCTTGGTTCTCCTTCCCTCTTGTATTTTTAAATAGATTTAGCTAGTTGGAACTGTTTGTTCTTGAATTTTCATGGAGGAAACTCCCAACCTTAATTCCTATATATTCCATGCTTGTGTTCAAGCAAATGGCCAGATAATTTTTTTGTATCTTGCATCATATTGTTGCCACAATCTTGCTAGGAATTGCATAGCCAATCTCAGATCTCTTGTGTTATTTCTCTTCTACCTACATTGTAACCGACTTCCTTCAAGCTTCCATTTCTCAAGTGTCTTCTTCTACTATTGTTCTTTAATTCCCAAATGCTTGGACTCATATGAACACTCGAAGAAAGAAAGGAATGAACTAAGTGGAAAGATACGAGATAGAACCAAAATTTTGAAATATCTTGCTCATCCAGTTGGAGTTGTGTTTTTGTCTTCTTTGTTTATCACATTCTCAATTAAAATTGTTATTTTCAATTTCATATAAAATAGAGTAATTAAAATCCTTTATTTCAATTAATTAGGTAATTACAAATAGATCAGATTATTAGAAAGTTTGTTGTTTCACATTACCGAGGAAATTGTGAGGAACAATAACTCTTCTTGGTTATGATTTTTTCTTCACCTCTGAGGTAGGGTTTGAAGGTTTTTGTTACATTAGATTAATTGTTTAAGATATAAATCCATAAATCCACACAAATAATTAGCTACATCCAGATAATCATTTGTATTTAGTTTTTTTATTAGATTAGATGCATTTCTCAAAACAAAAAAAGAACAAAAACATTTATTTTCACTAGAATAGTTTCCTTTCATTTTCTTTGTTCCAATATATTGTGAAAACACCAAAAACATAGATTAGATTTCCTTTGATAGTTTTCTTGAATTACAAAATTATTTTAGTTCAATCTACATGAACATCAATGGTCCATAATAAGAAAAGATTTATGGTTGAAATCTCCACGGTCCCAAAACCTAATGGGCCAGAATAGATAACAAACATTGATACAAGCTTGCATTTATTAGTTTTACGCACACCTGCAAGTTTTGATGAGAAAATAGATCAACTAAACACACTAAACATCATTGCTAATCAAGCCTACGATTATTGGACTACTCCTGGCGATTAGGTTTGATTACACGCATGACCATACAAGGGCCACAACCTCCATGAGTATTTGGTTGTGATCCTCAGGTCCCACAAGCCAATGGGATTGGTAATCAGTTGATATTGAAAATGTTCTTACGTACATGGGTATTTAGGTCCTCGTCACACCCCCACGACATTATTGCACAATTTTTGGTGTTGAACATAATAGTTGATCAAGCTAATATTTTATGGACCAAACCGGAAAATCGCCCATAGTCCCTACGACCTCATCTCATGCCTCTCACTTTACTTCCATGATTTTGGCTAGAAATCAATAAGAGGTCCCCACAGTCACTTGCTACATGTGTAAAGAACCAATAAACAAGATCTCGGTAGAATTTGACATTGATTAGAGTCTCACAAAGAGCTATTATATCCGATCAATCCATCACACCACTTTAGGTTAGGTGATAATTGTTTACCTTAGACTTGTAGATTCTAGTATTATGTTTTGAAGATATAATATTACCCAATTATCTTGTCTATCATCACTAAATTCGCATCCACTTCCATTCTACACCGAATGTCTCGGCACAACCTCGAGAGTTCGGGTGTGAAGAAGGTCACGTGTTGATTTTTGTCATACAGAACTTTCTATCTTAACTAAATAAGATCCCTAGTTTGAGTTATTGCCATAGCCTGTATGTTTAGTGACATCATCGTGAACCCATCAGTTAAGAATGACATGGTAAAAAATTATCTATAGTAAGTGTTTCCCTTCCATGATTAGTTATCATGTGTGTAGTAAGGAGAATGTGTTCTCTTCAAGTCCGACTTACGTGTTAGGTGGAAAATATTACCAACTACTCTTGAAAGTCACCTTTAGTAGTTGGGATTATTAATGAAGTTAATATTTAACACTTGTTGTACCCTCCCTCTCATTCTAGCCACATTAGTTTGTAAAACACTATCATCCTAAGAGATAATTAATCCTCACAACTAAAATTTCCAGATTACACCTAAGAAATGTATTCAATAGATCATTTCTATAACTTAAGAGTCATTGTTTGAAGCAACGACTATGCGGTGTAACCTTACCATATATGGAGTAAGTAGAACTAACACTTCCTTAGTATCCTAGTGGACTACCAAGTCTTACAAAGTTAGATCTAGAAATTAACTTCATCATCGAATGAATTCCTTATGGGATCCAGATGACACAAATGGAGCTAGTGAAATAGTTGTACTATGAATTAAACTCTTGTTAATGATCTCTTTAGTTCCTCACAACTAAATGTGTTACCTTGGCTAGTGACAATATAGCGCCTTGGTCTTTTACAGAGGATTTATAGGGTAAATATGTTTAAAAACCTTAATCTGACCTATAATATGGCTTATAACCTTGAGTGTAAATTGGAATTAAACTTTAGCTCGATTGACTATGAGGTTAACTGGTGGGTAGAAAATTGTAAGTAACTCTTTGTAAATGAAATTGATTTAAAAGATGTTGACTTAAGAGAAACCAGAAATCAAAACTTGGTCCCATAATCCCTTGTTATGCCCTTTTATGACATTAAGAATAAAATGTATTTTTATGTGGATTCATGAAATGTGGAAACATGGGATCTCTTACCTTAAAAACAAATCTCTTGTGGTTCATGTGTATTCATAATTATTCCAATCATGTACTTCTTCAAGATGATAGAAAAACACTTTTGTAAGTCTTTTTGTTATAAAGTGATGCCAATAAGAGACCTACGAAACAATATAAACGAGATGAAAAAGAGTATTTGTGATGATGGTTTAGGATCAAATTTCACTTGAAGTCCTTATGGCTGATTTAAGCATTGAATTTTTGTTAAGAATGGATACAAATTGTTCCTGGTGGGACTAGGCATTTGAGCCAATATAGAGTCCACTAAAAATAAAAACTATGACGTGTAAATGCTAAATTGACTCAAACTAAATTTCAACTAAAAAAACCATAACATGTTCAAAAAACCTTTAATGTAAGAATGAGTGATTGGAAGATTCATAGTTTCTTAAAATTGACTTTAATTAATTAATGATCTATGGAAAATTAATGAGATTCAATAAAGGAATATGTCATGCATTATCCTTTAAAGAATTTTTCCCTGTAAAGTAAAGTAATTGAAAATTTTTAAGTAGGAAATTTTAAAACTTGTGTGTTTCATTATCTTGAAAACTATAAGGCCATACAATGGAGACCTAAATTTAATGAAGATTTAAACCATATAAAATCCATGTCGTGGAGTATGCCTACCTGGAATTTCTTACTATAATTGGGTCATCGTCCTGATTTATGTCCTTGAGTATGACATTGATGGGTATCCTATGTTATCCTATTGTATGAGTGGGTTGATGTTTATGTAAGTGTCTTATGAGTTGTTGAGTTTCTCTACTTAGAGCCCTTGTGGTGTTGTGTAGTGAGCAATGTAAGTCAAAAAAAAATTCTATTATTTTTATTGTTGTATTTGTGTGTGTAAAATATGTGCATTACATTTGGTATCGAGTGAGGTTCATGCTCTCAAGCCTCTGGGAGGGATTAAATTTGTGATGATTTTTGCATGGTGGTGGTGGAGATTGGAAGATTAATGTGATATATGTTGTTATGTGACCAACGTTGTAACTATGATATTATGAATGCACATGTTGTGCATGTCACTTAGTGTATATTTGTTACCATGTTGATGTGCTTGTGATGAGAGAATTCTCTCTCTTTTTCATGGATTCAATGAGGATTTCACATGTGATGTTCCACCTTGTGTGTGTAAAAATAATGTTATTGTGGATTGCAAAGTGTTGGAGTTTCTTGTTATTCTATGGTATGTAGGTGTGTTGATGTGTTGCATGACATAATTGGTGTATAGTGAATTGGATTGTATCATGATGTTTCCACCGTGTTGTGATGAATTTGTGTGTCACCATGTTATATAGAAATTGATTTTATGTTGTAATGTTACTCATTGTGTTCATCATACGTATAATTTTTGTAATATGTGATGGTTCATGTCATGATTTAGGGGCATATGGTGAACATATGATCCCTATTGTACATTGATTGTACTTGGATGTAGTATGTGGTAATGTGATGTATCATAACTCATGAAAGTAATGATTGTGTTATACCCTATATATGTACCATGAGTAAGACGCTATGGTTAATGTATGTGAATCACCATTTTCTTAGTGATGTAGTTATGTGCTATGTTGTGAGCCCTACACTAACCGACCCTAAGGAAAATTGGTAAAATGTGTATGTTTGAAGTGAGGAAATGTGTACCATTGACTCAATCGCTCACTCAAGCCGAGTACGAGATAGGAAGTGGAGTCTTACATAGGATGAAAAGATACTTTTGTTCATTTGGTATGTATGACACTTGCTCAACAGGTGTCATGCATATTTTGTTTCGTGGACACCTTAGGCTTAGTAGATGATGACCTGTAATTCTTTCTCTCCCTATATGATTATCATATGGATTCAACCTAAGTGTAGTTATGACTATGTTGAGCCTTGTGGAAGCGGTGGAGGGATGATTCAAACAGAGATGATGACAATTGTATTATTTGATATGTTATTTTACAAGCTAAGGCTCGATGTTTGAGTGCCAGCAACTCATTGAGTACCCTTTTGGTGGTTGTATAAGGCCACATAGTTATTGAATGTGTTATTTCTCTATACGTATTTTATTCATAAATTGAACATTTTCTTTTTTTTTCTTGCTAAGAACCAACAATTTTCTTGATTTATGTGTTCTTATATTTTTGGCTTTTTTTTGGTTATTGCACTAACATGTAGAATTTTTGCACTAACTATGGATATTTGGCCATTTTTTTACTTAGTTTTAAATTATCTTTCCATGTTTAAAGGTTTTATAACCTAGCCCAAGGCTTGGATTTTTTCCACTTGGAATTTGAAACGGATTGTTATGTTGGTTCTAATGTCGTAATGTGTGGAATAGGGTGATGGGATGCCCCATTGAGTGGTGGAACCTATGGACCCACTTCATTGTATGGGGGTACACCCCAACAAGTTATCTATTACGTATAACTAGTGGGTTGTTGAACCATGAGTTATTATGTCACTTGGGTTATAGGTGTTTGGACCTTATGTGCCTAGGGCCATAAGGTGACCGGCCTCTTTTGGGAGCGAAAAGGAAAATTTATCATTATTTTATTACTTGGGAGGTATATGAGGTTTTTTGTGATGCTTTGGGAGGTATATGAAGTTGTTTTGTGATGATTTGGAGGTATATGGAGTTGTTTTTTTATTCTTTAAGAGGTATATGGAGTTGTTTTGTGATGCTGAGAGATATATGGAGTTGTTTTGTGATTCTTTAGGAGGTATATGTAGCATATTTGTGATGTTTTGGGAGGTATATGGAGTTTTCTTGTGATTCTTTGGGAGGTATATGGAGTTTTTTTGTAATGCTTTAGGAGGTATATGGAGTTTTTGTGATGTTTTGGGAGGTGTATGGAGTTGGTGTTATGATTTATGTGTACTCTTGTGAGTCTGGTTTATGTTTTGTGATGTTGTTTCCATCTTGACCCTATATAGATATAGTTATGAATTTGGTTTGTGTGAAACCCTTTATGTTTACATGTTGGGAATTCCATGTTGTTATAGTCTACTTATATTGAAAGTACTTTTTGGGAGGAGCATGTGTGTGATAAGTACTATATTGAGTGGGTTGTGTATGTTTTTTCAATGGTTTGGTTGAGTTCTTGTGATGTGATATAGTTGTGAGGGTATATATCATGATGTATTGTGAACCATTAGCGTTGTGTTTGGCCCCGATGCGGTATTGTGATTTTCAGTTACTTTGGTAACCCACAAACATAAGACAACTAAAATATTAAATAATAAAATACTAAGAGTTAAGATTAAGAAATGTTTTAAAGGAGAAGACTAAATAATAAAGTAAAATAGGATTACCAATCTTCACAAAACATTAAAATTTAAGGTATTTCAAAATTAGTTTGCTTCCTTGTGGTCTCTTTGTACCGACGAGTTGTTTTGTTAGTGACATGTGTCATTATTGACTTTATTTCATACTTACTCTTCGAGCTTTGGTATTGTGTCACATCGAGGAATATGCTCTTATAACGGGAAGGAAATGTAGTGTCACCATTAAAAAGTAATAATAAAATAGAACCAAATCTAATCAAATAAAAATGTTGGCAGAATTATCTGTGAGTAGGTGGAGGGAGTTTATGGACACCAAGTGAAGGCATGTGGGAAGTTGGATGAATTCAGGCTTGTCATTCTCCTTCGAAAATAATACAAACAACTTTACTTGATGCCTAAGGCAAAAAAACATGCTGAAAAAACCAAGTAACATTGTAAATTTAATAGTATTGGGATAGTCAGTTGCAGACACAAAAGACATGAGCTCCTCACGAGACAGCCACACAAGTTTCACATATGAAAAAATCATCTAGAACTTGATAATTCAACATTTTCCTATGAACTCCCATCTTGTGCCAAAAATGTGAGTGCTAAAATAGGGTATAGACGTCTAGCAAGGAATAAAGATAGAGGATTTTTTCAAAAGTTGTAGTTGCAAGTGCTTTGGGAGATATGTATGCAAAATATGGAAGCATGCACTTGGCATATGAATGGTTTCAAATAAATGCCCAGAAAGAAATGTGGCATGAATTGCAATATTTGGAGGAAACCAAAGCATAATGAAGAAGGGGCAAGATTTTATCAAATTTTGTAGTCGCAAGTGCTCTAGTAGGTATGTATACAAATGTGGAAGAATATGCTTGGCATGTCAACTATTCGACTAGATGCCTAAATGCGGCTCATGGACTACAATAGATGCAGGATATACACAAATGGGTTTCTTTTATATGCTTTTGGCCATGATGTAGGTCTCGTGGGATGCATTTTCTTACAAAAACAACACAAGCCCAACCTTTTTCTAGTTAAACAATGTTTCGTGAAATCACCTCACAAAATCTCACAAACAAATGCCCATTAGAAGTGTTGCTTGTGCTCCCTGTAACATATCTCTATGCATACCATTTGCATTTTCATCCAAAGACCTCATGTAATAATTACTAGGTTCAGTTGGTTCATTTAGATACTAGGAAATTTCTTTAGCGTAGGCTATAGGACAAGTGTCAAATAAAAATGGATTGAGGAACTTTTTTTTTTCTTGTTACCGTTATTAATTTGTTGGTAGTCATGTATGGACCTATTTCTAAGAAAAATGGAGAGGAATCTTGTCATATGTTGTATTCTCTTGTACTAGTATTATTGTATGTAAAATTTGGTAGCTTGCACTTAGTGTGTCAATACTTTGTTAAAATTCCTTGAATAGAATGTGTTCACGTACATACAACAATGATTGCTAGATTACATGAATGGGTTGGGTGAGAAGGTCTTCCAACATCATAAGTAATGTGAGAAGCTGATGTGGAACTCAAGTTGATAACCTCTGCTCAAATTTTTGTAGCATGTATGAAAGTGGAGAATTTTTCGAATGCATGTAAACCATTTGATGAAATGCCTCTTTGAAATGTGGAACCAAGCTCCAAAGCTTTGACCGATTCATTTTCCCCTTAGGCATGGTTCATATCTCCTTATCTTTCATATTTTTGTTCTTTAGTTTTTCTTTAGATAACATTTTAAACTAGACACATTTGATTGTTTTAAATAAACTTTAAAAAATAAAAATGAAACCTTCCTTGGTAGACACTTCACTTTGAGATGATATAGAAAACATCCTAAAAAAACTAGATTGCTTTAGTACCATTTTTATTGACAGGTCAAAGTTGAGTTCCTTGTAAATATGTTAATCGCTCCCTTGTTAAAATAGATAAATCATGATTTTTCAAGACTTGTAAAAAAATCATCATATATCTGGAAAAGAGATGTTAATTTTATTCCTTGTTCCTTGTTATGTGAAGAGTCACTTCAAATCTTAGATCGACCTTGATTGATCATCTATGCTCTTTTCGATGCTCCGCTAGGGATCCTGTTACCTCATTTTGTAATTTTAGGAAGTTTTCAAAACATAATAGTTGGCTTTTGCTTCAAAGCACTGTTTGAACCCCGAATAATGAAATTTCTATACACCTTTGTAAACCTATAGTATTTTTACTAGAAAATTACTTGTAACCTTCAGTTTGGGGACAAAAATTCTTCTTAATAGTTTGGTGAAGGCATTTTGTAGGCCTTCGGTCTTAATTTGACTAGGTCAAACTAGACCAATTACGACCGGTGACTCAAAAAAATCTTATCGCCATTTGAAACTTGTTTTCCTGTTTCTAATTCTCATCGACTTATCAAAGTCTCCATATATAGGGGGACTTGTAGGAAATTTATCATTTCACATTTGTCCATCAAACATTAGCTTTGGACGTGGTTTTGAGCCCTTGAGCTAACTTTTGATATTTTGCAACTAGGCCAATTATCACCAATGGCCTTGGTAAACTAGCCGCTAATCATAAACCGTTCACCATTTCTGAATTTCATTAGTTCCTATGAATTCTTGGTGTATAAGAGGATACGTATAAATTTACCTATGGTGTGTTTTCTCATTGGAAGACAATGTTTGAAAGTGGTTTCTTATCCTCTAAGCCTAAATTGAACATTTTTGCAACTAGCATAAAATCATCAAAAAAAGTTCTAGGACCCCGTTGGGTTATCAAACCACCGTGGAAACTTGTAAATAACTTTTTAGAACTCTATTTTGTGGCGTGTTGTGTGAAATTTAACTTTTGGTAAAATAGTGTTTCTCTCTCTTCCTACCTCTTTCTCTCTCCTTTGTTAAGAAATGAAGTGAAATGAATTGAAGTAAATATGTATCTCCAACCCTCTCCTTTGAAATGAAAATTATTATTATTATTATTATTATTATATAAATGGGAAACTAAAAACGTTAATTATGTCGATCTAGGTGGATTGCATGCCAATGATTTATTGCTGATTTCATGCTCATATGGTTTTGCAGGATGTAAGAAAGATTGTGAAATGGCTTGGTTGTAATTCATTAAGTATTATTGAAAATTATGTATGTAAATGGAAATAATGTATAATGTATTTTCATGTTACATAAAGGTTTATATTCAAAATTTGGTAATCTATATGAGATGTTAGATTTAGGGATGCCTTGGTAAATGTACATTTAATCATAGGTGTCATTTCGATTCAGATTTATGTATGGTAAAAAAGTTGAATACACATTGTAGACACCTATAATTTAGCTTGAGCAATTTAAATACTTAAATTGTGCTAATTATCCCCTTTCCCATAAATTGATGACATACTTGTCAATAGCACACATTTTCTCTCGCTATTGTTGTTAATTAATTACATTACATAAGTTAATTAACTCTTCTATCCAACAATGACACTAATTAACAAACTTACGTTAGTTAGCTCCCTTTCTATCTAGATTAAGTAATTAATTGTAATTAATTAATACCCTTTCTATCTAAATTAATTAATTATATCTTCTATTTAATCAATAAATAATCATTTGATTAAAATCCTCTTATAACATAAATCATACTAACTATTCCTCTAAAAAGCTTCTATAAGCTTGCACATTAATTAATCACTTTGATTTAATTAATACACCCCCTCAATTCCCATGAGTCACTAAAGGACAAATTAAACTCTCCTAAAGCAAACTCAACCCTTCCTAAACCTTTGTTATCCACAACTAACCCAAATTATCTATTATCCCACATGTAAAGGGATGTAAAGATTATTTTATACATTGGGCTATATAAGGAGCCCTCCCCCCCTACCTTTCTTATTACACCTAAATGAGCATAGAGCCTAAACTATAGCCATTTTCATCATCTTAGAGTATTCTTCCATTAGAGGAGCTAGCTATCTCCATTTCTTGCATTCATTCTTCCATGTTTTGACATCATATGGAGATATGTCAAATGGTCTTGTAGTCATGGATTGAAAAGTCTCCATTCTTGAAAATGTGGGATTCAAACATACAATCAACCCTATGATTACTAAGGATCTAAATAGGTTCATTTTATTTTATTAACATTCAATAGAGATAGAGATTAATGGATTAACATGTTAGTTTGAATATTTATTCATGTTCTAATACAAGGATGTTGGTAGATTCATCTTGTTTAAGATTTAAGAATGATGGTGCATAGACTTTGATTTTGATTTATTTTAGGACTACTAGGTGTTAGTTCTAATTCTTTTTGCATTGCTAAAAAATTTATGTACACATTTGGCACTCCCAATGGGATAGATCCTTTGTCCCTTAGCATTATATTTGAAATTTCATTTTTACTTCAACATTCGGATAACCTTTAATATGTACATGTGTGAAATGATGTTAAAATTATTATGATTATGTTAACCTTACATGTGTGGACTCTTATTCAAATTTTTAATTTTGATGGTTTAAGTTCAATTTTGAGCTAACATGTTAAAATTTGAAGCTTTTAAAACTTTTTTACATCATCAGCCATATTTTAATGTCATCACTGTATAGTTTTTACAAGGGGGACACATGTATAAAGAACCACATATGCACACAAAACCACACATAGGCACTAATCTCAGCACACACATACTATTGTAGTCTTGTATCTTACTACTATCGGACACATGTTAGGCTAGCATAGGCACCCTAAATGTAGTGTATATACCCTTCTTCTAATGCACATGCTCGTGTCTCGTATTAGGGTTCATGCATCCTTTTCCTAGACAAGAATCTCTCGTCCAACGCACACGCACTATCATAAATTTTGTAATTTCTATTTTTCTTCCCATGCACACACACATATTCTCTAGCACAGATGCACTTATGATAGTGCATGCATCTCTCAAGTAGCACACGTACTCTACAAACCGACTAAGGTTACATAGAGAACACAGACACCATAACCCACATGCACACACCCTAACCTATGCACACATACCTCAGTCTAGGATTCCATGTCAATTTCTTGTTTACAAAGGTTGTTTCCTTCTTACGTGCTAACATCAATGCATGTTTAATGTTATTAATTTTCATTTTTTTGGGTATGTTTACGAGTATTTTTAGATTATATTAAACATTGGATAAAACTTGCATGCTTAATCATAAGCAAAAGGTTGTGTATTCTCTTCCCTCGTGCCTTTGGGGTGATCTTGGGAATCGTAGAAATGATTCTTATATCTGTTATTTCTTTGAAAATATTTAGAATGTCCAAATTAGGTTAAGATGCATGCATTTTGTGTTTAAATTAAGTATTTCCCTTTTTTATTTCTTAACTAGGATTTTGCATCGTGTATGCTCTTCTCTTAAGTTCTAGGGTGATATTGAGAATCAAAAACATCGTTTATTATTTTTATTCATATGAAAAATTACTAATCCATTATACGTAACAAAAAATTCTTGTTAAAGAAAGGAGGAGTTAAGACAAAACAAAACTACTGATACAATTTTTGTGTAGGTTGCCAAAAGGTGTTTAAGCAAACCATATGAAATCATAAAAATAAAATACATCACCACATGCCAAATGTGCCACATCAAAATGTCCATATATACATGTATAAAATGTCTATCTCAAGGAAGATATACATCATCGATACAAAATGGGCCGTCAAGGGCAAAACTAATAAAGCCTTCATTAGAGGCATACATAAAAAATGCTACATCATATACATCAAAAAAATGTTGAATCCTTCATAAGAGGAATGTATATCAAAGTACATGTACAATCAATAAATGTGTGAGAGTCATGACTAACTCAAAACCTCAATAGAATGTGTGGCCTACAAGACGGGGACATCCCATGACCTATGCACTACATTGCCCCATCGGATTCCCACATGGATGCTCAACTTATCTGATCCGCCTCATGCTTGAGGCCTCTCACACCTCGCTAATCCACTCAACTACCGGTTATAGGTAGGTGCGTGCAGCCCTTTGGAATGGTCTCTTAGTATAAAAAGTGGTAATAAGAGGCTCTACCCTAAGCTATCACTAAATTTTTATGGGTGCGCGGTGTTACTATAGCTCCATCTCGTGTGTCAAGGACACTACCTCTACATATTATCTCACACCATCAACCCAACCCACTACTCACTCGACTTGAAATTGATCTCTCTAGAATGTCACTTATTGTACTCGTGCTTGGGAATAATGTAATAGAATCATAACCCGGCCATTTGTGAGTCCATCTTTTGTATCTGCTGAAAATGAACAACACAATCTCCTCACCGACCTACCTATTCTCTAGCCTTTGGTCCCGCCTCTACTATCAAATTTTGTATCTAAGCTCAAGACTAGTCCCTCTTTGTCACTACCTACAACCGAAGCCGTGGTGACTGATTGCAGTCTTCTACAAGGAACCTATATTTCCCCGTTATCTCCACCCTCTACTCCTATAACTAGAATTTTAGGAGGATTGTGTCTTATACCATGTGCTCTATGAAGTATTTGTTGTAATATAGGAACCTATCCTTTCCCATGTAATGTTGGCCTCGAACCATGTCCTTTCTCCCGTAGCCTCGACCTAAGACCCTATGCTCACCATGCTAGTCATCTCGGCCATCGTGTATTAGCCCATCAAATGGATTATGGACACTATCAACTCCTTGGCACCACCCGCCACATCATTTCCCTCATCATTTCTATAAGGGATCTCTAGTGATGGCCTCATACCAATTTCCCATGCCCTGGTATGGTCAATCATCATAGAAAATGATATCATACCATGCTAAATAATTTGGTCTTGTACTGGGATCCATCACTTGTCGAGTAGGAACCCATATCTGTGGTAGGTTCTATGTAAAACTAGCCCTAGCTTAGGCTACCTGAATATGGGGCCCTATAGTCCATCTCTCCGCATCACAGTGAGCGTAACACATATCTAACTGAGGAACACCCTAAATGGTACCCAACTATCACTAACATCGATCTACTATGTACATCTCAGTAATGTAACTGTGGCTACCCAAGAGAAACTTCTCTACCATGTAGACACAAAGCTCTTCCCCATCCTCTAGCCACTATATATCCTTTAGGTCCTCTATATAATGTCTCTCTATTGCAGCTCATCAAACTCACATTGATAATGATATGTAGTACCCAAGTTCCCTCATACATCATCTCCAATGGGGACCCATCCCATGAGTGTTAGCTCCTCAAGATCTCAAGTGCACAATGCGCCAATAGGGTTCCTGATTGTTATGTGATCTCCTGCCCAAATCTGTAGTAAGGAAGCTAGCCCCAATGTCTTCTAAGGTGGTAAGTGATCGATGTAGGTCCTAGTATAAATGCACTAGTATGCATTGGCCCCAGTAGAGTATCTCTTTCCGTTGTATAATCCATGGACTACTGTAATCAAACCCAATGGAAATGAAGTCCCTGTCTTATCAGTGAGTAATAACACACTGATAAGAGCCATCAAATATAGAGGTCCCTGGTGAATGGTACAATTTGATATGCACCAATGTAAAGATACAATCATACCCTCTTGGTGTATTTCATTTCTATAGAAGACATCACTAATTAGCTCTATAATCTTCCCAAAATCATTCACGTACTAAATCAGGATCCAAATAGGGATGTGCAATATCCACCAAAATTCCTCCAGTGTAATGGTCATCTCTCCTATCGGGAGTTAGAAACACTAACTCTCATTGTGTCATCACTCTATCAACACTATTATTAAGCCATGTTCTAAGGTGATAGAGGGCATCCGCGTGACATTTCCTAAGCCAACCACCTCTAAAATTACCTTCATGTCATGACGGTCCCATCGAGGGAGGCTCGCCTCTATCTCAACTATGAAACTATGTGGTTCTCTTGTCTGTAGCATTGGTAACCATCTCTATAAACACAACATGTGTTAGGAACTAAAATTTCTTCTATGTTCTTCTATTTTCTTCTATCCAAATTTGGTTTTCAATTTTTTATATATGTCACTTTTTGACACTTTCCTACTTCCTGTTTTTTCTTCACCTTTGGGAATTTCTTCCCTTTTCAGCACCTGTGTGCCCATTTGGGCATGTGTGCACTTATTTTTGTGCATACATGTAGGGTGCATGTATGCTTCCTCTTTAGCGCTAGCACGACATTTTTGGTGTGCACGTGTGGACGCATGCGCCTAGGGAACTTGTGTTAGGGTTTTTCCTGCGCATACATGTGGATGCTTTTGGCATGTGCGCAAGTGTGCAAGTTCTCTTTTGGCATGTGTGTGTGTGTGTGTGTGTGTATGCTTTATGGAGTATGTGAAAGTTCACACATACTTTCATGGTACATACGCATACGTGCACACGCTTGTGGGGTACATGTGCCCCATTACAAACACCTGCTCCCTCCCGTGTGTGCATGCACCTTATACTAGGTCTAGGCATTAAATAAAACATTAAATGCATGAAATAAAGAGGGCAAGTTAGGCTAATCACAAAGGGTCCATTATCTATATGTTGGGTGTAATCCCTAACTCGATCGGTACATCTCCTGTGGGATCGTGCTCTCACCATCATCCTCATCACTGTCAAGGGTCTCATGGTAACTTTCGGAATGGTTAGTAACAAATGAACTTATCACAATCAATTACCCCCCCTGTGTGGGGTATATTAAACCATTCTCGCCATCTACGATGCCCGAAGGACTGTTTTGACCACCATTGTCATTCTAACTCTTCTTCTACTCACCGTAAATAATTATTTTCTTTCATTTGTTTTGTAGTACTTTGGGCATTATTTTCCACCTGGTACTCAATTCTTCTCACTAGGACAATTTTTTTTCTCCTAGGCGATATCATTTCTTCTGCACACTCCGCCAAATAATTATTTTGTTAATTTTTGTTGGCTCGGAGCATTATTTTCCACCTATTTGCTTCTTTCTTCTCCTTGAGGAATTAATATTTCACCTATGAGAAGTTTTCTTCTTCTTCTACCTTCTTCTATATCCAAAAGTCAAAAATCTAAATTTTTTAAAAAACCATCCAAAATCCAAAAAATTTCAAATTCTCTCAAAAATCCTAAAATTTCTAAAATTTGCAAAAATAGGTAAATAAGCTCATAACAACTGCAACTCGTGTCTTGTGCATGGTTTTCATTCCATATCTTTCTCGAATTTTCACGTGTTCATAGATCAAATGAATCACGAGATCATGAGATTTACAACCATTTAATAGCTATCTTGCTTGCTTCATCGCACTGGGGCACATCTAGTTGCATGATATTGTTTCACCGCACACAATGCTTTATCATTCGATACCTTGTCCTTCATCATTTTCCCTTGCATGTATCATTTCTAGGGGCATAATTTTTCACCCTTATCATCAATCATGAATATTTGGTGATGTTCATCTTGATAACACAACATTTGTATAATCATCTTGATCATTGTTGGTTTGAATATGTGTTTGTAAGTGTTTTCCTATTAAATGAGCTTGTTTCCTTCTCATGCTACATTTATTTTTGTATGTTGTATTGAGTTGGTGTTTTCAGCAATGGAAAATTTTTCATAGTATGGATTTTTATGTCATTCTACTTTTTTCATATGCTTAAATTTTTAGTAAGGATCGATGACGTAGATCTTTGGCTATATGATAACAAAATAGTTGTTAATGCAAGGATGAAAACTACTTATTTTTTCTACTTCTCCATTTTCTTCTACATCATTCTCCTGTCAACACTATTCTTTAGATTCATGTGGGGCATCCTCCCCCTACCCATTATTTTTTCTATTTCTCCTACCTTTTTCGATTGTCAATCACCTTCTTTCATCACCCCATGAATATTCGAGAGGTCATCTCTCACTTCTACATATTTTTCTTCTACCGCTTAAAATTGTATCTGTCTACTTGTCTTTGAAGTGGCATCGCTACTCCACCCCAAAGAATGGAAAATGTAGACACCTTTAATTTAGCTTGAAGCAATTTAAATACTTAAACTCGTTAATCATCCCCTTTCACGCAAATTGATTACATACCATCAATATCACACATTTTCTCTGCTATCATTGTTAATTAATTAGATTACATTAGTTAATTAACTCTTCTATCTAACAACGACGCTAATTAATGACCTTCCGTTAGTCATCTCCCCTTTCTATCTAGATTAATTAATTATTTCTAATTAATTAATACCCCTTTCTATCTAAATTAATTAATTACTCTTAATTGAATAATTCTCTCTTTTATTTAATCAATAAATCATCATTTGATTAAAATCCTCTTATAACATAAATCATACTAACTATTCCTCTAAAAAGATTCTATAAGCTTACACACCTATTAATTAATCACCGTGGTTAATTACTAAACGCCCTCAATCCCCATGAGTTAGTAAAGGAAAACTAAACTCTCCTAAAGTAAACTTAACCCTTTTGAAACCTTCCTTATTCAAAACTAACCCAACTTCTCTATTATCCCACATGTAAAGGGATGTAGATATTATTTTATCCATTGGGATATATAAGGAGCCCTCTTAATTCACCTTTTTCTTTATGTTTTGAATGTGAAGAAAAAATAATATTATGGGCTAAGGAGGAATACCTATTACGACGGTTGGTTTGAAGGTTGTGAGTGCATTCTCGACCGCTTAATCTGATGCTAACCGTGAGAGATTCCTTTTGGCTAGGAGGAATTACCTAAAATAGAAAAAAGAACACCAAGGAAGAGTTTAATAATATATGACAATGGACTACCTAGCGAGTGCTAGGTCCGGGAAGTGTGATACTTCCTAGATGGCTATCAATCCACTATTTAATACAACTCAATGGGATAAATAATGTAAATAAACAAATTCCTACTATAGTTGATATGATTTAGGTATCTCATTCAAATAAAATAAGAAAAATAATATAACAGGCTAGGTTATGATCAGATCTAGAGGTAGGGTAAGGGGTAAAAGTTTTGGAATAGGTCGGTTTCACGTTCCGGGTCACTTAGGTTGCTTGTAAAAAAGATTCTTAGGTTCTCATTATTGATAGGGTGGCCAAATACATAGACTGACGTCAATCGGGTATGACCAATCATGGTTTAGGCAGAACCGGTGACGCTTATGGGTAACCGCACTTAGTAGAGGAAGGGTCCGATAAAAATTCAATAAGATCTGGTTGTGGGGTTTGAGATGAGGTTAGACAAAGGTGACAGATGTAATGAAAAGGTATGTGGGGATCTTAGGAACACTCAGAGATATGTAGAATTCATGTATATGTGGTTTTATGGTGTGGGTGGAGGAATGGTTGAGTTTACAGAAAGAGGAATAATGGGGGAATAGGAATGCTAATAGAAAATGATAAAAAGATGACAAAAACCTTTAAAATAGAAAAAGGATGAAATAACACAGTGATACATGCACTTACTAATGTTGTAGGTCTAATGGTTGGGTGGTGGTGATGATTGATGGTGGGATGGAGCTTGGTGTTGTAGTTTTACTTCCCAGAATGTTACCATGAAAGCAATAACTTTGGATCTATCTTGGTGCTAGCTATGGCTACTTTGATGTGTGAAAGAGCTCGTTGTTGCTTGCATGTAGATCTCTTTTACTCCCAAAATTTGAGAATGTGGTTAACCTCCCAAACAAGGTTACCAAAGTGAATAAATGGTAACCGACGAGAGTTTCATGTTGACCAAAGGTCGGTTTAGGAATGTCGACATCGCTTAAGGAAAGATTCCCTAGGTTTACTAAAAATGATAGATCTTCCATCATTTAGGCCAGGTCTATCCTTTTATCATGGATCAAAACAGATGTTATCTTTTAATGAGAAGGAATGTGGTTACAAGAATAATAGGCATTGGTTTTTAGGATTGGATTAAGTCTTAGTTAGTTATGGTGAGTAGATAGATACTAAAAATAGGTTTATAATGAGGTGTCTAGGTGAGGTGGTGGGGTGAGGTGTCTAGGTGAGGTGGAAATTGGGTTAGTTAAGATAATTAAATAATGAATAAAGTGAGGATGAGTATTAATTTAATTAAATTGATTAAATTAATATTAATGTGTGATGTAAGGGTCATGGTTAGGTAAAAGTGTTTAAGTTGGTTATTCAAAGGGGACAAAAGGGAGTCTCGACCCAATTTTGGTGTCTACACCTCCTCTTACCTTTCTTCGTACACCTAAATGAGCATAGAGCCTAAACCATAGCCATTTTCACCATCTTATAGTATTATTTCATTAAAGGAGTTAAATATCTTCATTTCTTGCATTCATCCATTAAAGTTTTGAAGTCATATGGAGATATGTCAAATGGTCTTGTAGCCATGGATTGACAAGACTCCATTCTTGACAACCTTGGGATTGAAACATACAATCAACCTTTTGATTTCTAAGGATTTAAATAGGTTCATTTCATTTGATTATCATTTAACAAAGATGGAGATTAATGGATTAACATGTTAATTTGAATATTTATTCATGTTCTAATACAAGGATGTTGGTAGATTAGTCTTGTTTAAGCTTTAAGCATGATCGTGCATAGATTTTGATTTAGCTTTGTTTTAGGACTACTAGGTGTTATTTCTAATTCTTTTTGCATTGCTAACAAATTCATGTACACATACATGTTAAATGAATTTTAATGTAATATCTTGTAGTGCATTTCCATGTGCAATATACGATCAATTAATTGGTGTGTTGTGTTTTTTAGCTTGAAAATGTAATAAATAAATCTAAAAGAAATAATCAACACTAATACAAAATTTATGTATACATAACCTTCATGTGTTATTATTTTTAACATAGAAAACTCCAACCTTAGAATTAATTTAAATGTGTATACTCGATGACACCTTCTATCTTAAATAATAAGATCCCTAGTTTGAGTTATTGCCATAGCATGCATGTTTAGTGACATTGTCATGAGCCCATCAGTTAAGAATGACATGGTCAAACATTATCTAGAGTAAGTGGTTCCCTTCTAGGATTGGTTATTGTGTGTGTAGTAAGGAGAATGTGTTCTCTTCAGGTTCGACTTATATGTTAGGTGGAAAATATCGCCAACTACTCTTGAAAGTCACCTTTAGTAGTTGGGATTATTAATGAAGTTAATATTTAACTTTTTTGTACCCTCCCTCTCATTCTAGCCACATTAGTTTACAAAACACTATCGTCTAAGAGATAATTAATCCTCACAACTAAAATTTCTTGTACTACACCTAAGAAATGTATTCAATAGATCATTTCTATAACTTAAGAGTCATTGTTCGAAGAAATGAATATGTGGTGTAACCTTACCATATATGGAGTAAGTAGAAATAACACTTCCTTATTATCCTATTAGACTACCAAATTGGAATTAAACTAAATCTCATTTGATTAGGAGGTTAACTGGTGGGTTTAAAATTGTAAAGTAGCTCTTTACAAAAAAATTGATTTAAAATATGTTGACTTAAGAGAAACCAGAAACATAAAACTTGGTCCCATAATTGCTTGTTATGCCCTTTTATGACATTAAGAATAAAATAAATTTCATATGTGGAATTGTGAAATGTAGAAACATGGGATCTTACCTTGAAAACAAATCTCTTGTGGTTCATGTGTAGTCATAATGCTTCCAATCATGTACTTCTTCAAGATGTTAGAAAATTACTTTCATAACTCTTTTTTTATAAAGTGATGCCAATAAGAGACCTAAGAAACAATGTAAACAAGATGAAAAAAAAAAGTATATGTGATAATGGTTTAGGAACAAATTTTCACTTGAAGTCCTTATGGTTGATTTAAGCATTGAATTTTTGTTAAGAATGGATACAAATTGTTCCTAGTGGGACTAGGCATTTGAGCCAATATAGAGTCCACTAAAAATAAAAATCATGACGTGTAAATGCTAAATTGACTCAAACTAAATTTGTAACTAAAATAACCATAGCATGAGAAATGAACCTTAAATGTAAGAACCAGTTATTGGAAGACTCATATTTGTTTAAAATTGACTTTAATTAACAAATGATCTATGGAAAATTAATGGGATTCGATAAAGGAATCCATCGTCCATTATCCTTTAAAGACTTTTTCCCTACAAAGTAAAGTAATTGAAAATCATAAAGCAAGAAATTTTAAACCTTATGTGTTTAATTCTCTTGAAAACTATAAGGTCATACAATGGAATCCTAAATTTAATAAAGATGTAAACCATAAAAAATCCATGTCATGGAGTATGCCTACCCGACGTTTCTTACTATAATTGGGTCATTTTCTTGGTTTATGTTGTTGAGTATGACATTGATGGGTACCCTATGTTATCCTAATGTATGAGCGGATTCATATTTATGTAAGCGTATTATGTGTTGTTTAGTTTCTCTACTTGGATCCCTTATGCTATTGTGTAGTGAGCAATGTAAGTAAAAAAATATATTATTCTGTATGTTTACTTGTTGTATTTGTGTGTGTAAAATGTAGGCGTTACATCGACAAGGCAACGTGCAACCAATTTGAAAGAATTATAATCATTGAAAATGACAATCTATCCAAAGATGAAAAGATAGTTATTAGTACAACAAGAGGTAATGAAAGGATCCTGGAGGCCTCTAAGCCATATCACGAGTTCTTAATAAATAACTACTTAGAAATGGAGAAATTGTTAATCCTAGTGGCCGCTAGGATTTTTCTTTGATACAAATGAATATGGATTATAATTTACAAAGATATATCTTAGGAGAAATAAATAAGTCTTGAATCCTCTCAAAATTAAAATTGTTGAGCCTAGTGGCCACTACGTTATTACTTTCATGAGTAATGAAGGTTGGCGATTGCTAAGAATTTTATTTGATAAGAATAGAAAGTCTTGATCCCTCTCAATGGAAATCATTACAGAATTGGCTTCATAAGGTAATGCGTGGACAATTTGTTAACATTTTAATCATTTATAATTACAATCGATCTAAAGTTGTACAGATAGTGATTGCTATGACAAGAGGTAATGATATGGTTATAGTGTCTGCTAAGCTCTTCCATGATTTGTTGTTCAATGGCTATTTTGAAATTAAGAAATTATTAGGGCGTAGTAGTTGATAACCTTTTTATCTAATAGTAATGAATATGGATTGCAATATTTAAAGATATATCTTATAAGAAATAAATAAAACTAGATGCCTCTCGATGGAATGTAGTGCAGTGATTTGGTCCATCATGAGAAGTCTATCCAATATGTGAAACTTATAATAATTGAAAAGTACTAACCATCCAAAGTTGAACATATAGTGATTACAATGGAAAATGGTAATGATAGGATCCCAACATAGGCTAAGCTAGACCATTTTTTGTTATTATATATCTATTCTCAAATTTAGAAATTGTTGTGCCTATTGGCCACAACATTATTCCTTTGATACAAAGATAAAATCTTGATCCCTCTCGATATAAAGTAGTGTGATAATTGGATCCGTGTGGTAACGCATAACTAATTATATAGAATTATAGTCATTGATAATAACAATCATTCTAAAGTTGTACTTCTAGTGATTGCTATGACTAGAGGTAATGAAAGTATTATAGCATCCGCTAAGCTAGACCATGATTTGTTATTCAATAGTTATTTTGAAATTAAGAAATTGTAGCAGTCGCTAGGATTTTTATTTGATACAAATTTATATAGCCTATAATTTACAAAGATATATTTTAGGTGAAATACATAAGTTTTTATTCGTCTTGTTGAAATATAGTGTTGCAATTGGGTTCAACATGTGAATTCTAGCCAATATGATATAATTACTATCATTGAAAAATAATATTGGTCCAAAGTTAAACATAAGTGCTTACAATGACAATCAGTAATCAGAAGAGCTTAGTGGCCACTAAGCTTGACCATTGTTTGTTAATATATAGCTATTTTCAAATAAATACATTCTTGAGCCTAGCGGCTACCACATTATTATTTTCTAGTAGTTATGGAAATTAAATCTTAATGGCCTTTAAGCTAGTCCATTCAATTGGTGTAAATTACCAACAAGTAATATTAAAAATTTTCCATTCATATGTCAACTTAAATCCTCTCTCTCTCGCTAACATCTATGTTTTCAAATGTTTCCTTTCATGCAATCTACGCAAAGTGGATAGTTTTCATACAACAGATAATCCTTTCAAAATATGTTGCATGTTAATTGTCAAGAAATGTTTTGCATAGTTTCTGGTATCAATGTTGTTATCCACAAAATACCATTTATAGTAACCAGTTGAAGGTTAAATGGCATGTTCGATTGAATTCTAATAGTAGCTAATGCTTACTTTGATTGCTCACCAATGATAAAAAGTAATGTATTATAGATATTGGTGATCGCAAAGGCTAATACTTGCATTCATTAACATATGGTGAGAACAAAAATTAATCCATATGTGAAGTAATTTTTAATATATTCTACTCCAATTGTAGATACAATGTCTTCTATTGGTTACAATCCATTCTTGAAATTCCATTCATTGAAGGCGCTGAGAGCTAGAAGAAAAGAGATGATGACTAGTTTGTTGAATTCCATGGTCCTGAAAACTACTACAACAACCTGTGGTTGTTTTTTTTTATAGATGATGAACATGAGGAAGTCGGAATGGTTATATCCTCTACAGTTTTTGATTTGAGAACACTACGTGTTCAGGTCAAACACATTGACTATGAAAATAATAAGTGTTTTATTGTGGATATGGAGTTGGATGTTTCTTTATTTAGGAAATGGGAAATGGAAGCCTCATAAGGCAAAAGAAAATGTTTTTTTCAATACATGGATGGGATTTGGGGTTGTTATTAGAGAGAAAAAATTGATTATTCAAATGCAAAAGATATTCGTAATGGCATGCTTGTAGTACTTAGAAAATTGTATAGAGGTGATACAACCTCTTTCATTTGTCATTTTTTGAATGTTGACCTTCTTGTGCACTCCGTGTTGATAAATGTTATTCCTACATAGAAGGGTACAACTCTTCTTCTCTTCTTGGAGTCTACGAATAAGGTTGTGGTGCTCTAAGATCTGAAAGAATAGGAAAGAGATGATGCTAAATTTTATATACTTGATGGCCATCATACAATATGTGCACAAAAAATGTTGGCTCAAATACTTACAAATCTTTACATCTATGGCTACAGTTTCGAAGGGCTCTCATTCTTTTTGCAAATGAAATTAACAAAGCCATTACTAATATTTGTAAACAAAAAAATGAAGTTAATATAACTTGGATAGAAACCAATTTTATTAATTTTTGTACAAAGATAGATCGGTTTGGAAATTGTTTGGATGTTCTCAATGTCCCAAATTGGAAAAACAAAAAAAGAGGAATGGAAGGTAATGTATTTTAATTTTATTGCATTTGTTATTATCTTTTTCTTCCTTATATAAAAAGATAAAACATTTAATTGTCCTTTGAATGAATTTTTTTGAGATTCAATGCCTTTTGATTTTCAAAATGGACACAACCATCAATCTATATGAAAAATGGAATTTTATAGTATTGTCAGATGATATATAGACTAAATGGACTATAACATTTGAATTTTTTAGATCTGCAGTGGCCTTGTTTTTTCACCTATTAAAGATAATTAGGATAACTTTCAGCCTAATTCATTATAAATATTCATATACAATTCATTCAAGGTTACTAGAGGAATGAATGATGAAGAAATATCGATTTAGCATATAAAGTATAATATGGGGATGTCTAGTTAATTAGAACTATTCATAAAGGTGTAATAGTAGAGACATTTGATTCTTGCTGTCAGAGAATAAAAGGAGACAGAAAAATGAGAGAAAAGGTTCTACAATATTTTAAAGAAAAAAATCTAGATATTGATCGATTAACATCTTATAGTGAATCCAATGTAGTTGAAAAATTTTAATTGCATGAATCACACTATCACCAAATGTATGTACTATTTAGTAAAGAGAGGAAAGGAAAGAGAAATTATAATTCCCACATAGGGAAAAAATCTAAATGAAAAGGACCAGGTGGCGGAAGAAGATCTTCCCATCGAGGCTCGTAGAATAGTAGACAACTATGTGGTATCAATGAAAGACATTATATTGGCAAGGATGGAGGACATTAAAGAATTTACTTATCAATGTGCATATCGGGCTTTCAACTTTCGTCAACTCTATCAACTATTCCTACAAAAATCATTTCAATGTAGAATGTGTTATCACTGATTTTTGTAATTTATTTAGCGACATTTCTTCTGATGAAATAATGGAGTTGCTAACAATTATTGGAACGAGTAATCGTAATTTATTATTATTCTTCTCATACCAATTGAATATTCAATTTTTTTAAAGAAACAATAAAAAAATACAGGGAAAAGGTTAAAGATAGTGAAGAATCAAATCTAGATGGATGGTATAGACTCTATGATAGCAACGTGCAATTTAAAAGTTTATTTCTTATGTACACAACAACTGGAGTGCAAAATTGTGACAAAAAAATGATGAAAGAGAATAATTCACTAGGGATTGGATGGGAAAACTACCACAACAATTGACAACTACAAGCAAAATTGGCTTAAAAGGAAACAATCATCCTTTTCCTTGTGAGCGATCATATGAGTTCTAGTTTGAGATGTTCATTCGATGTTGTTCCCATGAATAGTATTAGTGTTATACGATGATATTGTCACATTGCATACATTAGTTGAATCTAATCATGCATGTATTTTTATTTTTGAGACACGTATTCAAGATATGTTTTTAAAACATTACTATTCTCATATGAATAAAAGTTCATACCGGAATACAACTCGAACATGTTATTATGTTAAAATTATTTCAGCTAAAAAAATCTACTTACACATTTCTTATTTATGTAAACAACCCAAGAACAATAGGAATCGATGTACAAACCTCTCACCTTAACACTACATAACCAACTCATCATGGTGATACTTTATAAAATATTACAGCCTATCCACAAAAAATATGGGTGGTAAAGGGCACACCCCATGAACAAACTAGCCATGACGGCTAGGAGACTAAAGTATCAAGCCCAAGGGGAAACAAAAACTTAACAACAATGCCAGAAAACCAAAGGAAAAAAACTAGGCCACCGCAACAAACATAGAGGTGGGGGTGGTGGAGGCCCCTTATCCTCCAAGTTACTACCAGGAAGATCATTGCCATTTGAAGGGGCAACCCTGAAGAAACTTCTTCATCTTTGTCTTCATGCTGGTTAGGAGAAATAACAAGAGCCAACCTGGGACTTTTCCAGATTCCCACCCATCCCTCTACACAGGAGGCGGGAGTGGTGGTGGGAACCCCAACCACTGTGCTATACAAAATGGTGAGGGGACCCCAAACCACCATGATTGATAGGGCTACGTTGTTTCTCGGCTGCCACCTGGGAGAGCGATGACAATGAGCTTGGTCTACCAACCGGCCACAGCCACGACACCCTCTTGAACAAACACTCCTAGAAGGGGAGGTAGGGGGTTCCCATGCCACAGTGCAAGGAGCATTGGCCCAATGATCCAGAAGGGTCTGAAGGTGCCACACTTCCAGCTCCACCTTGCGGGCCTGGTCCTGGATCTGTAAGAACACATTTGAGATAAGCATGGCCTTATCATAATGTGAAAGAATACAAGAAACTGCAGAATTAGCAAAAACAGTAGAATTGTGTTCTTTCCATATAAAAAAAGGATCTCCACTCTGAAAGTATGCCACACTTGTGCAAAATCATGGGGAATGGAAATAGAATCCCCTAAAGAAAGCATGTTGCCAATGAAATTGAGCTGGTCTAAATGGCCAAAAGAAATCATGGATCCAAGCCCAAATAGCTTGAGCTTTTGGGTAGTACTAGAACAAATGTATGAGTGTCTCAATGTGCCCACAAAAAGGGCATAGCCGAGGAGCAATCCCGTAATGAGATAATATGCACCCAAGAGGGAGGCCTTGATAAAGCAGACACCAAGAAAAATAAGCTAACTTGGGCTAAATGATGGCTTTCCAAATGGTATGAAATCTAGCTTCCTAAGATGACCATCTAGAATTGATGGACCATCTGAGTTAAGCAAGGCCACCATCGGTAGCCTAGGGGTGAGCAAAGCATAACCTTTTCTTGGGGAGTAATTTAAAAAAGGGGTATCTAGAAACCATTTCCAATCCTTCCACCAAGGCCTGAGAGAGATGACACCAACTTTGTGAAGCATCTCGTAGGAATGGAATCAAGAACTTCCTGATAAGACTCTCTGTCAGCAGAAGCAAGCCGAAACTTGGCTTTAGCTTGAGGCCAAGTGAGAAGTAATCTGTCTTCCTATAAAATATGTCTTTAAGAGTGTGCAAGCCTTGACAATACAACTTAAGAGCATGAACCCAGGGCACTTGGGAAAGTGGCACATCATGAAAATTGATGAGAGGAGACCACCAAATGTTGTGGTCATTAATGGATAGCCCATTTTTGAATCCATCCCCTTCCCAGATTAAAAAGGGTTTGAGTAACTCCCAAGCTTTCCATATGCTTTTGACAACAAAGGTGCCCACAACCTTAACCGGGGCTTTGATAATGAGTAGACTATGAAAATCCAGCCCTTGCCAAGTTTTACACCCTATGGGGAGGCTTGACAAATACAATTTTGAATCAACACTTTCCAAGCTTTATTGCTAGTGCAGGCCAATGATCCACTTGGCTGCAAGAGCAAACCCCTGGCAGCCAATGTTAGTCAAACCAAGACCTCTAGAATCCCTAGGGAGACAACAATACTCCCAGGAAACTCTATGAAATCTTTTCCAAGCTCCGAGCTAGCCCAAAGGAAATATCTGAGGAGTTTCTCCAATTTCTTGTAAGAGGATTTAGCTGCATCCAACACGAAGAATAATAAACATGTGTGGCTACCAATATCTTGGAGCAAATCTGAAATTTTCTTGCAAGCAAAGGGGTTTAGTAATCCAGTACTCCAACTTGTGGGAAACCCTGTCAATAACATATTGCCAAAGTTGACTGGGAGAAGCATCAAAAGCAAAGGGAATGCCCAAAAATTTAAAAATTTCTCCATGCTGGATATATTTCTAGTCAAAATGATTCAGCCAACCAGGTTTAGGGAGAAAAGATTGCCTGAAGCACTGGGTCTTTCTCCATTGGATACTGGAACCTGAAGCTAAACAATATGTGTCCAAACATTGCATGGCATTGTTGATATTTGCTTCCTCCTCTAAGCAGGAGGAAGGAGTCATCTACAAAATGCCCATTGAAAAGCTGAAGGGGAGTCGTAGAAGGGAGTTGAATACCCCTCACAAGCCCTTGATCATGAGCATGGGCAAGGAGGAACCCAAAACCTTCAACGGCTAGCACATAAAGAGCAGGCGCTAAAGGAAAACCTTGTCTAATAGAACGAAAAATCCCAAACTGCTTAGAAGTATGACCATTAACAGATAAAGAGGCCGTGGCATCTGCAAAAAAGCATTTTGACAGAGGTGATGAAAACCGAACCAAAGCCCAACACTTCAAGCATCGCTAAGAATGAAATGCCATTCAATCCTATCATAGGATTTTTCAAAGTCAATTTTGACAAAAATGGCTAGCTTGTTTAGAGGTTCTCATCCCACTCCATACCTTCCCAGACAACCAAAATATTATCCAGAATGTACCTACTTTATATGAAACCAGTCTACTTAGGACTGATGATAATGGGAAAAATGGGCCGAAGCCGAAGAGCTAAAGCCTTAGCTATGATCTTGTATGAAACATTGAGCAAGGTAATCAACCACCAATTACAGATGAGCTTTGGTCTCCTACTTTAGGGATGAACTTTATGTGACCCTAATTAATAAGGGCACCGAGGGACCCTAAGTGGAGAGCCTCGAGGTAGACTTGCAGTAGATCCCGACCAACCATGTCCCAAAGGGCTTTGTAAAACTCGCAAGGGAAGCCATCCATTCCAGGAGCTTTATCATTGGCCATAAGGGAAACAACTTCATATAAGTCCTCTAGAGTAAGCAATCTATCACAGATAACTCTGTGAGCAGTGAAAGCTTGCAAGGAACTACCGAGAGGCATTCAAAGAGACATGGATTTTCACTCAGGAGACTCGTCTTGTGCTTTGAAAACTTGAACATAGTGCCTAACAAAGGCTTGGACCATCTGAGGAGTGTCTAAAATCCAAACACCAGCATCAACAATGGAAATTTTTTGTTGGTTCATGTGCTTGGCCTTGAGCCACTGGTAAAACTCTTTGGTGTTACGGTCTCCAATTTTAAGCCAGTGTAGCCAAGCCTTAATCTGAGCACCCCGAGTTATGTAGTCATCAACAATGTAGATTTTTTTACCACAGTTTAGCAACTTGGAGTTGTAGAGCCACATTGAAAGGAGCCTATTCAAGTGCCACCATCAAGTGGCTCAGCTTGGTGGAGGTGGTGGAATAGGCCCGCCACCGGAATTTAGTGAGTTGAACACCATACATCCGGAGGAATTTAGTGAGCTGAATTATAGCGTCTTTCCACCAACTTATCCAACCCACCTTACCAAGAGGGTGAGGTGCAAGGTTCCAAATTTGGTAGATGTGTGCCAAAGTTGGGGTCATGATGCAGTAAAGCAGTATTTAAATAAAACTACATCTTTTTAATTTTTGGCAGTTGAAAATTCCATTCAATACGGAACCGAATCGAATGTGGTCGAAAGAACAATGGCCGATAAAGCTTCCACCAGAAGAGAGTAACAACTGGAAAATTTAAAGAAAGGTTGTAACGAGATCATGGCATGATCTAGCCTTTTAAAAACCTGATCTTGGTTGTTTCTAAGATTAGACCAAGTGTACCATGGCAATGTGTTGGTGTGACGATGAATAATTAGGGTCATAAAACCCAAATTTATTACGCATGTAAAACCAAGCTTCCCTTTCACCAGCTGGCCATCTCATGGGTAAAAGGCCCATTTTTTCATTGGGATGCTCAACCATATTAAAATCCCCATTGATTAACCAATGTGCATTTGGAAGGTCATCAGCCACCCACCACCAAAGTGACGTCCTTTCTGATGTGTCATTAGGTGCATAAACATTAATAATCCCAAAGGAGATATTTTCAATATTGAATAACACCTAGAGAATACATGGTTGTCAGGGTCACATCCATGATTGACGTAATGTGGCCACCACTTCGGAGAAATAAATGTGATCATTCCACCTCTGCCAGCTACATGGTTGCTAGAGATAGCTAAACTGTCAGGCCAAATAGTCTTGGCGACATAATCAAGCAAAAAACCTATAACTTTGATTTCCTATAAACACAGAATATCCATATCCGGAAGCTTTTCCTAAAATCTCACACTATGTATTTGCGAGTGGAGTCTGTGAGACCCCAAACATTCCATGAGTAGCAATTCATGAGGAAACATTGTCCAGATGCATTTCTGAGTCTAGCTCACTCAAACCATCAAGGGCCCCAAAACTATTCTACAAAAACCATTGCTGGTTAACTATAAAAAATTAGATAGTTGAGTAGCCCACCTATTTGTTAGGGCTATACCCCCTCCTCGCGCTCGTGAGGAGGGCTGCGAGAACGCCGAACCGCCTGCTTTCATGGAGAAACCACTTTGTTAGAAATAAGTAATAGTTGAAGACCACCCTCATTCTACAAAAGAGAAGCAGGTGAGTGTTTGAGGCCAAAGGAGCCAATTTGCTTGAAGAACCAACCATACTGCTAACCATTACCTTCATATGAACCAGAGGCAACTTGGTATCCAAAGGTTGCTTTGCAACTAAGCTGGAGGCATTTGGAATTGCCTTTCCGGCTTGAATAGCGAACCAGGTTAAAAAGGCCCGACATGAGTGGTTTTATTCTTGTTGGCTTTTTCATCCACCCACTATGTGCCAACCCTCCTCTTCAGGTTGAGGGTGAGGATCACCCAGAGGCTTTGAAGTGGCTCGGTGAGCGGCCAACAAGGAACAGTCCCAAATTTTATGCTCAGAAGATTGACATCGGAAACAAGTATTCGGAAGATTGATGTATACCACCTTCTGAGTGAAATACACATCACCAACCTAGATGGAAATGGACTCTTTCAGGTCCTTTAAAAGATCTAGTTCTATGCAAACCCTCTTCTACGATGAGCTGCAAAAAACCTGTTAGGCTCTGTGTAGATAACACGGCCGAGGGTGGCAGCAATACGCTCTAAAAATGCCAGAAAGGCATAGGAAGCCCTATGAGAACTCAACCCAAATGGGGACCTTAAGAGCATCTGGTCAGAGACTACAAAGTCCCTGGTCCAGGGAGACAAAAATAAAAGGGAGCTTCTTACATACTAGGTTTGCTACTTATGCAAGATAAGGGAAGCATGACTAGGATCAACAAAACGAAGGCAAAAAAAACCATGGGTTAGGTTTTGGATAGAATCTAGTTTAATACCATGCATCTTCCAAGAGCAATTTAGACCCATGATTTAGCATACTTTTAGAGGGAGTCCTTCCAACAAAATACCCTATTAAGTAGAATTGTTCTAGCCATTTACAGGAAGAATCAAATTCTAAAAGTGGTAAAACAATATCAGGGGAAGTATCATTACCTCGTGGAATACTTTCGGCATGAACTTGTGAGGGCGTTTCCCGAGCCATTTTTCACAAAATCCACTCTCCGTCGTAGATTGAAATAACTAGACTAGAGTCAAGCCAAGTCATATTTAAAGCCCGCCAAGCACCTAGGATCTAGAAAAGAGGTAGAATAAATGCGTTAATGGAAACAAATATCTCACTATAGATAAAATCTTATAAATAAGAACCGTTACTTAGCCCTAAAAATTTATAAAAAAATTAATGGTTTATACAAACCACCAACACCCGTGAGAAAGTAATTGAGGAATGTGCGGTGGTAGCCAACATGAATATGTAGATAGAACCAGGTATGTTAGCCATGTGTATTTTTAAACAAAACCATTTATAAGGCTCACATAGTTATAGAAAGATATTGGCTAATTCTAGAAGAGAAACCATTTTCAAAGAAGGAATTACCAAATAGCCTTATTTCAAAGTTAATGGCTGCGTCATCTACGCTACATGGTTTTTAGTTTCTAGGTTGTTGGTTTTTTGCATAAACCATTAGTATCAACATAATGATATAGACATTAGAATCTATGCTTATTCCATCCAATGATGGCATAGCCTAGTAGTCATTAAATATCTCAAAAGTGTTGTCCACCAATGGGTGGTTCAATGGATATAAATGAAACCTAGCGGGTGCTAAAATTCATTCAGAAAGACATAAAACATTTTGATTTGTACTTACCATATTACCACAGAGACTAGTATGATTTTCAATTATGATTTCATTTGCGATAGCATGAAATTGATTTTGAATTGATTATTGTTTTTGTAATACATATTACATAAAAAATAAGCAGCTAGTAAGGTCTATGCAATCCAAGCTGAAATCTTAATCGGTAAGTGGTAGCTACCTAAAGTGCTAATATTGAACTTACCATTTAACCATGTAGTTCAGTATGTTTTTTTTTCAAATACGCTTTTATTTTCCATAACGAACATCTATATTAATAATATTAATATTGTTTGAAATGAATCTTTCGTCAAAGGATCCAACTGTGGGTAAGGAAGGTGCAATCCTACATGCAAGGCCCATTGGAAAGTGGTAGCCACAAGCTAAAATGTTCATTTTTTCCATAGGTTATAATTTATATGAGACCAAGTAAAAAACATTTATTTACTTCCTTGCGGCCTTGATTAGCCACAAGAATTACTTACTTATTTTAGAATTGGAGGGATTGATGTATGAGAAAAACCAATTTCCCTCTGGGACATCAAATTCAAGTTTCATAGGGATAGAATAAATGTACGAGGTGGCATGAAAGATTTTATAAAGTCATTATCAACAAAATTTGAAATGGGATTCTAGTCAGACAAACTCACTTCAGTTGATGTTGAAAAGATGACAAAGGCCTTCAATAAAAAATTATCGACTGACTTGAATCCATTAATCACCTGGGGAAAAGAACATTGCAAAATGGTCGATGGAATTGCAATAAAATATCTAGAAAAGGTTTGGAGTAGAAATGATGCCCCTACAATTTTGAAGACACAATGTGTATTACATTAGGTGTAAAGGGAAACCCTCCAGCAAATTTTATGGTTGGGATGAAAAGCAGAGGATAAAATTGCTCAAAATATATGTGGTTGATGACCGATTTGCACAAAGACTTATCACTAATAGTGTCAAAGGGATTGAATGTGGTAGAGGGCATAAAATATTTGGAGCGAGTAAATGCTAAATAAAATTTAGCATTTCAAAATGTTATTGTGATGATACAACTTAACATTGTAAATAAAATACATTCATATGTTTTAGTGATGGTTCTGCATAACTATTTAAATTACAATTGTACGATTATAAGTTGGGAGAATTTAAATTTTCCCTGATTATAAGTTCAGAGTGTGAGTGTATAAGTTTTTAATATTGGTAAATAGTTTTTGAAAGGGACTATACCCTTGTGTACAAAAGGAGGCCTAAAAGCCAGAATAAGAGAGAGGAGCAGAGAAGGCCGTCGTAGAGAATCAGTATCAAAGCACAAAAGTTACAAAAAAGAAAGAACACCGGGGTAAGCCTAGAAACAAGCAACACAAACGAGACTTAACAAAGCAAAACAACGGCAACAAAACAAAGAAGCCTGACCCGAAGCGCAGTAGTAAAACAGGACTACTTCTTGGCCGCTTGATCAATACTCATCTTTACTTTTTCCAAGCATGGTACATACCCAAATATGGTCATATGAGCAGATCCGTCTTATCGAGCTCCTCTCTGGTTCTTTTACTCTCTTTCTCATTGCCCAAAGAGTCATCGGGACACCGGGCCGAGTTGCGAAACACTTCTTGCATGTCCTTCGATGAATTCCTCTATGGCCCCTGAATACTTTAGGAAATATTATACTCATGCCTAGTCTTCGCTTTCCCAAGGCGGGAGTCAAGGAGGTCGGTTTTTGTATATTTCATCAAGTCAAGGCTATTGCCAATGCTCCCTTCTCCTCAATGCTTTTTTGCCTTTTTGCTTAGCAAGATTTTTACCTCATCCTTCAAGAATTTAAGCTCACCTCTAAGGCCTCCAATCTTCTGAAGGGTTATCCGTTGGTGCCGCCTGGGACCGGCACTACTAATGTTCAATGAGATCACGAGCAATGTCATCCAAAGGTTCATCCCCTCTCCAGGTAGACTCGAAGGTTGAGTCTCCAGAAGCCCCGGTGACACGTTTAGAAGTAGAGACAAGTGTGGGTGGCGGGGCAGCAGCAGGAGGAAAAGAAGGAGAAGCATGAGCAGCACTGCGTATGGGGCATCAAAGCACCGGAGGCGGGGGCAGCAGCAGGGACAGCAGGGGAGACAGGACTGGCAGCAACAGAGCCCAAAGCCAGGCCGGGAGAGGAAGGGAGACCGGGGAATTTAATAAGGCAGTGCTTGTGAATAAGCAGAATAAGCCCTTGGTGAAGGGGAACCGCCCGGGTATGCTTCTGGAACTCCAAAATGGAGCGCTCAAGAGAGTTTAACAGATAGTGGGGAAAGCAAACCAACCTACTCCTACGAAAGTGATTCAAAAAGACAAGGTGCTTGGCAGGGACAGTAACAAACCTGCCTTCCAAGGATATGTAGCGAATCATCATGCGGGTGACTTCATCATACGGAGAAGGAATTGAATTAACAAGCAGACCCGCGGTGTTGAATATAAGCTTCTCCTCCTCCTCCACAAATCTTCTCTCTTGACCTCTTTGATAACCCTCTTGTTGAAGAAGCGGTATCCTTCCAAGCTGAGGCCGGTCCGCTTGGCTATGAGTTCGTCATTAATAAGAATCTTCGCCCTCCATATCCGACCATCCTCTCATTCCAATCCTTGGCAAAGCGAACAGAGATGTTTTGATCATGCCCTTGCACTCTCTCCACAAAGTTGGTGAATCCGCCAATACTAAGAATGTTCCGCAGCTCGGTGTTATCTTTCCAAATGGTCTCAGACACGGCTCAATCTGGCAGGAGGCCCTCCCATCTTCACAATGATGATGTCTTTAAGTTACAACAATTTTCAAAATACCTTTGGGTGTTGAGAGTGATTCGTTTCTCGCCACCACATTGCGGGTCGCATAAAAATGGGAATCGTAGCCATTGGTCCTCCCACGAACGGCCGAGTAGGATTGCCGATCCGAGTCTGCGTGAAGTCGCGCGTGGAAACCCTTATCTTGTCACTTTCAACTTTCACCTTGTAGTTATCTTCGGTTTCGCGAGCTTGACAACCGAATATCAACAACTATTGAGACTTCAGTGCTTGCTGTTTTTAAATTTAGACGGCTCCACTTGAAGTTCCTAAACAAAATCTTGCCATCATTTGGAGTAGATATCATATGCCACGCCAAATAAACTAAAACAACACCTTTTTGTGGAAGAATTTATGGATTTCCTCCAAAGATTAAAGCATATCTTTAGAGATTGTTTGCGTGTGAAGGTCCGCATGTATGCTGTTGTGAAGCTGATTAGGGATACTATCATTATCCCAAATAGTGAAATTTATATTAATGCCATAATTGGCCATTGCATCGGCCAGCTTGTTACCTTCCCTGTAAGTATGTATGATTCTGATGCTGTTGAAGGTATGACTGATGCTTATGGACTCAGAGATAAAATCTTTGATATTCCAGCTAGGAGAAGAGGACTGATTAAGCAGATTAATAATATTAAGGGAGTCCCCTTCAACAATGAGGTTCTGGATATTTTGGGTCCGAGCAACTCTCAAACCCCAGAGAACAGATAAAGCTTCTGCAAAATGATTGGTTTGGATTCCCATTTTTCCAGCATATGCAACAATCAAATTACCTTTATGGTCCCGTATTGCTCCTCCTCCAGCAGCTGTTCCAGGGTTCCCCTTAGAGGCACCATCAAAGTTCAGCTTGAACCAATTGGATTCAGGGGGATGCCATTTGACCAAAGATCTATCCACACTATTCCCGGGGTTGCTCCAATATCCGATCTGCCAATTTGATAAGATGTGCTTTTCATTTTCAGGGTAACAATTGTTCTTAGGAGGTTTAAATCTGGCCATGTCCTCTTTGATGCCTTGGGAGATCTTGCCAGTAGTGAGTTTAAAATTCTGCTTCTTATTTCTAAAAACTATATTATTTCTATCCTTCCAGATCCTCCAAATTAAATGCGGGATGGCTAATTTCCAGATTCTTCTGATAGCACAATGTCTGAATGGTGGGTTCCATTGGTTCCACAGCTGAGTAAGATCCTCCGGCATCACCCAGAGAGCTTCAAATTTGGAAAGGACAAAGTTCCAAACTCTAAAGGCATAATCACAGTGTATGAACAGATGTCTAATGTCTTCATAGTTATTCCTACAAAGGTGGCACCAATTGGGAATGATAAAACCTCTTTTCATCAAATTGTCAGTGGTGAGAATTTTGCCTCTGATGGCCAGCCAAAGAAAAAAATTTATTTTGGGGGTTAACTCAGGCATCCAGATCAAGTTCCAGTTAAAGTCAGATTGGTTACTGTGGAAAAGACTGGTATAACCAGATTTGACTGAGTATTTACCCTCGTGTGAATTGCTCCAGATCAGCTCATCCTTGGAATCCAGCTGACACAAAGGGAAGAGATCCAAAAGGTCTTGGAGGGAGGAAATAGTGTTCATTTGATTCAATACTCTCCATAGTAAGTCTTTTCCAATTCTTGTTGGTGCCATTTCCATCAATGTAGTCCTTAACTTTAGTTCCATATTTTCTTATAAGACTGTCCTTAGCAGTCCCAAATCTCTCCAAGAGATTATCATTGGACCAGTTATCCTCCCAGAAGTTAATGTCGCTGCCATCCCCAATTTTCCATTTGCTTCCCTTCTTAATGAAGTTTCTACTCTTAACCAGATTATTCCAAAAAATGGAACCATTAGGAGCAATAAAAGATCATGCAGAGAGGGAGTAAGCGACTTGGCCGATTCAAGTATTTTGTTTTAATAACATCAATCCAGGGTTGTTTCTCAGAAAGCAATCTCCAGCCCATCTTAGCAATGAGTGCCTCATTCATTTTCTCAATATTTTTTATTCCCAGCCCTCCCCTAGATTTAGGGGTGCAGACTTTATCCCAGGCCACAAGGTGAAATCTGAACTTTTCTTCCATGCCTTGCCATAAATTTTTTTTCTGAATCCTTTCAATTTTCTCTCTGAAGGAGGAAGGAATTTTGAATAGTGTGAGTGTATAAGTTGCAAATGCAAATTAATAGAAAATATTTTATGTAATGAATTTTTGAGAAGTTTTTATTAATGAAATATGTATTCCTAAATTAATTATGAGAGCATACTTAAATATAATTATACTAGTTTTTTTCTTTGATATTAGAAAACATATACCACTTTCCAATCGAATGAAATAACTACAATATAGTATGTAAAGACTTGTTGCATTGAAACATTAAATTCTATTTAATTAAATTCTTCACAAAATAAAAATTCCTAGTATAACAATAAGAAATAATGAATGCCCTTAGATTTTACCTTTATCACCACCTAAAACCATTTGATTTTGATATAACAATATTGAAAGGGACTTGTTTTTTATTTTTAATAGATTCACTGCCTTAACCATTTGATTTTTTTTTTTAATTTGTAGATACAAACACATGCAACATGAAATTGATCATATTTGATATAAACGGTGTTTTGGCACACACCCTCCACAAGGCATCTTCAAAATTTAAATAATTAAAAAAATTGGTGGCATCGAGCTCAATTTTTTTAATTTTCTCAGACCTAATGTGAAATATTTCTTGCAATGGTGCAAAAACATTTCAACATAGCAATATGGACATCAACGAGAAAGTCAAATGTTGATGACATGATGCCTTCATTCCTTCAAAACATCAGCTTGGAGGTTGCAAGCTTTAAGTTCATATTTACATAGGAAGATTTTGTCGAGACAAAATACTCCGATTATGAAGGTTATGGGAATCCCAAATTATATCTCAATAATCTTAAATCTATTTGGTCACGGTTTAATGCATTGTACAATTGTAAAAATATAGTTCTTGTAGATGAATCTTTAGATAAAAACAAGTTCAATGATGTTGCGAACTACATAATTATTAAAAATTTAACATAGATTCTAAGTCAGAAGACACATACTTGTTAGATGTGTTGTGGCCTTTGTTGCAACCATTGAAGGACTTCAAGATGTTTGGGATTATATTAGATCACAAAAACAATTATAGGGAGATTTTTATTGGAGCTTTACTATGATTTGTATTGTTGATTTGGAAGCCCATCTTTGGGAATAGTGTTACATTATAAATTCAAATTATTCATCAATTTTTTTACTATAATTCTACCTACCTTTAGTAAAGGAATTTCAATTTATTTCATAGCTATATTTAAATACTAAAATATATATGGGATAGTTTTACAGTTAATTTTAAATAAGTTCATATCCATATTTGAATATGAAATTTTTTATGCCATGTCTCTTACAGTTGATTTTATATCTAAATTTAAATATGAAAATATATCTGGTATGGTTTTACAATTAATTACATTCTCCTACACTGGATCGTTGCCCTCTGTTAATTTCTTCATAACATCTTCATAAATTCTCTAGTTGCATTGAGGTTCAATCACACCATAATAAATGAAGTAAATATGAGATCTAACTTTAAATATGAAAATATATCTAGAATGGTTTTATAGTTAATTACATTCTCCTAAATTGAATCATCACCCTCTTTAAGTTTCTTCATAACATCTTTGGTAATTCTTTGGTTTCCCCAAGGTTCAATCAAACCATAGTAATTGAATCTAGAAGTGTCTCACATCTTGTGAATTTCATTACCATAGCGACCGCTTTCTCAATGGCATTTGAAATATTAAAATTTGTATAGTTTAATCTTCAGAACATCTTAAAACTGATAAGGACAGTATTTCAAAGAAATAATTAAGCCTAACAGCCACTAGCCCTTATAAAACAAAACATGTATCTATTTTATATGGGCTAGCAGCCACCAAGGCATATTTCTCATATCAATGTTGGATTCCCTGAAATCATTAAACATTTTTTCACATATTTATAAATTTAAATCATGACCAGATATATTGGACTTTGAAAGGAGAATTAATAGATTCTAATATTTTGATTTTGGATTCCAATATATGTTATTTTGGAGTACATTTAATTCCAATATAGGTGATGTAGATTCCAATATATGTGATTATAGATTCCAATATATATGATTTTGGAATCCAAAAATAACAATATTGGATTCCAATATTGGCTATTTTTTTAATTGATGTGACTGTAATAAGTACCAATTTAGTGAAATAAGCATTTTTAGATGAAACTTAATAGAACTAAAACATTTTGAGTCAAATACAAATATACTCCATAAGGTCTATGCTAGGGTGAGCTGCAAGAGAACCTACTAAGATTTTTGTAGTATATTTAGGTACCTTTGCATCATGTTTTATAGAGTTGTAGTTGTCCTTTACATCAATTCTATTTCACACGAACTATCATTAACTTGTTTGTGATGTTCTAAAACAAGGGCCAAATTCAACAAACTTTGTAAACTATTATCTTCTTTCTTTCTTTGTCATATTTTCTCTTGATTTATTAGGATAATGCAACATTACTTTTACCCTATTATTTACCTTCTCTTTCTTACAGATTTGGCATACATACCCTTCTTTTACGTTTTCTATAATTTTTCATTTCTATCTATTTAATGCAAAGTGATAAAGCTTTTTGCACCAAGCCTTATAATTTTTCATTTCTATCTTTCTAGTGCAAAGTGATAAAGTTTTTTGCACTAAGGCTCTTTTGGTTTGCAAACAAATCTACTGGTCCTATAATTCCCAATTGTTTTATATTTTTCATATTTCTTAATCTATTTTATTTAGTCCTAGTGAAACTATGTTTGAAATTTATGTTCCTTCGAGTATCAGAGACTGGGGAGTTTGAAGAATTATAGAATTTCAATTGTATTTACATCTGCAGAAGTGGATAGGCCTACATTTTCTGGTATGGAAAGGTAGGTCTACAAAGGAACATTGTCATTTGGTGAACAAATGGTAGCCATGAAAAGGGTGACAATGGAGTCTATGTAGGGTGGACTGAATTCAAGACCAAAATACAACTATTGTCTTGTGTTCATAACATGAATCTAGTGGGACTCATCAAATTTTGTTTTGAAGAAGGGTAACATATGCTTGTTTATGAGCACTTTCCAAACATATCACTTAGTGAAAATCTCTCTATTAACCACCTTCTTTCTACTCTTCCTTTAAAGTTAAAACTAATCAACATTTTCGGCTCTAGTAAACACATTATTTCATGTTATGTAGTAGAATAGGGATCATCCTTGAATGGTGAAATAGAATTTGAATTGTGTTGGGGGTGGAGATGGGTTTAACATTTTTCCATGAGCATGAAAATATTCTCATGATTCATAAATATGTGAAGTCCCACAACATCCTCCTTGATGAAACTCTCAATGCCACTCCCTCCATTTTAGGAATATTTGTAAGCTTAGCCCTGCATTGATGTGTAAATAGACCTAAAATGAGTCAAGTGGTGAAGGAGTTGGAGGAAATGAAAAATAAATCAAATATAATGAGACACAAGAAGACATGGAAACATTTGTAGGGGAAATGTTGGTTACTCATCCTTATGTTGGGTTAACTTCATTTGATTATAGTGGTAGTGGTGGAAACATTGTGCCTTCCTTTGTACAACTAACTTTTAATGTTTTCATCTTGTGTTAGCAACACAAATTTATGGGAATAGGATATTAACCTAACTACATCAATGTATTTTCTCAATCCCAAGAAATATTTCCCTAAGTAATAAAAAATTGGTTTTCCAATTTAATTTTGGCTATCTGTGGAGTGTGCATCTTAGTAGCTTACATGAAATTTCTTCAACATTGATTATAGACTCACTTTTTTAAGCAATGACATAATCTAATATGCTCAACATTAAACATGCCACACTTTCATGCCCCGTAGATCTATGACATTACATTGCCAACTTTGACAACAACCACATACGGTTCAAGTTCCCAAGATAGGTCCATTTCAATTCATCAATGACACCGAGGAACACTTAAAAGGGGCAATAGATAGTAGTCGAGTCATGTCCAAGTGTGGCTGAGACAACATCGATGTTTCTTTGGAGCCATATCCTACTTTAGCTTGGCATTTCATTTTCTCTTGCTCCTTTGTGTATTATTCCAACTAAATAAGTCCTTGTCTTGTTTCCCTTCAAAACCTTGTTGTTTTGACTTCCAGCGATACCCATGTCGTTGCTTTATAAGGTTTCTATTTTTCCTACTAGAGTTCATGTGTTATCTATTGTCTTGGATTTTTAGTTAATTACGACTTGAGATTTTCTTGCAGCTAGTTTCTATGTCGTGACATTAACTAACAAATTCTTTTTGAGGGTGATGGTAGTAAATTTAGTAAATTTTTAAGCTTTTGTTTGCATTTTAGTTAAGAAGGTGAAGTTGTGGTGGTAAGACAATCAGACAGTGATTTTAATGATGCATATTTTCATGTGTGTAAATATATATTGGTTTACTCCTAGAAACCAATATATTTTTTTCATTGAGGATACCTATTTTGTTAGCCTTACTGCTTTGATTTAAGTTTTTATTTGTGCATTATGTGCCAAATATCTTATCTAGTTCGACACTTTCCAATCCCTAAAATCTTAAATAATTGCTCTTCAACAGGTGCAATTTTTCTAAAATATATTTATTTGGAGAGCCTAAAGCTAGAGAGATGTGTGAATAGTACATTTTCCTAAACTTCAAACCTTAAAAGTAATGATAGGCTTTACAAGCTTACGGTGTAGATATCTTTATGGATAATATCACATTTAGAGACTTTTTTTCAAAACACTTTCAAATGGTCATAATGGATGAAGAGAGTGAATCCATAGGTATGGTATAAATGTTTGGTCTATGTTTAGATCTTTGACTACTAAAAATGATTTAATATCTACACTTGCATTTTTGTCATTATTACTACATTTTTTGCTTAACTAGCTCTTAAATTTCATATACCCTATCACACGTTGTTTTTACCAAAAATGAATTTCTATGTGTACTTCACATTTCCAACAAACCATATACCTTGGAGAGAACAAATCCACTTCTTTCTTTGCTACTCCACTCCAAATTTGATTCACCCAACATATCTCTTTCAAATTTCACATTGCACTACCCGCGTGTGATTGCTAGTAATAATATCCCTAAATGCCTAATGGTGAAGGACCTTATTTTTAAGGCTTTAGAAACCCATGTGGAAAGTGGGACTTTAATATTTAAAATTAAATCCTTCTCATCGGTGATGAGATTTGAGGACTGCCCCACCACAAACAAAAAATATGTAATGTTAATTCTTTTAAACAACCCATTTATCTCTTGTTAATAATCTATTTTTATTTAAAAATACATTAATTTTTCAGCTATCTTTATAATTGTTGGTTGAGTTTTAGGGATTATATGCTCGATATAAACACATTTTTAGTAAAATATGTTATTTAAATATCTATGTAATGTTGCACTTATATTTACATTGAATGTGTTCATAGTGTGTAATGCCTACACCTCGGGACACCGAAACCACACCAAAAACGTCTAGAAAATTTGGGTAATTTTTTTAAGTGATTAATTAATAATAATAATTTTCTTAACCTTTTCTCATTTATAATAATTTATACAAATTTAATTTACCCAAACTAAATAATAAAATCTCTAGTCCTATACCAAATTAAAATATTAATTTCTATAAGGTTTGATAGGGTTATCACTTGTAAATGTACACCCCTTTACAATTACTAGTTATTCCCCCTCCACCCCCCCCCCTCCCTTCCTTTCATTTAATTACCACACACACCCTTTCAATTTATTCTCCCATTCCCATAAAATGGCTTTGACTTAAAAGTGTGTAGGGTCACATATGGACCCTAGGATTAAATAAATCTTGGCCCTTGATCTCATCTTGCCCTAGATTTGACCTAACTCAACTTTATGTTTCCTTTTTCCTTTCTTTTCCTCCCATTTGGTTATATTGTTTGTTTCTTTTGCTATGCGAGTTGGCGAGCTATGGGAGATTGATTTCATGGAGGTTTTCTTTTGAGAAGAAGTCTCATTTTTGTTTCCTTATTGATTTATTTATTTTTGTAATTATTTTCTTACTCATGAATTTTCGAGTTGTTGGGTATATGAAATACCCACAAATATTCTTGTGTTGAATAAGGAAAAACTGCTGAACACACACACACACACACACACACACACACACACACACACACACACACACACACACACACACACACACACACACACACACACACACACACACACACACACACACACATAATATAGTGAAAACCCTATATGAAAAGGGGGACCCAATGGTTGAGTCACGGGTTTTAATGGCTGCAGTTTTTTTTTTTTTTGAATGGAGGCATATTGGAGAGGGGATGGATCAAATTTTTGGTGGGGAAGTGTGGAGGGGTGGTGAGGTGGAAGTCACGTGGAGGAAGAGGTGTGGGGGAGTGAGGGGTGTGGAGGATGTGGAGTGGGTGGGGGGGGGGAAGGGCTTGGTAAAAGGTGTGTGCATTTTTTGGGGAGGGGTTAGACCCTCCCCTCATTCTTTCTTTGTTTTAATAAAATTTAACAAAACTAAGCTCACCACCTTGCCTTTTTTGTTTAATTTTTTTATTTTATTTTATTCATTGACTTACATTACATTATATTATTATCTACACATATATATATATATAATCTTTATAATAATATATTCCCATATATGCTAGAGTAAAAATATAGCAATACTAATTTATAAATTATAATATAGTTTTGTATGAAAGGTAATATAGTTATATTATATAATATAACTATATTAACTTTATTCTATTTTATTTATTATTATATATATTCATACTACAAAAATGTGTAACAATTATCTCAAGTGGTGAATAATAGATTTTATTTTGTTACCTATGTGAAGTAAGAATGTGTGTGTGTGTGTGTGTGTATTTTGAATAAATTTAGGCTAAAAAAATATTTACTTGCTTATGTGATAAGAAAGCACGTGACAATGTATTTCAAATAAGATAAGAAGCTTGAAATATGTCAAAAGAAGTTGCTACAATGAATACTAGTAATTTTAAAGGGGTGTAGATTTATAAGTGATGACCCTAGCAAACCTTATAGAAATAAATATTTTAATTTGGTATGGGACTAGAGATTTTTTTAGTTTGGGTAGATTAAATTTTTATAAATTATTATTAACGGAAACCATTAAGAAAAGAATTAGTATTAATTAATCATTTAAAAAAATTTACCCAAATTTTGAAGATGATTTTTGGTGTGGTTTTGATGTCCCGAGGTGTAGGCATTACATTTGGTATCAAAGCATGAAATTCACACATGCGCACACTCTAGGTAAAACACTTAATATTTAATTAATACTTTAATAAAATTACAAAAAACAAAAAACAATTAAAACATATTACACAATTGTTATAAATTAGTAATCATTTTTCTTACCTCATTCATGGGATGGCACTCATGAGAGGACAATCAGTTAGGGATTTGGGAGCTAGTTCACCTATGCCGAGCCGAAGGCACCCGAGTTTGAACCTCGATCTTAGAGGCACTACAACAGGTTGATAGGTGTTTTTAGCAATGGATTTCACCACTACGGGAGGTGAGGGAGGAGGACATTCATCGAGAGATGATGTGTCGATACGTGAGGATGCACACTAGGAGCCATCGAGCATGATACCCCAAGGCAGAGAGGTTACGTAGCCCTTTCATTCACCATGAGAGGGTGGCCTCGTACTGTCGTATCCATTCACACGCTGAGGGACCATTTGGAGATAGATGACCCCATTCACCTATTCAACCGTAGTGTCAGGATCATGACATAGGTAGTGTGATTAGGGATCTTCTTCACTTACAACCACCTACATACACTAGCTCTACAGATGGCTTTAGGGCTGAGTCATGGCTCCTTAGCCTTGATAGCTACTTTGGCTTGCACTCTTATGAGAGAAATGTCAAAGCCAGGTTCACCATACACCTCCTCCGAGATGCAGCAAGCATTTGGTGGAGGAATGAGGAGCGGAAGCTCCATTTGAATCGAGAGATAGTGACCTAGGAGTTGTTCGAGGAGTAATTCAGGGCTCATTATATGTTAGAGAATTTTGTGCAAAAGAGGATTGATGAGTTTCATGACTTACGATAGGGATCTAACACAATAATACAAGATGAGAGTAGGTTCCTAGATCTTCTCGGTATGGACTACTTACCTGCAAGACAAAAAATTACAGGTTAACAAGTTTATTCGGGGCTTGAATGTAGACATAGTAGGAGTAGTTAGGATGTTATCTCCTCCCACACTTGAGAAGGCCATTGATAAGGCCTACTTAGCTGAGGATAACATGACCAGGGCACAAGAGCACCGAGATAGGAATAAGAGCAAGTTTCAAGATAGGATACATGCCTTTCAAAGTCAAAGATCACAGGGTATAACACCACCCCCTATGGGAGGATTTTTTCCTCCACCGAAGTATCAAGGGCTCCATTGCATTCATAGTAGAAGACACAACATCGGGGCCACCAACAATAGAGGGATAGACAAACTTGAGCTTAGATAGAGGTGGTACTAAGGGAGGTTTTGGTGGAACAAGGGATAGGAGAAAAGGTACTCAAAGATGTACAACTAGCCCACACGTAACATTCTACTAGGGTTAAGCTAAGCGGGATTATTTCACTAGAGTATAAGAGGGACCCCATCTCAGAGGGGTATAGGAGGATGTTTTATTTTTGGGTCCCCTGATCACTATGTGCATATGTGTCCGCACAAACCACTACCATGTATATGCAGAGATCCTAGATCCGAGAAGAAAGTGGGTGACGTAGGATGCACACATTGTGTATATCTTGTGGTTGACAACTGCCAGACCGAGAATCAGGACACAGTCATTGAGACAATAGGTATTATTAGGGGTATTTTTGTCTTAGTACTTTTTGATTCAAGGGCTTCAGATTCTTTTATATCTCCTTCTGTAGTGGACTAGTGTGGGCTAGTGGTGGCTAGGCAACAAGATATTTATCAGTTGAGTTGGCCTGCGGGGCCAAACTCTCCATGGAATCATATGTGGAGAGTTGTGTACTTGATTTAGGAGTCTTATTCACCACTCTTGACCTCCTATTTATTCATTTAGGATCCTTTCACGTATTTTTTGGGTATGGATTGGCTCGAGGATCATCGGGAAAAGGTAGATTGCAGGAATAAGTTCATTGAGTGTTAGGATGATATTGGGAGTGCGAGTTGTCATTTCAAGTATGCGAGAGGCCTATCTCCTTGTGCATGATCTCAGCTAAGTAGCTCAAGTAGAGCATGTGTAAAGGTTGTCAGTTATTTTCTATCACCATTAGTGATCGATCGAGAGCACTCCACAATAGTCACCCTTAGATGATCATGCAGTTTTGAGGGAGTATGTAGATGTGTTTCTGGGAAAGCTTTCAGGGTTACCACCCCACAAAGAGGTGGATTTCACCATTGATTTAGTGTCATCATCTGAAAATTTTCTAGGGAACCCTATCATATGACGACTCTAGAGCTTCATGACCTTGAGATTCAGATTAGAGGAGTTGAAGGAGAAGGGCCTTATTCACCCTAGTGTATCTCCTTGGGAGCACCAAATCATATTTTTGAAGAAGAAGGATGGTTCTCTCGGACTTTGTGTAGACTTGAGACAACTCAACAAAGTCCCCATAAAGAACCGTTACCCACTCCTTAGGATTGATGACTTACATTATTAGATGCGGGGGAGTGAGAGTGTTCTCCAAAATCAATCTCAATTCAAGTTATCATCGATTGCACATTTCAAAGTGCAGACATTCATAAGACAACCTTCCACACATGTTATGGGCACTATGATTTCATCATTGTCCCATTTATTTTGACCAATGTCCTAGTTATCTTCACGAGTCTCATGAATGGAGTATTCTCGACCTTTCTCGGATCGCTTTGTCTTAGTGTTCCTAGATGATTTATTGATCTATTCTCGTTAGGGAGGAACATGAGGAGCATTTGAGACATGTACTATAGGTTTTGAGAGAGCACAAGTTGTTTGGGAACCTAGAAAATGTAGCTTCTTTCTAGAAAAGATTTATTATTTATTACTTGGGTATCTCAATAGATCCCTCTAAGATTCAAGATATTATGGATTGTCCAAAGTCCCACATGAGTCCCCGAGGCGAGGATTTTTTTGGGTTTAGCAGGTTAGTACCACATATTTATTTAGGACTTTTCCAGATTGGTCACCCTATTACTTCCCTTCGGAGAAAGGGAAGAATTTTGATTGGTTAGAAAAGTGTCAACAGCCTTTTAGTTCCTTAAGGAAAGGTTAACCACATTGCTCATCTTAGTAGTTCGAACCCAATAGAGGATTTTTTTGTTTACACTAATGCATCACTAGAGGGTTTGGGAGCAGTCCTTATGCAGAGTGTTGGGTTATTTCCTTTGATTCACGGAAGCTCAAGGATTACAAGCTTAACTATCCTACCCATGATTTAGAGCTTACAATAGTCATTCATGTTCTTATGCGTTAGTGTCATTTCCTTTTGGCTATACCTTTCACTTTGAGGATAGATCATCGTAGCATGCAACATATCTTCTCACAACCTAACCTCAAATCTCGTTAATGGAATTGGATGGAGTTTATATGTGAGTACGACATGGAGGTGGAATATATAAAAGGAAAGGAAAATATCATTGTAGATGCACTTAGTAGATCACGACACATGCTTGCATCATTGACACTGCAGTCAGATTTGAGAGGCAAGATTTTCATAATCTTTCAGAGGATAGGTTCTATGAGGGTGCTAGAAAGATGTTGGATTCATAGGGTTCTTTAGAGGGAATATATTTGGGGTTATTTTTATAGGAAGATGGTTTACTTTGGTTCCATAAGCGCATCTATGTGCCTAAGTCGTGTGATCTAAGGAGCTTCATCCTTATAGAGGATTATCAAGCCCCATATGTAGTACATCCAGGAGTGAATAAAATGCATGCCAATCTAAGAGAGTTATAATATTGGTCTAGTCTTCGACGGGACATGGGAGATTTTTTGCATGTTTCCTTGAGTGTCAAAGGGTCAAAGCAGAGCATTCTCATCCCGTAAGATTGTTACATCCTCATGATATTTCTGAGTGGAAATGGGATGTGATTTTCATGGATTTCATTGTTGGACTCCATATGTCTTCATATCATCATGATGCCATTATAGTCACTGTGGATAAGTTGACCAAGATTACACATTTTTCACCAACTAAGGTCACTTATAATGTAATCGGCCATCACCAAAGTATTTATGGAGGACATTGTTAGGTTGCATGGGATTCCGAAGACCATCATCAATGATAGGGATACCATTTACACTTCAATTTTCTGGACTTCCTTTCAAGCCTCTCTTGGTACATAGATTAATTTCAACTCAGCATATCATCCAGAGACAGATGGACAGACAAAGAGGGTTAATCAGGTACTAGAGGACATGTTGAGGAGGTATGTGATGGACCAGAAGAAGAACTGGGAAGATTATCTACATTTGGTTGAGTTTTCCTATAACAACAACTATCATAGTTCTATTGGTATGGCTCCTACCATATTTGTATGGTCGACCTTACAGGGACACCTCGAGTTGGGACAAACTAGATGACAGGATTATTCTAGGACCAACTTACCTACTGACTTAGAGAAGCAGGTTTTTATAATTAGAAAGTGTCTTGAGTAGGCTAGAGCATGCCAGAAGGTGTATGCAGACACCAAGAGGACTGATCGTCACTTCTTAGTGGGTGAAAAATTCTTCTTAAGAGTTCATCCACATAAGATCCCAATCCACTATGGAAAGGGTTATAAGCTATAACCTTGTTTTGTGGGGCCTTTTGATATTTTGGAGGTCATTGGTCCAATTGCCTATCGCTTAACTTTTCCACCACATCATGAATGGGCCCAAGATGTATTTCATGTTTATGTACTACGTAGATATGTGTGCCGTATGTCTCTCATGTTTTGAATTGGTCAGTGTTAGAGGTAGAGGACAGAGGGCAGTGGAGACTAGAGCCCGTATGTATACTAGATCATCAAAGGTTGGCCCTTTGGGGTTGATACTTGAACTAGGTTAGAGTGAAGTGTGAAAATATGATGAGATATCAGCTACCTAGGAGGATGCTACACCATAGAGGCTAGATATCCCTATCTCTTTCAAAGACTTCCAGGAGGAAGTCTAATTTTAGGAGAGGGGGATGTAGTACCCACATTTTGATAGCCTCAATTATTTGTTGACTTCTTTATTCATAGACATGATTTGATAGGGATTTCATATATTTTTGACATTATGTTATGATATTTTACCTTCTTGGACATGTATGGAGATTTAGGTGTGTAGCGCTAATTTGACTTGACTAGTATGTTGACACTTTTTCATTTGATGTTGTGGATACTAACTTATTGTAATGATGTTTAGATCTAATTGATATATAATGGTTACTTAGTTTAGTCGGATGTCCTGGATTTTATGTTTGTATGTCATTTATGTTTATCTCTATGGCTAATTCATGGTAAATTGTATGTAATTATGCATGTTTTTCACATTTACGATTCCATGATGAATATATGATAGCATAGATTTTATTGATCACTTATTGAGTAGTTGATTTACATTGTATTGGATAGGTGCATTTAATGTGTGCAATGAGTGTGCAGTGACAGTCACGGGATAACGTGGGTTTCAAGATGGCTATGCAAATTATGCACAAGTGGCCCACAGGGCTAAGCCCTAACCATGTTAGTTGTATGAGGCTTTAGTATTATATTTCATTATTTTGGGCACCATGAGTGACCCTCTTTTGTATGTATTATGTCATGTAAAATTAATCTTGTTTAGGATGTTTTAGCTTGTTAAGTAAACTTGGGTTAGGGACTTAATGGTCCCCACTTGCATTAAGTTTGTGGTTTGGTAATTTTGTATTAATTAGAGGGGATTAGGGTCACATGTGAACCCTTGGGTGGGACCCACATCCTTTACACTTGTGCCCAAATGTTCCAAACCAGAAATTGGGTTATTTATGACATTTTAAGTGACCCCTTCAAATTTTTGGAGTTCACTTAGCATGAAAATAAATCCTTGGACCCTACCTAATAGGTAGGGGGCTTAATTGCAAGGCATAAAGGGATTTTCCCTCCCATTTTTCTTCTCTTTGGTCACCATCCATGTAATATGAGTTGGTATGTGTTTTTTTGTAGAAAGTTGAACAATCTTGTTTTATTTTCATTTTGGGCATTTTGGGAAATGAGTGTTAAAAGTACATTTGTCTTTTCTTATTTTTATTTTTGAATCTTTGAATTGAGGAAGAGAGGGTGACACATTTCACCCCTCATTTGTGAGAAAATTTATTGGCTTCTATTCAAATTCTCCCTCATGGGGGAGAAAGAGGACTTTTTTGGGAGCTTTTGCTTGGTGCTTGGAGACTTTTGGGAGCTAGATCTTGCTTGGATAAGGAAGTGGAAAATCTTAGAGTGTTGGAGAGATTTTGGAGGTAGGATCTTTGAGATCATTTTATGTTTTATGTTATGTTAGATGTTAGCCTTGTTTTGTTTGAAATAGGTGTTTGTTTCATGTGTGTTTGTTGTTGAGTATGCTTTTATATTTTATTTTTCTCCATCCATCATATGGCTTGATGGATTTTGGAGTTATGGGGAAGAGAGAGGTATTTTCCCTCTCAAACCTCATGGCTTGATGGGCAAGCCATGTAGGTACTTTTCACTCCCCTCATATGGTTTAAGGAGGGGAAGGTGGTTCATATGGTTTTAAGCCCCTTACCCATTCTTGAAGAGGAAACCCAATGGGTTTGAAAATCCTCCAAAGAACGATTTTGGTGAATGGGAGGAAAAATAAGGAGGGTTTGATGATCTTGAGGAATAGGGAGGTTGTGAAGATTCTTGTTGTGTGCATCATATGGTTGGACCACACTTTTGACACCTTGGATATCTTACCTTCTCTTCCCCATTTTGGAGGACGAATATGGTTTTCTCCTCGTTTCCTTGTTTGAAAAATTTGGTGTTTTTTTCTTAGTGTTTGGATAGTCTTGGTTGTGAAAATATAATGTTGTTATGTCTCCCTATATCTTATGCACAAATTTGTGGAAGCTAGCTCTCTCTCCCATGGGCTTGGGGGAGGCTAGCATGTCTTCCAACCTTGGAAAGACATGTAATGATGCCTAAAGGTTGGGTGGTTAAACAATATTTTTCTCCTTGTGTTGGTTCTTTGAAAGACACTCAAAGTTGGATCTCAAGTTGGAAGTTGGTTGGAATCTCTTGTCATCTTGGCTTCTCATTGTCTCCTTCTTCCTTTGTGTGGACACCACTCTCATTGTAATCTCATGAATGTGGCTATTTGGGAAGTTCATTGTCTTGTAAAGTATCCTCCTTGTGATTTGGAATCACTTGTAAACTAGTGTCACTTTTGTAGTTGTAACCTTTCTTCAATCTTGGAAGGAAGACTTGTATGTTGATCTCTTATGTATTTTAAATATTTTGGAATCATGGTGTGATTGTGATCTCAAGCTCCTTGGAAAGAAATGTTGTAAAATGAATGATCTATTTAATATGAAATTGATGGAAGTCCATTTTGAAAAGAAAGTTGGTTTATTGGAAATAATGTTAGCCTTGAAATAGGTCTCTTTCTTGCAAAGTTTAGTGGAATTATACAAAGAAGTGAAATTAGTTTGCACTCTCTTTTTCATGTGAAAAATTAATGGGTGCTTACATTAGAAAATCAATTTTAAAATATGTATTCATTGTAGCAACTTATTTTGACATATTTCAAGCTTCTTCTCTTATTTGAAATACATTGTCACATGCTTTCTTTTCACATAAGTAAGTAAATCTTCTTTTAATCCTAGATTTATTCTATATATATATATATATATTAAGCTTCTTACTTCACATAGGTAACAAAATAAAATCTACTAATCACCACTTGAGATAATTGTTACACATTTTATATAGGATGAATATATATAGAAAATAAATAAAATAGAATAAACTTAATATAATTATATTATAGAATATAACTATTTTACCTTTCATACAAAACAATATTGTAATTTATAAATTAATAGTGCTATATTTTTACACTAACATATATGGGCATATATTATTATACATTATATAATATATATGTGTAGATAATAATATAATATTATGTAAGTTAATAAATAAATAAAATTGTGCAACTTTCTATAAAACACACATACCAACCCATCTTACATGGATGGTGACCAAAGAGAAGCAAAATGGGAGGGAAAATTCATTTATGCCTTGAAATTAAGCCCCCCTACGTATTAGGTAGGGTCCAATGACTTATTTTCATGCTACGTGAACTCCCAAAATTAAAAGGGGTCACATAAAATGCCATAAATAACCCAATTTCGGTTTTGAAACATTTGTCACAAGTGTAGAGGATGTGGGCCCACCCAAGGGTTCACATGTGACCCTCATCCCCTCTAATTAATACACAATTACCCAACCACAAAAATTAATATAAGTGGGGGCCATTAAGTCCCAAAACCAAGTTTATTTAACAAGATAAAACATCCTAAACAAGATTAGTTTTACATGACATACTACATACAAAAGAGGGTCACTCATGGTGCCCAAAATAATGAAATCTAATACTAAGGCCTCATACAACTAACATGGTTAGGGCTTAGCCCTATGGGCCGCAGTGCACAATTTGCGTAGCCGCAGCTTACTTGAAAGCCATGTTCACATGTGACTGTCACCTACATACTCATTGCACACATTAAACACACCTATCCAATATAATGTAAATCAACTACTCAATAAGTGATCAATCAAATCTATGCTATCATATCATCATCATGGAATTGTAAATGCGAAAAACATGCATAATTACATACAATTTACCATGAGTTAGCCATAGAGATAAACATAAATGACATACAACCATAAAATCCAAACATGTGACTAAACTAAGTATCCAACATATATCAATTAGGTCCAAACATCATCACAATAAGTTAGTATCCACAACATCAAATGAAAAAGTGTCAACATACTAGTCAAGTCAAATTGGCGCTATGCGCCCAAATCTCCATACATGTCCAAGAAGGTCAAATATCATAACATAATGTCCAAAATATATCAAATCCCTGTCAAATCATGTATATGAATAAAGAAGTCAATAGATAAGTGAGGCTATCAAAATGTGGGCACGACATAGTGATAATGACGGGTTTTTCAAATTATTTCACATCAAATAGGGACAAGATGACTATTTTATAGAGTGTAAAATACGGTTAAAATAAGGAAAAATCCATGAACGAGCATAAAATCTTAGCTATGCTCCTCATACTTGGGATTTTTCCACAAAAAAAAAATCCTTTCTTAAGGCATGAGATTTAAATGTTATCCCATCAAATGTATGGAGGGCCTCTTTAAAAGATCTTGTGGAGAAGAATGGGATGGTTAAGGTTGTATGGGATAAAAATTATCCCAAATATTATGTCGAACATTGATGGTCAAAGAATATATGGTAAGAACTTACGATAAATCAGGGTATACATGGAGCACGTTGAAGGTGGCATTGAAATATAATCCCTAGAATAATATGCCAAAGCCCTTTTTACGGGTTACCAGTTTGTTAAAATAATCTTTTTTTCTTATATCTTGTTAATATGGGATTTTAGTATTTTGTAAGCCAATGATAAATAATATATTTATGAATGTCGGCACGTGAGGACTATATAAATTCTTAGGAAAAGTTAAGGAATAACAACCTTTTTTTAGGGAAACTTATGGAATATATATGTTTTAACAAAATTTCAAAATTCCATTAAACAACAGCTTTATCAAAACATCCTACAAAACACTAAGAGAGAGAGAGAAATTCATCCCTAGCATAGATAGATTATCTTCTTGTGGGGCGTGAAGAAATTTCCCCTGAGGTGGAAGAGAGGAAAAGAAACTTTTTTTCCAGGCACGTGAAGAGAGGCACGAAAGAGACTCTTTTTCTCCCGGCGTGCAAAGACGAGGCGCGAAGAGACTCATTCTCTCCCGGTGCACAAGATGGGTGTGAAAGAGACTCATTTTCTCATGGGCATGCAAGATGGGTGTGCAAGAGACTCATTTTCTCATGGGTGCGCAAGAGGCTCTGGGCGCAAGAAGCACGTAAGAGGCTTTTCCTCTTCTGTGAACTTCAGAAGGCCATAACTTTTGATAGGAACTCTGTTTTTGGAAAATGAGGACTTTTCAAAAATCTCTCGATGTCCTCTTTGCACAAAAACCTTAAGAATTTAATTTGGATAAATTTTTAAGGGTAAATTTTGAGAAAATGCTCTGTAGGCTTATAAAATGAAAACTGGTAACATTTGACTTATAAATTTTGTTCAATTCACTTCCTTCCTTTCTCAACATGCCAAACAGACATGGAGGGTTGCACTTAGGTAAATTTAGGATGGATTTCAAGGGTTAATTTGTTTGATGGATTTTCAAATCAAGATTTCCAATTGTACACAACAAGAAGTCTTGCAATTTTTTCTTTGCTTGATCTAAATGGTTCTTTAAAATTTTCTTAAGTATTTTAGTTTGGTTGGGGTCATTTTAGTCATGCAACTACAATTTAATTGTTTCATTTCATTTCCTAAGGTTGCAGGGTTGTTCTGTTCAATTTCTGATTAATAATTGCCAGTATGAAAATTATCTAACAAAGCTCAAATTCGAATAGATTTATTTACATTTACCAACTTTAATCTATGAATTCATTCCAACCAAATCTAACATACTAAGTTGATTTAAATCAAAATGTGCAAAATCCAAAAGATACAGTTCTAATTTTCAAATCATACATTTTCTGAGAACAGAGCATTATGACATTTCTTCATACGTATTTCCAGACTTTCAATGGAGATCTCATAATGCATTTCAACAATCATATTTTAAATACAATAGTGCCATTTGAGGAAATATAATACAATCTTCTATTAATTCAGAAATGATATCCTTACAACTTTCTCTTTCATTCCTTGAAATACAACATACAACATTCATGTCTTTCATATTCTTTCAAAAGCAGAAAACAAAGTATATCTCTTTTACATTTCAAATTACAACTTTCATAGCCAATACAAAACATCTTTCCATCACAAAATATATTACATTTTCATCCACTTCAAAGTGGGAAAGGGTTACAATAAATAATAATCTCAACAAGGACTATCAAAACTATCTTTTCCTTTGCTCCAGACAACAACATGCAGATCCATCATTTTCAATTTTGATCACAACAAAAGGTAGGGGAAGGCAACGCTCTCCACCCAACCAAGACATCCAATGAAAGGAGAAGCCATCCTTCTTCATTGGCCCCCGAGCCCCAACCACAATGCAATAAGAAATGTGTTTCAACTCATGGCAACAACAAGCTTCCACAAACACACATGCAAATGCACATTTCACATTAAAAGCACAGTCCAAAATAAAATGTAGTTTTACAACCACATTAAGACATAACAAACAAAACTCAGCTTCATCATGCAAGCCAAAGGAGCAAGAAACTATGGGGGATGCTACTTATGCCTCCCAAAGGGGAAATGGGTATCACCACCTGAGAACAAACCACCAAATATAACATTTCAAATCCTTGACATGCCCTTATGCCTCCCCAAGTACCCCTTATTCCTCACATTTCCTTATGCCTCCCCAACCTCTTATGGCACCCCATAACGAGTAAATAAATGCAAGCTATTTCTTTGTAAGGTGGAACCCAAATCCCAACTCCCTCCACACTTATACCTCCCCAAAACACTTATGCCTCCCACAAAATAAACCCCATAGCCTTCTCCTACACCATTCCTAGGCCATCTACCCAACAACCCACAAACATGCTAAAACATTCACAACAATAACATTCAACCATTTACATATACAATAAAAGAAAGAAAGAAGAGCATTTCAAGAGCCAAGCTCCTACCTCTCCATGATGGAGTTTGTTCCAAGTTCAAAACAACAAGCTTTCCAATGCAAAAAATCCAAAATCAACAATCCACAAGCATGCAACAATCTCCAATCTTCTCCAAAAGCAAGATCTCTCCAAACCCAAAAGAAGTCTCCCAAAATGAAGTGATAAAAGTGAAGCAACCCAAAAACAAGCTAAAGAATTCCAATTTATAGAAGAGGGAAGGGAAGAGGATGAGGTGGATCCATGTAGGATGCCACATCACACATCCTCAACCCCAACACAAAAATTCAACTTCATTCTCCAATGCATAATCAATAGGTGGGTGAATAATATGACAATTTTACTTACACACTCAAATCAAACCCACACCCCAAAGGACTGAAATTAAAACATGTAAGAAAAGTGCAATAAAAACATTCAACTTGACTTACAAAAATGCATAAAGAAGGTCTAAATTTAACCCTCCAACCATAGGCAAGGTTGGTATATAAATTTAAGAGGTATGGGACAAGTTTAACTTGTCCCACAAGCTCCAAAATCAGCCTCCAAGGACAAATTCGAATTTCAAAGAAGATGAAGTGTTTCTTACTCCAAAATCAACTTACATATCTCTTACACATCACTTACACATTTCTTACAACACTTTTAATTCAAGGCCAACAACTCTATTAATTACTTTCTTATGACATATTTTAATTAATTAACTTAACAACATGATTACTCACAATATTAACACACCATTTAATAAATAATGAAAGGGGTCAATGCACCACAAAAAATAAACACATGCAAACATTAACAAAGGGACCAAATAAAAGAAAATACATAAAATCCCTTGGTCACATTTAAGGTGATCCCCCATGGGAATCCCTAACACAAACAAACACACACAAAAAAAATACAGTTGCCATGGTGACCTTGTTGAATTCATCTAGAATTCCAAAGTGGTTGGTCTCCAATCCCCGATGTTTGTTGTGATATTTTAAACCTGCAAAATACAAATACCTCCTTCGGCCTCATGGCCACATCAAAACATCCAAATGAATATAATATACTTCCAAAGTCATCAATATATATATGAATCATAACAATCATCAAGACAATCAACAATATCACTTACAATTTCATCAACAACTATATCATCATCAATTTTAATTCAATTTTCATTTTCTAGGTCTACTCAAAATATCCAATTATCACAAGTCCAAACAACATCTATAATATAACCATGTCAAACAGTATATCAACAACAATATATAAAATGTATAAAATGTCCCCAATAACACCATGTATCAGATATGAACCAAGTCAACAATAATCCATGCTCTAACATCTAACATCATACTAAATCAAAACTATAATAATGTCCATAATATAGTCAATAGTGTCATGATCAGTATCAAAAGGTGTCAAAGGGAAGTGGGCACTACATCCCCCTCCCCTTAGACTCGACTTCCTCCTGGAAGTCACTAGAACAGATGGGGAAACTAAACTCATAATAATGTAGCATCCTCCCAAGTAGCTGCAGTCTCATCATATTTGTCCCACTTTGCACTCACACTGATCAATCTCTCTACCTCGAAGGCCCAAGGGTCCTACGATCTATAATGTGAATGGGCTCCACCATCACCTACCCCTGATCCTACACCTGCAATGAGGTCCAATCCAGCACATGAGAAGGATCTATAATATATCTCCTAAGGACTGAAACATGAAACACATCATGTACGTGAGACAAGCTAGGTGGCAATGCTAGACGGTAGGCCAAAGGGCGATACGCTCCAAAATCTCAAAAGGACCAACGAATCTAGGAGCTAACTTAGAACCTTTTCCATAATGGATAGGGCTCTTATGTGGTCTGACACGAAGGAACACCTTCATGCCCACATCAAAACTATGGTCAGTCCTATGCTGATCTGCATACTTCTTCTATCCTGTCCTGTGCCTCCTGTAGTCTCTTGTCTGATCAAAACCACCTACTACTCCATGTCCTATAACAAAGCTGGTCCAAGAGAAACCTTGTCCTCTAACTGTCCTAGCTAAGAGGTGTCCTACACTCTCTACCATACAAGGCCTAAAAAGGAGCCATGCCTATAGAACTCTGAAAACTATTATTGTAGGAAAACTCCACCAAGTACAAGTACTCCTCCCATCTCGACTGATGATCCATAACATACATCCTGAGCATATCCTCTAAGATCTGATTCACCCACTCATCTGTCCATCTATCTCTCGGGGTGATATGTTGTGCTGAAATTGATCTTCATCCCGAGGGCATGTTGCATGGTAGTCCAAAAATGGGAAGTGTACAAAGGATCACGTCACAAATTATCTTCCATGGAATCCCATGTAACTTTGACGATCTCATCCAGATAAACCCATGCCACTTTGCACTAGCTAGTATAAGTGGTCTTCACCGGAGAAAAGTGAGCCACTTTTGTCAATTTATCCACCGTGACCATGATGGCATCGTGGTGATATCTCGACATCGGTAGCCCAACAATGAAGTCCATGGAAATGGTGTCCCACTTCCATTCCGTATATAACATGAGGAAAGAGAAGGCCAACTGGATGTTGATGCTCGGCCTTCACTTTCTAGCACTCTAAACAACATGACACAAACTGAGCCACGTCTCTACGAAGTCCTCTCCAATGGTATAACTATCTCAAAGTAGCGTGCATCTTCTTCACCCCAGGGATGGGTTGAATAGGGTGCACGATGTGCCTCTGTCAAATATCTTGTCTCAAGCCTCCATCTCTGGGAACATAAATCCAACCTCTGTGCCTAAGAAAGTCCATCTGCCTCTAATGAGAAACCATCAAACTTCCCCTCAAGGGGTCTCTGGGACTCGATCTCTGCTCTCGCTGCAATGTAGAAGCTGTCAAGAGGAAGTTGTTGTAGAATCCTACTCCGCAAATCTATGTGTGCCACTGAAGTGGCCATAACCACATGTCTCCATCTGCTTGAGAGCATCTACAACCACATTCTCCTTCCCTTTCACATGCTCTATCTCCATATCATACTCACAAAAAACTCCATCCAACCACTGACGAGCATTGAGATTGGGCTGCATGAAGAGATGGCGAAGACTCAAGTGATCTATCCTGAGTGTGAATCTCTGACCAAGAAGAAAGTGTCTCCATCGAATCAAGGCATGAACCACTACCACAAGCTCAAGATCATGAGTCGATAATTGAGCTCATAATCCTTGAGTTTGTGAGACTCAAAAGCCACTACTCTACCCTCCTGCATCAACACACCTCCAAGTCCTACCAAAGAAGCATCCATGCATACAAAAAACTCACCCTGTGGATCCGCACTACAAGAATGGGTGTTGTCGTGAGGCACTCCTTCAGTGTCCTAAAGGCCTACTCACATCTATCTAACCAATCAAACTTCTTCCCTTTCCATTTGAAGGGAAGTGATGGGGTGTGCAATCTATGAGAAGTCCTAAACAAACCTCCTATAATAACCTGCTAACCCCATGAAGTTGCGCACCTCTAGTCACAGTAGTGGGTGTTGGCCAATCCATAATGGCTCTAATCTTAGAAGGATCAACTATGATACCTTCCCTAGAAATGATGTGACCCAAATATTACACTCTATCTCTAAAGAAGGCACACTTCTCCAAGTTCCCATAAAGTTTTTTCTCACGAAGACACTGAAGAACCTAACGAAGGTGCCCCTCGTGCTCTCACATGTACATGAGTAAATCAAAATGTCATCAAGGAAGATGAGCATGAAGTGATCTAAGAAAGTCTGAATACCCCATTCATCAAACTCATAAATATACATGGGGCATTCATCAAACCAAAAGGCACCACTGTGAACTCATAGTGCCCATATCTCATATGAAAAAGTGGTCTTATGAATATCCACCTCCGTAATCCTCAGTTGATGATAGCCTGACTTAAGATCAATCTTAGAGAAAATGTGGCTCCCTTCATCTGATCAAACAAATCATCTATGCGCGGAAGGGGATAATGATTCTTGATCGTTACCTTGTTCAGCTAGCGGTAATCAATACACAACCACAAGGATCCATCCTTCTTCTTCACAAAAATCACCAATGGTACCCCAGGGGATACACTAGGATGGATTAGGCCTTTCTCCAAAAGGCCCTCAAGCTACAACTTGAGCTCACAGAGCTCTGTGTGGTCATCCGATAAGGTGCTCGTGAGATAGGCTCTACTCCTCGAAACCAGATCTATATGGAAATCAATCTCACGTGGGGGTGGTAACCCCAGTAGCTCCCCTAGAAAGACATCTGAAAAAATCTCTCAAAATGGGATGATCATCTAGCGATGGCCCACTAGACCCATCCTCGATCTATCACTAACTATGACAAAAAACATCTGATAACCCCATCGCACACACCACTTGAGTTGCATATAGTAGAGATGGTGTGAATGGAAACAGGTCTCCTAACCCCTAAGATCACTGACTCAACTCCTAGATCATCTACACAAGATATAGTCTTATGGTAACAATCCATCCTAGCCTATGTGTGCAGACAACCAATCCATACCCAAGATGACTCCATACGAGCCCAAAGGAAGGATACGAAGATCCGAGGTAGTGGTGAAAGGTCCCAAATCCACTACACACTCCTTAACTAAGGAGTCCACTAAGATCTTGGCTCCCGAAGCCATCTCAATGTCCCAACTAAGACCCTGCCTAACTACCACCAACCTGCATCGCTCTACTAAAGATGGTGCAATAAAAGAATATGAAGAACCAGAATCAAACAAAATAGAGGTAGGAATACCACCAATGCTACCTGTGGTCTCAATAACTATACTCTGATGCTCATCCTGGCGGTTCTCAACCATTGCATAGATCTGATGATGACTACATCCCATGTCACCAATGGTAGGCTCTGAGATCTATGTCTTACCCTTGTTAAGAGGGTTCTGAGGGAAATCTCTCCAAAAATGTCCATCAACACCACAACCAAAACAACCACTGATCCTCTCCCATGTGTAGCAAGTCCAACCGGTACTCTGGAGGTATGTGGTGTGGATCCTGATGATCTGGCTATGGACTGCTGAGGTCTCTACTGGTGAGCTCCTGTTGACTGAGCCCTCTGGCACCCTGTGTCCTGATGGGACCCCTAGGAGGAGGCCCCATACTCCGACCTCTGTGTGCATCAAATCTCTGTGGAGGTCTATAAGGTGGGTGGGACTGCTGCTACTACTGCTGTGGTCTAAAAGATGACTATGTTGAACCCTGTCCACCATGAGGAGGAGGAGCTGACCCCCTCGACCTATTGTCCTACATCTGCTGGATACGGCTCCGGACTCGGTCTCTAGCCTGCTGGGTCTTTCCCAGTCTCCTCTCTACTATATAGGCCTTCTCAATGGCCTCAACTAATGTCTGTGGACAATGGATCCAAACTACACCTCCAATGTCAAGATTCAGGCCCCGATGAACCTATGTGGATCCATACTACTCATCCCTGCATGTAATCAACATACTGGAGTAGATCCAAAAATCTACTCTCATACTCAGCCACTATAAGAGATGCCTATCGAGGTCATGAAACTCATCTATCCTCTATTGTATGAACCTCCATGACAAATATCTACTCCTGAACCACTCCTCAAAGAGCTCCTAGGTAACTATCTCAGAATCAACATGGAGCTTCTACTCCTCTGTCCTCCACTAGACACCTACTCCGTCTCTCAGTAGATGGATCACAACACGAGCTTTCGTGTTGCTAGAACAAGGGCAGAGCTTGAAGCATCCACTCAAGCTCACCAACCAGCCTCTTCCTGAAATCCACCTACGTCACCAAAATAATGTGATGGCCGTAGCTTCAGGATCTCCCTGATGTGGTCTAAAGCTATAGTCCGACCCCTAGGCCTCCCTGCATGCTCATCTCTAAGCCTAGGGCTCCGAGACCTATCTCTTGTGTCCTAAAACTCGGTCTCCTGTCCCCTCTAGTGGTGACTCTACTCTAACTGACTCCACATGGGAGTTCTCTCCTCTATGCTCCTCGCTATGCTGAGGAGATGCATGAGCCTCAATGGATGTCACCCTATCATGTCCGATTGACGTGCTCCTACGGTCCCTCCACGTAGAGCGGCATTAACATCCTAAAGTGTCTGTAAAATCTATGGTAGGATAGCTGCTACAACATGATCTGGTGGTGGTAAGTCTAGGTCTATGTGAAAATACCCTCATCTTGTCCATGCCTCCTACACAAGACCAAGGTGAGAGTTAGTTCATTTTTCTAGGTTTTATTCAGTTTTCCATGTTCACTAATTATGTAATTTCAAACAAAGTTGTTCTCTAGATTTGAAAGTGTGCTAGGTTTAATATTGTACTAGGTTTAAAGTTCATGTCTCAAGTCTTCTAGTGTGCCCAAGGGTCCAAGATTTTGAACCCATGGCTCTGATACCAAGTGTAATGCCACCTAAATTCTCCCCACTCGAGACCAAGAACAACCTAGGTTTAGTTAGGAAAAGTTAAGGAATAATTTTTTTTTTTTTTGTTCCCAAAAAAATTTCCAGAGTCAATGACAAATAGTTATCAAAACATCCTACAAAACACTAAGAGAGAGAAATTCATCCCTAGCATAGATAGATTATCTTCTTATGGGGCGTGGAAGAAATTTCCCCGGGCACAAGAGAGGCATGGAAAGAAACTTTTTTCTTCCGGCACGGAAGAAGAGGCACGAAGAGACTCCTTTTTCTCCCGGGCACAAGATGGGCACGGAAGAGACTCATTCTCTCCCGGGTGCATGCAAGACGGGCATGAAGAGACTCATTTTCTCATGGGCACACAAGATGGGTGCAAGAGACTCATTTTCTCATGGGCATGCAAGATGGGCATGCACAAGAAGCTTTTTCTGGGCATGTGACGGGCGTGCATAAGAGGCTCAAGGGCACAGATGGGGGCATGCAAGAGGCTTTTCCTCTTCTGTGAACTTCAGAAGGCCATAATGATAGGGAACTCTATTTTTGGAAAACAAGGACTTTTCAGAAATCTCTCATCCTCTTTACACATAAACCTTAAGAATTTAATTTGGATAAATTTTAAGGGTCAATTTTGAGAAAACACTCTCTGTAGGCTTATAAAATGAAAACTGGTAACATTTGACTTATAAATTTTGTTCAATTCAACTTCCTTCCTTTCTCAACATGCCAAAATAGACATGGAGGGTTGCACTTAGGTAAATTTAGGATGGATTTCAAGGGTTAATTTGTTTGATGGATTTGCAAATCAAGATTTCCAATTATACACAACAAGAAGTCTGTAATTTTGCCTTTTCTTGATTTGAATGGTTCTTTAAAATTTTCTTAAGTATTTTAGTTTGGTTGGGGTCATTTTAGTCATGCAACTACAATTTAATTGTTTCATTTCATTTCCTAAGGTTGCGGGTTGTTCTTTTCACATTTTGATTAATAATTTCCAGTATGAAAATTATCTAACAGAGCTCAAATTCAAATAGATTTATTTACATTTACCAACTTTAATCTATGAATTCATTCCAACCAAATCTAACATACTAAGTTGATTTAAATCAAAATGTGCAAAATCCAAAAGATACAGTTCTAATTTTCAAATCATACATTTCTCAAAAAAAGCATTATGACATTTCTTCATACGTATTTCAAGTCTTTCAATGGAGATCTCATAATGCATTTCAACAATCAGATTTTAAATACAACAGTTCCATTTGAGGAAATATAATACAATCTTCTATTAATTCAAAAATGATATCCTTACAACTTTCTCTTTCATTTCATTCCTTGATACAACATACAAATTCATGTCTTTTTCTTTCTTTCAAAAAGTAAAAACAAAGTATATCTCTTTTACATTTCAATTACAACTTTCATAGCCAATACAAAACATCATTCCATCACCAATAATATACAAGTTCATCCACTTCAAAGTGGGAAAGGGTTACAATAAATAATAATCTCAACAAGGACTATCAAAACTATCTTTTCCTTTGCTCCAGACAACAACATGCAGATCCATCATTCTTCAATTTTGATCACAACAAAGGTAGGGAAAGGAACGCTCTCCACCCAACCAAGACATCCAATGAAAGGAGAATCCATCCTTCTTCATTGGCCCCCAGAGCCCCAACCACAATGCAATAAGAAATGTGTTTCAACTCATGGCAAACAACAGGCTTCCACAAACACACATGCAAACTTCACATTAAAAGCACAGTCCAAAACAGAATGTAGTTTTACAACCACATTAAGACATAACAAACAAAACTCAGGCTTCATCATGCAAGCCAAAGGAGCAAGAAACTATGGGGGATGCTACTTATGCCTCCCAAAGGGGAAATGGGTATCACCACCTGAGAACAAACCACCAAAATATAACATTTCAAATCCCTGACATGCCCTTATGCCTCCCCCAAGTACCCCTTATTCCTCACATTTCCTTATGCCTCCCCAACCTCTTATGGCACCCCATAACGAGTAAATAAATGCAAGCTATTTCTTTGTAAGGTGGAACCCAAATCCCAACTCCCTCCACACTTATACCTCCCCAAAACACTTATGCCTCCCACAAAATAAACCCCATAGCCTTCTCCTACACCATTCCTAGGCCATCTACCCAACAACCCACAAACATGCTAAAACATTCACAACAATAACATTCAACCATTTACATATACAATAAAAGAAAAAGAAAGAAGGGCATTTCAAGAGCCAAGCTCCTACCTCTCCATGATGGAGTTTGTTCCAAGTCCAAAACAACAAGCTTTCCAATGCAAAATAGTCCAAGATCAACAATCCACAAGTATTCAACAATCTTCAAACTTCTCCAAAAGCAAGAGCTCTCAAAACCCAAAAGAAGTCTCCCAAAATGAAGTGATAAAAGTGAAGCAACCCAAAAACAAGCTAAAGAATTCCAATTTATAGAAGAGGGAAGGGAAGAGGATGAGGTGGATCCATGTAGGATGCCACTTCACACATCCTCAACCCCAACACAAAAGTCAACTTCATTCTCCAATGCATAATCAATAGGTGGGTGAATAATATGACAGTTTTACTTACACACTCAAATCAAACCCACACCCCAAAGGACTGAAATTAAAACATGTAAGAAAAGTGCAATAAAAACATTCAACTTGACTTACAAAAATGCATAAAGAAGGTCTAAATTTAACCCTCCAACCATAGGTAAGGTTGGTATACAAATTTAAGAGGTATGGGACAAGTTTAACTTGTCCCACAAGCCTCCAAAATCAGCCTCCAAGGACAAATTCGAATTTCAAAGAAGATGAAGTGTTTCTTACTCCAAAATCAACTTACATATCTCTTACACATCACTTACACATGTCTTACAAAATTTTAATTCAAGGCCAACAACTCTATTAATTACCTTCTTGTGACATATTTTAATTAACTAACTTTACAACATGATTACTCACAATATTAACACACCATTTAATAAATAATGAAAGGGGTCAATGCACCACAAAATAAACACATGCAAACATTAACAAAGGGACCAAATAAAAGAAAATACATAAAATCCCTTGGTCACATTTAAAGGTGATCCCCCATGGGAATCCCTAACACAAAAAACACACACAAAAAAATATAGTTTCCATGGTGACCTTGTTGAATTCATCTAGAATTCCAAAGTGGTTGGTCTCCAATCCCCGATGTTTGTTGTGATATTTTAAACCTACAAAATACAAATACCTCCTTCGGCCTCATGGCCATATCAGAACATCCAAATGAATATAATATACTTCCAAAGTCATCAATATATATATAATCACAACAATCATCAAGACAATCAACAATATCACTTACAATTTCATCAACAACTATATCATCATCAATCTTTAATTCAATTTTCATTTTCTAGGTCTACTCAAAATATCCAATTATCGCAAGTCCGAACAACATCTATAATATAACCATGTCAAACAATATCATCAAGTAAGTTTGTCATAATATAATATAATAACACCATATCAAAATGTATCGATATGAATATGAACATCGATATGAACAAGTCAACAATAATCCATGCTCTAACATACCAGCCACTTGTAATGCATGCTCATTGTGAATCAATCTAGCTCCACAACCCAACAATCTCCCACTTGGAGATAAATTGTTGAACCTTTGTACCTATACTTGTACATCACCGTCCTCTACATACCATGAAGACCAACTATTATTTACATCAACAATTCTCTCAAGTAATCATGAGGATTAAACCATCTTATAAAAACAAGAAGGTAATAAACCATGACTTACCATATACCTGCACGAAGCTACTACTGATTCATCATACCCAAGCTATCCATAAATAATCTCCCACTAAATCATAACACCAAACCTCTCATGTAACTAAGAACCATGACTAACACACATAAAAGAGTTCTCACTCAAACTAAAATATTTAGCTTCAATTGCAACCATATCCATACCTATAAAACAAACCATGTTCTCCAACCATATATCCATGTCTCCATGCTACCAAAGAATGCAACTCGACCAAAAATAAGTCAAATTGGAATATGCATAAAAAAAAAAAAGATCCTAGGAAAAGACAACCCAAATGAGTTCTACATGAAACCAATGGGTTATCAATCCACAAACACCTACATAACTTAATGAATCCAAACACTACAATCTGCAAATCGAACACTCGCACAAATAACTTGCATGTTCAAGACAACAATTCGTAGAAATCATATCTATCATGGAAACATACTAATGCTCAAGGAATCTAAACCATGATCATGCGTATATAAACCATGATCATAGGAATCCATGTCCAAAAAAACATCTCGCATCATCATAGACTCACAAAACAAAATGTATACAAATGTACAAACTCACCATGTACATCCATCCATATCACTAGGCTCTTTAGAAGCTCCAAGTATCTCATTGAATAACTCCAAATCCATATATGAATCATGTGCTCATCAATGTCAACAACAACAAAAACCATGCTAACCATGATACTAATAACTAGTGCAAATACCAACAAAATTGTCATCAAACATATTACACAACCATCCAAGATGAAAGAAAACAAGGGAAACATCAATAAGATGTAAATATACACTATTTTCACACTCGTATTCTATAACAAACACATTTTCCTTTTCCCACCCTTCAAAATCTAAAATATTTCTTTCTCATATTAACCCAAATGAATAACCATCAACCGCAATCCCCTAAGGATTTCTAGGCACCACAAAATAAAACCAAAGTGATATCACCATGCAATGAACACAAAATAGCTGTAAAACAATTAATATCCTCTAAAACAACTCATGCCTCATGCCACACAAAAATTTAGCACTCTCTTCTCACTCCGCATGTGCATATGTGTCCAACATGTAATGCCAACAACCATGGCTTACTCCCACTCAACATGAAATCCCCCCGTAATGCTCTAACCACCAAGCTCAATAGCTAAATATGTTAGTGAGAAATAAAAATAGATGAAAGAAAATATAAATTGATTCCCTTCTTAACAAATAATACTTATACATCACAAAAGTTTGGACTTCTTGTGAATTAGGATGATTCACCTTCTTTTCATCCATATGTACTCAATATCTCTCATTACCTACAACTATGTCTAATCATGAATTTTCATTGAGGATATCATCCTTAGACTAGATACCCTTGTCCTCAAGATTCCAACACATCCCAAAAATAAAATTCAAACACACCAAATATCCATGGTGCATATTTTACTTGTGCACACAATCCAAACATAATACCAGTTGCTTCAAGTGAAAGCGATAAAACATGAACAATATAGAGATACATAAATTTAACCCAAGTCTCACTGGACTCACCGAGCCAACTCTTTCCTCTTTATGATTCAAACATTGAAGTGATCTACATCGTCTCTGCCATGTAAACTTTGTTCAAGAAAATCGATCCTCCAAAACAGGACACTAAACCATCCATTCCCTCTTTTGATGTAAAAACTTAGTACAACTTCACTTCCATGTAGAGACTGACCTAGGTTTCCTTATCGGTACACAGTTCCTCTTTTGGACTGATGTTGGTGCTATTGGTATAAACAAAATTCCACAAAATTAGCATAGTACACCAAACTAGGTGCCTACTCTAACAAATACGATAGCTATGTTGAGCTAGTCATTTCAAGAAGCACCCAAATCTTGTACAAAAACTTAACAACAATAATACATGCAAATAAATTTCACCAAGATGAAATACATCACCTTACCAACACCAAGACACTCAACCACATATTTAATCAAGTAAGTATGCTTCTCTAATGGAACCCCCATCTTTGTTCTGTGCTACAACCTCTCTACTGAAGCCCATGCATCTAACTGCACCAAGGATGCATAACTACTCCTCTATCTCAAACTCAGATATGCAATCCCAAACGATGCATGTGCATCCAAAATAGAAAATCACTTCAATACCAAGATAAAACCATGCATATATAACCTAGATTTCTAATCGACCAACATGCTCATGCCTCCAAGAACCAAGGACACCTCAACAAACAAGATACATTCCATTCATCTTCTCGATTCTTCCAAATATGTGATTTTCTATTTAAAACTAGGTTTCTAAGAACTAACCATGGTCAACTTGAACCAACCATGGTCACCGTATAACTATCATGGTCACCTTTCCAATGTCGCTTTCACCTAACTGATGTCGGTCATTGTATTCTCTAGTAACCTCACATTTCTAGCTTCCACTTGATATTTAAATCTCTTCCTATGATTTTCACATTAGGAAAAACAAACCCTACTCTCATACACCTATCAGTAAACCACTAACCTTACTTTAAAATAACCAAGCTCGATATCAATTGTTGGGATTATGGAATGTGGAAATGGAAACAATTCCCAAAATCTACAGTAGCGGGAAGTGTAAACTAGATAAATCCAAATCAAAACAAATTACACACACACACACATATAACATGTATCGTGGTTCACCCAATATAGGCTATGTCTAAAAAGATAGAGATCTCATATATACAATAACCAAGAGTACAAACTAACTCTTCCCACAAGAGTACAAATGTATCTCTCAATAGTATTTCATCTTCAATATCTCTAAACAGATCTCCATGAGTGCACTACAACCGTGCCTCCATAACACCACCGACATATCTCACATAACCAAGAACTATTACATATTTGAACTACAACCAAGCTCTCTATGGATTTGCAAGAAGACCTCTCACATGGGTCTACCAATGCATAATCATGATCAGACACCAAGAAGTAAGTCTCTCTCCATCACTACATCAACTTGTGTAAACATGAAGACAACCTCCTCTACAATATCTAGATATACATAGATCAACAATAAAACTTGATCTCACGGGTTTATGAATACAAGATCCCATAAAAACCTATGAATCTAACAATAAAAGATCTCACAGCAACCTATGGATCTAACAAGAAGAATCTACAATACAATATCTCACCAAAATGTGGATCTACAAGAAGAAACTCTATGTGCTTTGCATACTATGCAAGCCATTACAATGAGACTAAATAATATAAAGGAAATACAGTAGAAGACATTACACTCTTCTTCTCATTCATGTGTACCTATTATTTCCTTCTGTCTCCGCATTCTTTCCATGGAAGCTATGTCTTCATGTAACCATATTTTTCTTCTTCTTCTTCTTCATCCTCTCAACCAAGGATTCCACATGTAATAATAATCAATTACATGCCATCATCATTCTAACCCTATATTTCATGCTTATATAAGCATATACAAACTTAGGTCAACTTAGTTATGCATTTACAACCTTTAGATTCACTTTATAACTAAAGTTAGATCTAATTCCCATGAGTTAAATATAAACTTCCACTTAACCAATGTCGTTTCCGACTAATGGCAGGTGGTTCATATGTTGATCGATGGCGGTTCATCCGCTGACCGACACCATTCTTATATAAACCAACCACTTGTAATGCATGCTCATTGTGAAGCAATCTACCTCCACAACCCAACACCCAAGTTATCTCGAGGCATAGATTTGAGCCCATAACATTATTATTTCAAAGAAATTTTGATGCCCTTTTTCTATAAAAAGGAGAGTAATCTATATTACTATTATAAAGATTATTGTTTCCCATCATTAGTACAAAGGGAACCCATCATCTATACTTGAGAGAGCCCATCGTTAATACGGAGATTATAATCGCGTTGAAAATCCCACTTTTGTAATGACAAGAGGTAGATAGCCCTTCGATTTGTAGTGACATTATTTTCGATTTCATCCATAGATCTAGTTATAACACCATTTTTGCGAAGAGGCCATTAGAGCTTGAATGTCCAAGAGTTTCTCGTATCTAAGCGAGTTGCTTGTTAACACGGGTCGATCCATCGTCACAAAGTGTCACCGCCCATAGTAAAAGTCAAGGAAAGATTTTGATGAAGAGGCCATAATAGCAAGATGCAATATGCCATTGTAACCATTTTCTCCTTACGATAGCCCAAAATCATTAGAGAAGAATATTTATTTTCATTACATAGAGGAGATATTTCTAGTCATACAAAGGGCCCGTGATGTCAAGATGATAGATCCCGAGCCCGAGCCATAGCTGAGTTTTTAGTAACTCCATGCTAGGAGCCAAAGCTAGTGCAAGAGAGCCCCAACTAGTGCCAAGAGCTCAAACAAGTAGCTAGAGCTAGGTTGTTCAATGATTTTGAAATGAGAACTGATTCAAAGGAGATTGTCGCTTATTACCAAAACCCATAGTATGGAAAAAAGGTTATTTTTATAGATATAGATTCAACCAGATCCAAGTTGTTATTATCCAAGTAGTTAGTTTCATGACTCATGAGCTAGAGCTAGAGTGAGTAGCCTAAGCTAGAGTTGGAAGCCAATAGTTAGAGCCAGTCATCGACACTACAAACCGAGATCAAATAGGTGATGTAAGAATTGTATTATATACACCATTTATATATCAGCTTTGTCTTTTTAATGGACCCAGAGATGTGGTCCATTTTGGGACGAACTCCATTAGCATCCTAATGGTCATTGTTGACGTGATGTTTTGATTTTTATTTTTGCTATGTTTTTCAACTATTTTAACCATTAATCAAGTATTTGGGAAAATTTAAGGTATCTAGAACGAGAAAATTGAGTCATTTTTATAACCCCGCTTTTCGAGATCATCATTCCCCATGTCTCTTGACATAACAATAATGGGTCTAACTATAGATATAATAGAGATATACCTTAAGCAATATGATATAGTGTGATGTGATTTACATGCTAAAAGGATTCCCTTAATTCCCTAAGACCTTTGATAGTGTTTTGTGTCACTTGCTCTTGTTAAGATATGGCTTTAGGACCTTTGAAGGATTAACAATGGAGGAAGGTAGACTCTTAACCTAGTTTGAGTGATTCATACTTGTATTGTGGATGCTCTAATAGATGAGTTGTTGGTTTAGGAATATTTAAGAGAGACTTGATTTCTTTTTAGTTTAATTTGTAATTGCTTCTCTTAGAATGCCATGTGAGTTTTTAAGTGGATTATACTTGCTTATATATTCTTTCATAGGTTAGGTATCACATGAAGGATGACATGTAGAATAAGAAATAAGCCATAAATAATATTCAAATTGAGAAAATATTTTTTTCTCGGGACATTATACATTTTCTTAATGGTTTGGACCACAATGATAAGGGTGTTGGGTGCTTAGCCAATATACCGATAGTCAAAAAAATTATAACACGACTAGAACACCATCGCAACATTCCTATTGGGTGATGAAATCCAAATTGTTCTACTTGTGAAGAGATTTTTGAGATGTGTAGGTTGATGTGTGTGTTTTGGATGTGTGTGGAAGAAGTGAATGCAAAGAATTGACCTCCTAATTAGACTATGTTGTCAAGAAAGAATGAAGAGGTTATTTTTAAGTCCCAAAATTGAAATGTGAAATTTGATGAAGTCAAGTAGACAAGAAGGGAAAAATGATGCAAAAAGAGTAAATAGGGGAAAATGAAGAATACTTGGATAACATTATTTTTCCTTTTTAGTTTTATTTTACCAAGTGTGTTAATCCAAGTAAGAAATGCACCATGTATGCAAGAAAGTGAAGATCCTACCTACGAGGTTAGTAGAAAGAGAGGAATGGAAAATGGAAATGGAAATGAAAAAAATGAATAACTCACTAAAGAAGGGTGGGTCCCACTGGGCGTGCCAAAATGTTGAACAAATTTTCTCACTCCTATTTCAGGTTAGTGAAATGGTAACAAAGAAAATAAGTAACTCCAAAATGAGAGGGTTTAAAGCTACCTCTAGATGAGATGATGATGGAGATGGGTGCGCAAAATATCCTCCTACACAACAAAGGGAGATAAAACACGAAAAAATGGATTAGTAGATAGGATGGTGGGTTTCCCAACATTGTCGGTCTGAAGAAGTGAAAAATTCCCAGGATGGATTTCAACCCATTTTTAATAAAAGATAGATAAAATATGATAATGGATAAGCGATAATAGAATCTGAATTGAACCAAAAATTTTGAGATGAGAAAGAAAAGGTAAGATGCTGATCTAATAACACTAACTCGATAAAAATTGATCCAAACCTGATCAGTCGATGGCAACAATGTGGAAAGAAAATATAGAAATAAGATCTAAAATTTTTATGAAGTTGGTCTAGAGTTAATCAAAACTAGAGATGAGGCTGAGATGGTGCAAGGAATTTGGATCTCATGAGAACAAAAAGGATGTAAGAAAATTGAAGAAGATGAGCACTTCTAACAGGGTCAATGGCGACTTGTCCTAATCGATGGTGACTGGATGTAATGAAGACAAGATCTGAAGTCGTGGGTGTGTAGAATGACAATATTGGAATAGCTTGGAAACTAGGTGATCGTAAATCGGGGAGTGGTAGAGAATCAAATAGAGGTGAACCGGGTCGATGGTGATTAGTAGGTAGTAGACAACTATTGATATATATCTAGGGTTTGAAGAATAAAGATGAGTGAAAATAACAATCCGTAGAAAGAAATGGAGAATGAGAGACATAGAAACATGGCTTTGAGACATTTAATAAACTTGTAAAATTGATGGGTAATGATGATGTAATGGTAATGGTTGATCTAAGCATTCAAAAATATAAAGAGACTTCAAATCTCTAAAGTTAAGGTAGAAGATCTCCAAAGTAGCTCCAAGGTAAGTGATGATAGTTGTAAGAAGTACAAGAAATGAAGGAAGATTGCAAGAAATCCTAAGTCTCAAAAATTGCATCCTCAAGAGAGGAGGGGTATGGTCATATTTATAGGGTCGATGGTCATTGAAGACTATGGTAGTCCATTGATTTGGGTGGTGAAAGTGTGACAATTTGAGACAACAAGCCCTTATGAGGCGGGATTAGGGTTTTAGGTGGTAAATATGGGTTAGGGATGCTTAGGGAAGATAAAAGGGTAGTTAGGGATAAGAATGCATTAAATAAAGGTGGATGGGAACCTAAGAATGGTAAATAGGGTACCTAGGGGGGATAAAAAGGATTAATAAATAGGTTTAGGGAAGATAAATTAATGATGTGATTAGGATGGGATTAAGGTGGAAAATAACAATTAAAGGGATAAATAGAATTTAGGAGGGAAAGGGGGATTTAAATGAGAAGAGAGGTATGTATGTAGAAAATGACAAAAAGGGGAGTGGATGCAGGTGAGGGACAAGGAGGAAAAAATTGGTGTCTACATTTGCCCCCGCATGCTCATGATCTTAGTACATCAACTCAAAAGGAAGGTAGGGAAGGAACTCATCTACTTCTCATCGACCATACATTGTTAGGAACTTATCTAATCGAACCAAAGGTGAGAACCACAAATAGGAACCATTTTCTTATTAACCATTCACTATAGGGAATAAACTAGATGTATCTTATGTGGAAACTCAAGCATGAATCATCTACACAACTTTCAATGGTTTTACAAATGTTAACCAAAGACCTAGGTATGAAGTCCAATTCACCCTCTTAAAGTATCATGATGTTGTTTTATCTCGTTCCTTTTATTTTTCCACTACATTTCATATCAAGGGATTATATAGGAACTTATGCTCACTTTTACAAATCAACAAGAATGTACTTCTTTTATTTTCAATCACACCAAAATAAAATTGAAAACAAACTAAAAACAAGTATTTTGAACATAGAATCAATACATCACAACACAACAAAAAAGTAAACTCTAAACAAATCACACATGCCACAACTTCATTGTGCGGCCCCGTCACTTGTGGGCTAGCGAGAGGAAACTAATTGTCTTGCATCCTCATGTGCCTCCATCTTCCGGTCAACGTGCTTCTGACTCGAAATTTGACATTTAATCTCATTTGTTTTCACATGCTTTGCTTATTCTTTTCTCCCCCAACACAATATGAAACACATTATTTTATTGGTCATCCAGTTACACTAAAAATGCATCCATAAGGCATATTTTTACAATATTTCGATTTGACTATTGACTTGAAATACACACAACTTAGATTTTTAAGTAGGGAGATCAAAGAACAATAAATTTTTCAACAACTCACACACAACTTAAATTTTTAAATAAGATGATCAAAGCGACAATAAACTTTTGACAACAACTCACACAGAAACTTTTTGATGATAAACACTTTACTTGAAATTGAATAACAAAACAAATAATAATATTAAAAATAATATTTAATTACTTTTTGTAATAGTGAAAATGACATAGACTATATAACATTAGTGAAATATGACTAAACATGTAATTAATAAAATCTTATAAATCTAAACATGACTCACAAATCTAAACACTTAAAAGTAAACAAATCTTCACTTAATGATGTGAACACTTGAAAAAAAAAAATAAAATACCATATACAAAATACACGAAAAAATATCAAGTAAAACCTAAAACCACAAGCTTATACAAAAAAATGGTTTTACATAATTACATAGTGGTTTCTCCATCATGCAAAATGAGTGTTATTCGTACAAAACCTGTGTCTTTGTGCGGGCAGAGGGCACAATGGAAGTAAGAACTCGGAATTCAAATGTAATGAAATCAATGCAACCCTTCCGACGTCAATGCCAATCTTGTGGAGGAATGTCCAATGTTTATGAAGCATGTGTAAGATCTGATTCAATACAGGCCTAAGAGGGGTTCTCAGATGCTCATCAAACCGAGCTTCAATGTAAGTGAAATTTGTTGAATGCGAGTTAGATTAGAGTCAATCCAAACTATTATTTAAACTAAAGACTCTATTTTGGAAAATGTTCACTCTTCTTGAACAATGGACAAAGATAAGCATACGGAGGAAATATATTAAATGGTAGATCTATTGATCGAAATGGAATCACTTCTCCATGAAATCTCACACAAGGTACTAATTTTTCTCATCTCATAGTTGTGCCTTCCAAAAGATCTCACTTCGATGAGTATTCCTCTACTTTATCACTTTGTGTAGTGCCCACATTTTACACACAAAATGTCAATAGTAAAATACCAGGATAATTTTTTTGACTTACATTGCTCACTACACACAACACAACAAGGGCTCCAAGTACAGAAACTCGACTTGCATATGACAATCACATAAGTCATCGACTCACATAGACACAAGAAAACAACATAGGCATGTTGATGCCACACTTTTCCCAATGAATGAATACTAGCAATACCCCAACCACAAAAGAAGACTCAAGGATAGGAAAACCCACAACACATCTTTTCTTTAATTGTATTTTAGTTATGATTAACATTCTAAGAACATTATTGTGCAAGGATAACTTTCTCCTTTTTCCATCTACAGAAACTTTAAGTTCATTCCACATTTAATTTATAGTTTGACCATTTTAAGTTGACTTCTTATTCTTTACAATATTTTCCATAACTTGCTTACTTATTTGGGCATAATTCGAATGCATATAAAATACTTAATTGTCTTGTTCTTATGTTAAAAAAATATTCTTCTCGAACATAAATTCAATGTCTACCTTTTTATTCTTACAACTCAAGTGGATGAGACTTGGTGTCCATATAGCATTATTAGGTTTTAACGAGAGATTTAGATGTGAGATATCTTTTTACCGAAAACATACCTCGATCACGGGTTAGTTATTTCCCTACCATAGTTATTCCAATTCAATGACTTGAGGAATTCCACTTTGATTTATATAAGTATTTTGCTTTCTCGAAGGTTGATCACACCAAGGCAAATTCATATTCTTTGAAACAAAAGAATATATTTAATTGAGTTATAAGGTCTTCAAGAGTGGCATTATTCGAACCTCTAATCCCGTTTTTACTCTTATATGCTTTATTTTCTACGTCACATTATGGCCTTATTACTAGCATTGTCTTGCAAAAGGAGTTACGAAATGGTTTGCCTAACCTCTTGAAGACATACATGATTAGGAGACTTGAAGCTACACACGAACCCTAAGTTAACATCCAAATCAACTGAGTTTTAGATTAATTCCAACTTCACCTAAGGATCTACCCCTCAACTATAAATGAGGTTTAAGCGAGAGGAAAATTTATGCTAAACCACCTTCAGAAGGGGCCAAGGTGTTATGTTGAGAGGAACCAAGGTAACACATTTGACTAATCGGAGCTAAGGAGCTCATTAACAAAATTTAAGGCCTAGACAACTAAGTCACCTCCTCCATCTATGTCATCTGGATCCAACCAGGGATTTCATTCGATGAAGAATTTTAATTTTAAATCTATCTTCGGAAGACAAGGTAGACCACTAGGATACGAAGGAGGAGTTAGCTCTACATACTCCAAGTGAAGTTTGACTGTGTCACTCCTAACAGATAGGTTTAAGACAATGTCACTAAACATACTAACTAAGATGATAAGCCCATTCTTGGGTTCTTGTTTACTCAAACTAGGAGGTTCCATCGAGTGCAGAGTTTAAGTCCATCCTACGGTTTTCAATGTCTTCTATGGTAAGGAGTATCACACATGAAAACAAGTTATGCCCCGAGATTAAACAAGGGTAGAGTGTTTCGATTTAATTCTCTTTATTACATTTACAAAGTATGAATGCACAAGATGACTCATTGATCATTTATTGAGCACTAAATATGCACTACAAGATATTACTTCAAATTCATTTACTTTATATAAGTATCAGACATTTTTACCAGGTGTACTATGAATCAAAATTGAGCCTAAGATTAAATGCACATTTCCTAGATGTCCTTGAAACTAGCATCTCATACATATCAACAAATTATCAAATATAACAGTCTGTAACATGAGACAACATTAAACATTTATTCATTTAACAATGAACTATATAAATTACAAGATAAGTAAATGAATTACACATCACCTTTTCATCGTCATATTTTCATCCTGCAAAACCACGTGAGCATGATATCAGTGATAATTCGCTAGCATGGCATCCACCCTAATCTAACATAATTATCCTTTTTCAGTTTCCCATTTACATATGATAATAATTTCAATTTGCAATCGAAATAAAAAGGTTTAGAGACATGTATTCATTACATTTCATTTTGTAACCTAGGAGAGAGAAAAGAAGGGAAGAGAGAGAAAACACCATGTTGTCAAAAGTTCTATTTCACACCACAAGTTACACTATAGAGTTTTAAACAGTTATTTACATGTGTCAAAAGTATCTATGGTGGTTTGGCAACCCGACGAGGGTCCCGCAGCTTCCTATTTTTACATTTTCTTACTAGCTACAAAAAGTTCAAAATGGGCTCGAGGCTAAGAAACTGCTTCCAAAAGTTATCTTATGATGAGAACGCACACCACAATTAACTTTCTACGTGTCCCCAGATATACCAAGAGTTCATATCAACTGACGAATTAGGAAAAAGTGAACAATTTACGTTTGGCGGCTAGTTTTCCAGGCTATTGGTCGTAGTTGTCCCAGTTGCAAATGAACAAAAGCTAGCTCAAGGGCTCAGAAAACCACGTCCAAAATTGACACTTGATGGATGAGCACGCAACGAGACACTTCCTATAAGTTCCCCTATATAAGGAGAATTCATTAAAGTCGACAGGACTGAGAACAAGAAAACCATTTTCCAATGGCGACAAGCTTTCTGGAGCGACAAGTCAAAATTGGTCCAATTTGACCTCATCAAACTGCGACCGAAGGCCTACAAAATGGCTTTGCCAAACTATCCAGAAAAGTGTTTTTCCTTAAGCTGAATGTTCCATGCAATTGTCTAGTATAAACACTAGAGGTTTGTAAAGATGGAAAATAATTTCTCTAACCATGTTTCAAATGGCGAGAAAGCCAACTTTCTAGATTTAACAACTTTCTACTACTGTACAACAGTGTAACGGGGCTCCTATAAGAGCATCAAAAAGATCTCATATGTTTGTTCGGGGTCAATCCAAAGGTCAAGGTGACTCCTCGCATACCAAGGTACACGAATGAAGCTTAACATCTCATTTTCAGAGTTACAAAGGGTACTTAATGAGTCTCTAAAAATGCAAAAATTAACTATTTAAAATAGGGAGAAGGTCAACATCATTACTGGGAAGTCAATCTCATCTTGTCGATAAACCAATATTGAAGCGATCTAGTTGGGTAAGAATTTTTCTAAATCACCTCAGAATGAGGGTGGAAGTTCATGTTTTAATGCAAACGCGAGTTATTTTGACTTCATGAGTTACGACATGACATTTCATTGTTTTGCAATGAGTTGAAAAAAATAACATTTAACTGTATTAAAATCCTAATATTTTAAAATTCTATTGAGTTGCAAAAGAGAACTAAAGCACGAGAATTATGAGAGGTAAGGGGAGATGAACCATGCCTAGAGGAACGGAGTCAGTCAAACCCGTAGGCTTCAGTTCAACATCTCACTTGGGCACTTCGTCAACCAATTCACGAGCCTCGATCTAACCTCCACAACGTCACACAAACTTCCCGATCACTTAAAGTTTTCCAATAGAAAAAGTTTCCCATTATGTTCTGACAATTTTCTAGGGCCTGTACAAGGCTCCATTCTTACACGAGGCTTGAGAAAATGTTGGCAACGGACAAAGGCTCTACACTGTGAGTTTAGTTGCTTGAAAGTTTCTAAAGCCTTTTGAATAGATCCATTATCTACATATCCTACAATCATGGCATTCCATGAGACAACATTTCTTTGAGGCATTCTATCAAACATTTCACGCCTTTTCAACAAATCCATTTTGTGCATATCCTGCTATCATTGCAGTCCAGAAGAACACATTTTTTTGGGGCATTCTGTCAAACAATACACATGTTTTGACTATTCTTCGCATTTTGCATACATGTCTACCGGGTGAAGCCAGAACTACAACATCTGACAAAATTCCTCTCTCCATTATGCTTTGATGGAAGTCCACGCAGGTCTGGGCTTGTTTTTTTTTACGAGCTATGTACACGGCTTTCCCTCGGTAGAAAGCTTAATGCTGCAATCCCATTACTACAAAATATGTGGTCAATGTTTGTTATCTTGTTAAAAACATCAACTGGTCTTTAACGATTTTGATATGGTAACTAAACATGGGGTGTAGAAGTTGATATCATGGTTTGGTAGAGTGATATTACAAGGGCATTTGTTTTCCATTGGGAAGAAATCATAATGTTTTCCCCCACATTTCACCTATAATGGTTCATTTTTTTTACAGGTGGCGGGATGCTTTGATGTGTGCAGCCGCAACAACCATGGCACTCCATGAGATGACATCTGGCGAGGCATTTCTTTGCACAGTCCAAAAAAAAAAAACACCCTTAAGCACATCGATTCATGTAAAAGCTGCGACCACATTTCCTTCAGGCATTTTTCCTTTACCTTGCGCATTTCCATCTACATAACAGACAAAACCTCCTCCTTCAATTCTTGAGTGGGCGGCAAAACTCTGATGCACTCTTATCCTTGGCTCAACAGAGAGGGAACGTGACAAAAATAGACCTGGTTTTTGCTTCTGTCGCCACCCCAAACTCGCCCATTCCCAAAAGCATGAGAGAAAAACCCTAAACTAAAAATTTTAGAGTTTTTTTTTAAAAAAATCTTGAAGTGCCAAAACATAAAAAACCACTTTTATTATTTTATACCTAAAACAAGTTGAGAAAGGCTTTAAGGTGGGAAAAATATCACATCAAACTGAGTTTAAAAAGTGGTATTTATAAAATGAGGTCTTGTATGGGGCCCCGTACACTGGTGAAATAGGTAGGTCCATTTAAACTATGGTAAAAGAGCATGCCACAAACATCCACCTTGAAGGAAAAAGAAAAATTGGCATTAGCTGAAGACTCCTGTAAAACTAAGAACTCTATTCACATCAAGGATGCCAAGGTTGTGGTTGTGGAGAAACACTTTTACAAGCATCAATTGGGAGAGGTGGTTGACATTGGCATGTATATTCAAAATTGAATCGAATGATGGTTTCCTTTGAGTCATGGTTGGAGACCCATCATAAACAAATTAAGGGAGAACCCCTTAGTTTAGTATATGAGCATTTCATGTTTTAAAGGTAGTAGGTTACAAAATAATATTAAATTTTTAACAGCTAATTTTGCATTTAATATGTCTCCTATTGCGAGCCCAATGGGCATCTTGTACTACACTAGAGTTATCTATAGCATAATCAAAAATCGAATAGGGATGATGATTTGGGTTTCAGTTATGCTTGGAAACCCATCATCAATAAGTTAAGGTTGAACCAGGTAAGATTGAAACCACGCCCTAGCGATTCTCGAGGTCCGGGACTCGAAGCAGAATGTGGCATCCGAGAAGGCAATGAGAATAAGGGGGCACTACACTTTGTCTGTTCCTTTTGAGATCTCGCATAAGAGAGTACTCCTTCGCTCCCCTTTTACTGTCAAGATATCTCGCTTTGGTCAGTATTCCATCTCTTTGACCTTGCACCAAAAAGATATTTCTTTGACAAGTATTTCACCACATCCGTGCCAAATTCCACAAGATCTCACTCCTACGAATAATTTTTGCATCTCCGAGTTCCATCCACTTTCAAGTCTTGTTGCCACTAGAATTATGAACCTAATAATTTCACCGATCCTTCCTAGCCACATTTTTGCCTTCCGCTCTGATTCTTACAGAGGTTTATTTATCTCCTAATCGGTCTTCAATTCCCACCGTAGCAAAAATTCATTTCCTTTCTCTTCCTCCAAGGAATCTTCCTGTCTATATTTAGAAATTCTATTTATAGACAACTTTGATTCAAACTTGGCCTCCTTGAATATTCTCCCGCCAACATTCAACGCTTCTAAACCAAACAACCATGCATTGCTACATGCATGCGCACTCAAGAAAGCAACATACACATTTCCGTTTATCTCGTGCTTGCTTTTCCTTCTTTAGACCGTGCATCATCAAGTGACTTCTTGTCCTTTTCATCATCCAATCCCTCTTGAAGTGCCTTGTTTTACCACGGATCCAACACATCTTCAAACTTTACTTTGGAGTTCTGGATTTATCTTTATACTTTGTGTGTTTCTCATTTGATTTCATCCTCACCTCTCTTTTCCTCTCCCACAAATTTCCAAAGCTTCATCTCGAATCATAATCTTTAGCCAATCTCCTCATCTCTCTAAACAACAAGGTCCTAACTACATCCTCAAACTTGTTCGTTGTGTTGGTGATTGCCATCACCAAATTACCAACACCAAATTGTCCAAAGAGTCTGGTAAAGAGAAGAGAAGTGTAATACACCTCTTTTCATCATCCATCTTCAAATCTATGGACATTAACTCACTTAATATGAGTTCCAAACAATCAGTGCTCTGCAACCAAGTCACCAATATCCATTCTCAAAGAATATTTCTTCCTTAAAAAAAGCTTGTTAACCAATGGCTTTGACTGATACAATGCCGCCAATTTATCCCATAACTCCTTTGCAATTTTCTCGGTAGAGGCATTCAACAACACAAAGTCAAAAACACATTACCTAATAAATATTTTTCACCTTCCTTTAAATCATGTCTCACTTTTTCTTTGTCAACTATGGAGGTTCCTTGTGACATGATGATCCATAGATCTCTCCAAGTCAAGATATCCTTCATCTTGAGTCCATTACTAAAAATTCTTGCCATTGAACCTATCAATCTCAATTCTTTTGCTTCCTACCATATTAGAGATTCTACACAAATCATATATGCAATCTCGTGATTGTTTAAATTATAGCAAAGAAAACAAAACCCCCATTGAGCTCAACTTTGACTTTGATACCACATGGTGGTATTTTGACAACCATGCACACAATAAACTAAACTAGAGAAGCAAATATGAACTAAGTAAAACTATACTTTGTGTCAAACATATTGATATGATGTTTATCTTGTTTCGAGCTTTGAAGAAGGTACAATGTATTTGTAAGTTGGTTAACACATTACCTGATAAAGATTTTTGACCTTCCTCTAAATCATGTCTCACTCTTTCTCGTGTGAACTATGGAGGTGCCTTTTGTGACATGATGATCCCGCATAGATCTCTCCGAGTCAAGAGATCCTCCATCTTGAGTCCATAACTCAAAATTCTTGCCATTGAACCTATCGATCTCAATTCTTGTGCTTCCTACTATATTAGAGATTCTACACAAATCATATTTGCAATCTTAGACACTTTGTTTAAATTAAAGCAAATAAAACCTCCACCGAGCTCAACTTTGACTTTGATACCACATGTTGGTATTTTGACAACCATGGATACAATAAACTAAACAAGAGAAGAAAATATGAAATAAGTAAAACTATACTTGGGTCAAACATATTGATATGATGTTTATCTTGAGAAAACCCTTTTGAGTAAATAAACTAGCAAGAACCTTGATAATTGTATTGACTTCAAACCAACTTACAAATACCTTGTACCTTCTTCAAAGCTCTGAAATAAGACTTACATACAACACTCCAACATAATCTGAGTATAAGATCTACACCAAACTCAACCACAACAAACTTGTATTTAACCCATGTTCTACACCAAATTTGTATCCAATTTAATCTCTACACCGATTCAAAAACACCAACCTCTTCAAATGGACCGAAAAATAAAACTTTAAAGCATAGCCACTTCTTTTGAACTCAAGTTCACACTGAAAGTATGACTCGTCATTTTTGCTTTAATTCTAAGTATCCAAAATAGCCTAACCGCCACATAGGACTGTGTATGGATTCCAGCACCAAAACCACATTGCAGGCAATAACCTGGAACATACTTCTTAAAACAAACCTCTTAATCCGCACTAAACTCTTGACTGTGAAAATATTTGTAGGTCAGTTAGCTTGCAATCATAGCAAACTCCTAATCACAAGGGTACAAATACATAGAATTCAATTTGTGCTTATAATTATCTCGATGCATTGACAATATGTCGATAACCTATTCGGCCGTTGATAATGATATTAGCGGTTTCAAGGAAGATAAAAAAACCTGGTTAAATGGTATTTAAGTGAACTGCAAAATATAAATTCAGTCCACCTTGCATTTCTTCATACCTAATTAGTATAATGTTAATATTGTCTCTTTTAGGTTCGTAATTTGTTTATGTAATCTTCGAAAAGAAACAAAAAATGAAAGAATAATGTATAATATCTAATTCACCTTCAACACATATGAGATCATAAGCAGGAAAAAATAAATTTCCAAATACATCTATGGTGTTTAGTGCGTATCAAATATTTCTTAAGACTGTAGCAGAAATGTTGAATCTTTTCTACGGAAAAAGAAAACAGAGCGCAGCCACTAGCTGTAGAATGTTATGACTGGAGTTTAGTGGATGTTGGAGTAATCTTTTCTACAGAAAAAGAAAACAAAGAGCAACTACTAACTGTCGATTGTTATGACTGCAGTTCAAGTAGGCGGTGGCTCAAAGTTAAACCCTTGTTTGGTATAGGATAACAATGCCAAACAAACAGCCGCCATGGATATTGCAGACAATACACCAGTTAAAACCTTGCTCAAACACACGTTAGATTTAGATTTAGACTGTTCCAGTACCGGTGAAGAAAGCTTTGTCAGATCTTTGGCTGACATGGTTAAAATTGCATCCATTATTTGCTTGGCTGCTTCATGTATGCCTGACGTCACACTCTCCTCAGGGTGAGCACGAGCTGCTTCAATAATGGCAACAGCAAGCTCCACATTACTCGGAATAGTTATTTCTTCAGTAATTCCATTCCCGTTTTCCACCTGGAGGCAACAATTTCGGGGTTCCAGGTAATAAAACATTACATTAAATTTATTGAAATTAAACAAAAATATCATTTCATTACCGTCGATTTTTCGCTGTCAGTGTGGAAAAGCTGAGGCTCAGACTGAATTTCAGTGATTAAGGTCTCCAGATCTGCATTCTTTCGGCTCAAATCAACATCTTTGACGGTTTCCGCTGCAATCTTTGCTGGTGCAAAGCTATAAGCCTTTAAGATGCCGAGGTTATTGCCGTCAATTACTGAACTTTCTGCCGTCAGCTGCTCCTCCAGTAAATATTCGTCATGGACTGACGATCTCAGGGGCTCTGGAATGGAGAGATTAGGAGGCGCAATAACATCTTCTTCATTCTCGATTTCATGAATGATTTTTTTCCCCTGCTCTTGATTTCCTCCATTATTTGTATTCACGCTTTCATCTGATACAGAAGGAGCCGCAACAACATCAGACTTCTTCACAGGGACATGTTCACCAGAGATTTTGTCATCATGTTCGTTGCTACGAACACTCTCCGCCAAAGTTTTCTGTAAATTTTCATGCAAAATAATTTAAATCTTTGGAGGAAAAAGAAAACAGCTAACATTCACTGTATTCATCACCAAATCAGGACCTAAAAATCTGTTTTTTAAAACACGCAAATAATAAAAAATTGGCTGTTAAAAACGCATCCTATTCGAGTCGAATTTCTTCTCGAGCAAACGTAAAAGATTAAAGAAAAAATATTTGAAGGTTTGATGAGCTTTACCTCGAGATTCGGCGTTCCTCTTTTCTCGATACTGCGAGCAGTTGCGATGACACTCCCCCCTGGTTTCTTCAGAGAAGCCCGGCCTGATTTGGCCGAGACTTTGAGGGGAAATACAGAATTTTTAGGATTCTTGTTCATTTCTATGACTTGACCGACTGAACACCTTATCTTCTTCGAAATCTACAGCCTGAAGCAAACTCAAAGGCGTTAGATTTGTCCGCTTTCACAGACAGAAATTTCGAGCTTATGAGGTTAAAAATTCTAGAATTTACAGTTTGAAAGCTCATGACAAAAATTGAATTTGTGAAAATTAAAGAAACATTTTATTCACAGATTTAAACATATAATTTTCACACAAACATTGCAGTCCGCAAAGCGAGCTGCAGCTCCAAGTTATGCGTACCTGAGAAGACCCCCTTCCTACAAAATTGAAGGTGATAATTTTATTTCGCTCATGTCTTTCCAAGTTTATTTATAATGCCTCGTGATTTTAAAGATAAAATCTAATTTTCGATGACTTTTTCAATGTGTGTCTATTTCAGGCGAGGAAAAAGTTTATTTATTTTAAGGTATTTTAAAAAATGAGTCGAGATATTTTGGATGGGTGATAATGACATTAATTGAGTTGTTGCATCAATGTATTTGGTTTTAAATATATATTTATGAAAAGAAAGTTATTAATTAAAAAAAATTAAAAACAAAAAACATGTATTTTATATTTCAAATTTTAAATATATTTATGAACTAATTTTCTCAAAGTAAAAAGAAAAAGAAAATTAAGTGGCTATCAATTAGGCATTAAATTCAATGTCAATATTACATTATATAATACATATGGGTGTGATAAATTTATTCTTGAAAATTTGTATAACTAGTGGGAATAGTTTTTTGAGTTACCAAATCTTTGGGTTCAAAGTTTATTCATAAAAAAGCTCAAAAGAATCACCAAGCATTAACCAAGAATATCTTGACATTAATATATTTAATTGATCGTAGGTATAATCTTATCATTTTATACAACTTAATAAGAGCTAGTGCCTTTAAGGTGGAAAGAAAAAACCAACCCATAAAGGAGGCTTATAACAAATAGTGATAGTGTGGAAAGCTAAAAATACCTCTAAGCATTTTATACTTGTTAAAGTGCTTCGTTTTTAGTGTGTTTGTGTACTTTTATAATTATTGGTCCAAATTAGGCATTATTACCATACTTATGGATTTCAAATGGTCGCAATCCCTCTTCTTAACCCCTTCTAACTATTTTCTTCTCCCTCCTTTCTCTTTCCCTACCTCTAGCTATGTGCAGGAACATGGGCCATGCCCTTGGTCCCTTCATGTGACTTTCTTTGGCTAAAGTGGATGCATCACTCTTCTCCTACTCTTTTTCTTTCTAATAGTATGATGTAATTTTGGATACCAATAAGCACCGATAAGATAATTTGACCTAACATTATGAACTTATTTTAGTATATCATGAGAGATCTCTCCATCTTTATCCATGCATCTCCTAAACCTCTCACTTATTTACATGAATGTCATAACAAACCTAAATATGATAGGCCTATACAAATAACTCCATTAACTAGGGCTAATACACCAATAATGTACTAACCTAAAATTCTACCAACAAGGTTATAATTTGAATTCCTTATTCTACTAATAAACAAACATTATAGTTCATTTACACACATGAAAAAGATAAGCATATCACGTAGAATCTATTGAATATTCATAGACATTTGCCATTCATTATCGTAACACACATATATGCTTCATAAATCATTAGAAGAAAGAAGGCCAACCACCAAATACTTCTAGGGTTTGGTACACCCGTAATGTTTTTTTCAACTATGCCGGATTTTTGTATTGGCGAATATTTGTAATATGGCGACTATTCCATTTTCGAAAAAATGAAAAGGTGAATTTTCTGGCACAGTCATTGACATGTTTGCCTAAAAATTATAGTTTAATTTTTTTTTAGGGGTTGGCTTCACCTTCCTCTTTAATATATCCCATATATAATCTTATATCATTTGCTGGGTAGAACACTACTTGCTAACTCATACCACTTAGGGGCATATCTATTATCAAGTATAGAAATCTTGCGAAAGCAACAAAGGCCATTACACAAAGTATAGTTTTTTAGAAAAAATTATTCAACTGATGTGTGACAAGAAGGCTCTATTTACGGGTGACAAGAATAACCTTCGACTTGTAACAAGAAGACGTCGTTGATGCGTGAAAAGAAATCTCTATCGACGAGCGCCAAGAAGGCTCTATCAAGGGCGACAAGAAGTCTCTATTGACGGAAACAAGAAGGCTCATTGACGGGTGACAACAAGGCTCACGATGGGAGACAAGAATAACCTTCGACACGCGACAGGAAGTTGGAACTTTTGTTGACACGTGAAAAGGTGTGTTTGTTGATAGACGGCCAAGAGTTTATCTAACTTGAATTTATCACACTCAGAATAATGGAAGTTGTTAGTGCTCAGAACACCCAACAAGTTACAAAAAAAACTCAAAAGTATTTGTTCAAGTATTTTGGAAACTCTACTGATTCAGATACTACAACCCCCAGCACCCATAGAGCTCCCACTAAAATAAATCATAGCATAGTCTGTATGGAGGGTATTATCGAAGTGGACATGCATTCTTCTCATTATTAGCCAAATGACACCCATAATGATACCATGTTGGGCCTTAAAATATTCCAGTTGAGATGGTAGAGCTTTAAGATATTCCTGTTGATGTGTAACCAAGAGTGTAAAATGCAAATAGTGGTTCACGGAAAAGGAAACTTGATGATCATGATATTCCTAAAATCTCTACACATAAAAGTAAAACTGTGAAAATGAACAAGAATATGTGGACACTTGGGAGGACATATAAGTTTGACTGGGCTGCAAAATTTCCATTTATAGAACCTATACAACCAGCTAATTTTGAAGAAATTTCATCAGAATGTACATATACAATATGTATGTGGAAATTGGGAAGGAAGCAAAAAATGCAAATGAAGTTGGACAAAATTGAAAAACACCGTGGAAAACGATATTTCACTGTAATTAGGGAAGATGGCTAGAAAATGAAAACACACAGATGGAAAATTGAAAAGGAATGCATGCATGTGAAATATGCGGTAGAATATGATGCAGATCAAAAAAGACGCAGACTTCTCGTCGAAAATGGTGGAACAATCACATCGCAAATTGGTAAGATGAATCAATCAAATTTGCATGCTAAAATCATACAGTTTTCTATTTTATTCCACATCCTTAAGAAAGGAAGAATGATTTCAGATTTTATCAATTTGAAAGTTTTGTATCAAAATAATGGAATACAGAATGTTCCCAGTCTCATTGGTCGACAAATGTGCATGGAAAATGTCTAAATTCTTTACTATGATTGAGAAGGAAGATTTGAAATTGTGTAAAAATGCAAAGTTTATCTCTTTGTCAATTGATGAAGTGACAGTTTCAAAACACCGCATGGGTATGTATCCATGTTTACATTTTAGAAAATCATATGAGGACTCCACATCTATTGGGTGTTCAGAAAATGGTTGAAAATTGCAATGCAAAAACCTATATAAACTAGTTATTTCTCTTTTGAAAGAAATTGTTGGCATGACTACAAATGAAATTGCTATGAAGTTGGTATGCATGGGAGTAGATGGTGCATCAGTCATGTAGGGTCATAGAATCTGGGTTGTGTGTTCGATTGCAAACATCAATGGCCCCTTATATGCTAGCAATTCAATGTATGGCTCAAAAATGAATTTAACATATTAAATCGTTAGCAAATATGAAAATGTTGCAAAAGTAGAAGACCTTATAAGAGAACTGCATTCCTATATGACAAGAACCCAAAGTGATTTCTTGAGTTTCATAAATTTTCCATATGAATTACAGATGACAAAAACTTCTAAAGGATGTTGAGACAAGGTGGATTTCTTTATATGAGCCTGCATGTAGAGTGTGTGAGGAGTATCCTTCGTTGGTTGGTTTCATGCACAAATATCATCATGAAATTGACAGGGTGAGGGACTTGTTGTTCCATCTAACTAATTTGGAGACATTTCTTACATTGGTAGGCATTCTTCCAATGTTATAGGAGATCAATACATTGATGAAGCATGCACAGGGGAGATTAACCTATATTGTTTATTTTATATGGATGAGAAAAATGGTATGTATGAGTCTTGATGCCATGTACACTTCCCCGAATAGTTTTGATACACTTGTTTTTGATAACTAGAAATTTTTATTAGATCTTAACCATCCTAATAAATTTTTGATATTTAATATCCATGATCACCTTTGTATCCATGTTAGCGGGAAAGAGATACCATTGCACATTCTGCAAAAAATTAAAGATGTTACATCAATGGAAAAAGAAGAAGTTCCTATGACACCAAATCTATTTGATTATGTAGTAATTGAAACAAGAATAAAACTCAAAAAAATTTTTAAGAATCCTTAGCATAAAAAATTGGAGAATGTTTCAGCCAAGACAAAATTATTGAAGCCATGCATGTGATGAATCCAAATCCATATTTTTGGAATACAGAAGGTGGTCATGCTGATTTTGTAAGTAAGATTTTCCATAAATACATGGGTACAATATTGGATCATTTCAGCAAGACATCAGAGGTCGAGGGTATTGAAATAAAAGGTATATTGAATGTTGATTTAATAAAGACTCAATCAACTAATTTTGCAACGACAATGAGGTCATAGTATAAACTCTTAGACAAACCTTCAGAGAGTGGTGCTATTACAAGGCTCTGGAAAAAATCTACCAAAGTAGTGTGTTACAAGAAGACATTAGTGAATATTTTTGGTTGTATGAGTTGTGCCAAACAATGATTTTGGGATCTGTGGAGGATGAAAGAGTTTTCAGTGCTTTATCTTTTATTAAATCAAAACTGAGAAACAAGTTGGATAAAAATCTCGAAAGTTGCATAAGGTGTTATGTTTCTCGCTACTCTTTGGAAACCTTTCCTTTTGACAGAGCTATTGCGCATTGGAATTCCCTTGCCAAAAGAAGAGGTGTAAATAATATTGCTACAAGTCCAAGTAATCTCAACGATGAGACTGGAAGTGGTGCATCTTCAAACTTTGCGGATGCAAATATTGAATATGAAGAAGCTATTGAAAATGGATTGTTTCAGCTTTAAATAGGTATCACCTTGACATTACACTTTAACTATTCTTATTTATTCAATTTCATATTAATAGATTCTAATTTAATTGTTTATAGTTTTACATAAATACCATTGTAATTCTGTAGATGCAAATATTGACAGTGAGGAGGCTATTTTTGATATGTAGTTATCATCGAAGATTTTATAGGTATGTATATCTACATTTATTCAAATACTATTATTTATTAAAATCGGATTTATTTCATTGGTATTTTTAATTTTCAAACCACTTTGATATTGTATTTTACAAGGTCTTCAAATCTCAGATCTGGATTCTACATGTTCGCCACTATACTGCCCACTTCCCTTTGACACCTTTTGATACTGATCATGATACTGCTGATTATATTATGAACATGATTATGGACCTTATTATAGTATGATGTTAGATGTTGGATCATGGATTATTGTTAACTTGATTCAGTTATGATGCATGATGATTATTAGAGACATTTTGGATATTGATGTTGATATACTATTTTACATGGTTATATTAAGGATGTTGTTCAGACATGTGATATTTAGATATTGTGAGTAGACCTAGAAATGGAAATTATTTGACGATGTTATAGTTGTTCAAGAAATTGCAAATGATCTTGTTGGTTTCTTGGATGTTGTTGTGATTCATAAATGTAGATGATCTTGGAATTTTATTTATGTTATTTTGGATGTTCGATATGGCCACGAGGCCGAGGAGGTATTTGTGTTTTACAGGTTAAAATATCACAACAAACATCGGGGGATTGGAGACCAACCACATTGGAATTCTAGATGAATTCAACAAGGTCACCATGACAACTAGTGTTTGTTTGTGTGTGTTAGGGATTCCCACGGGGGTGTCACCTTTAAATGTGACCAAGGGGTTATGTGTATTTATTTATTTGACCCTTTTGTTTAATGTTGCATGTGTTTATTTTGTGATGCATTTTCCCCTTTCCTTATTTATTAAATGTTGTATTAATATTGTGGGTAAGCATGTTGTTAATATTAATTAACTAAAAGATATAATGAGAAAGTAATAAATAGAGTTGTTGGCCTTGATTTAAAGTTTTGTAAGAGATATGTAAGTGATGTGTATGTTAAATTTTGAGTGTGAAACACTCCACCTTCTTGGAAATTAGAATTTGTCCTTGGAGGTTAATTTTGAGGCTTTTGGGACAAGTTAAACTTGTCACATACCTCTTAAATTTATTTACCAACCATACATATGGTTGGAGAGTTGAAATTTAACTTCTATAATACTTTTTGAGAAGGAAATTTGTAGGTTTTAATTGCACTTTTCTTACATGATTTAATTTCAGTTCTTTGGGGTGTGGGTTGGATTTGAGTGTGTAAGTAAACTGTCATTTTATTCACCCACCTATTTATTATGTATTGGAGAATGAAGTTGACTTTTGGGGTTGGGATTGAGGATGTGTGATGTGGCATCCTACATGGATCCACCTCATCCTCTTTCCTTCCATCTTCTATAAAATTCGAATTCCTTACCTTGTTTTGGGTTACTTCACTTTGGAGACTTCATTCTTGGGCGAATTATTTTGCTAGTTTGGAACTCTTGCTTTGAAGAAGGTTTTGGAAGAATTTTGCATGCTTGTGCTTTCCTAATTTGGATTGCTTACATTGAGCTAAAGCTTTTTGTTTTGGAACTTGGAACAACTCCATCATGGAGAGGTAGGAGCTTGACTCTTGCAATGCTTCTTTTCTGTTTATGAAAATGTTAATGTGTGAGTGTTTTCGCATGTTTGTGGGTTGTTGGGTAGATGGCCTAGGAATGGTGTAGGAGAAGACTATGGGGTTTATTTTGTGGGAGGAAAAAGTGTGTTTTAGGGAGGTATAAGGGAGGAGGGAGTTGGGATTTGGGTTCCACCTTATAAAGAAATAGCTTGCATTTATTTGCTCGTTATGGGGTCTTTGTAAGAGGTTGGGAGGCATAAGGAAATGTGAGGAATAAGGGTACTTGGGAGGCATAAGAAATGTCATGGTTTTGATATAATATATTTTGGCGGTTTGTAATTCAAGTGGTGATACCCATTTCCCCTTTTGGGAGGCATAAGAAGCATCCCCCATAGTTTCTTGCTCCTTTGGCTTGCTTGATAAAGCCTTAGTATTTTTTTCATGTTTTAATGTAGTTGTAAACTACATTCTATTTTGGGACTGTGTTTTATTGTGAAAATGTTGCTTGTGTGTTTGTGGAAGCTTGTTGTTGCCATGAGTTGGATCACATATTTTATTGCACTATGGTTGGGGCTCAGGGGCCAATGAAGAAGGATGGATTATCCTCTTCATTGGATGTCTTGGTTGGGTGGAGAGCGTTGCCTTTCCCCTACTCTTGTTGTGATCACAATTTGGAAGAATGAGAAATACACATGTTGTTGTTACGAGCTGAGAAAAAGACAATTTGACAGTCCCTTGTGAAATGAAATCTTATTGTAGCCCTTTCCCCACTTTAAGGTGGATGATCTATATATAATTGTAATGGAAAGTTACTTTGTATTGACAATGAAAATTAAAATTTGAAATGTAAAAGAGTTATACTATGTATTCTGTTTTTGGAAAGAATGTGAAAGAATGATACATATTTTGTATGTTGTATTTTGAAATCAAATGGAAAGGAAGTTGTAAGAGTTTCATTTGAATTAATGGAAGTGTTTTCCTTGTTCATATGATATTATTTCCATTGGAAATCTATGTTTAACATGCACTATGAAATCCCTATTTGGAAAGTGGAAAAGTGAAACATGAGAGGAGAAAATGTATTATTCTTCCTTGTTTATAATATATGATTTTGGAAAGAATAGAAATTACATTCTTGTTTTAATGTTTGATTGAAAGAAAGAAAACTATTTATGACCAGCATGGAATGAATTCAATGTTTTATTTCATGGCAAAAGAGATAGTTAATTTTTGTTCTGTAAATGTATACACTTCTTTCAATTCACTTTGTATACTTTGTAAAATTCCTTTATCAAATGTTCAAATAACCCTGCAAATAGATAAGAGGAAAATGAAATAATCAATTGGACTTAATGAGGAAAAAATGATCCCAAACCAAACTAAAAACACTTAAGGAAATGTCTTGAAAATCTTCCAATTGAGCCAAGGCAAATTTGCAGGCTTTTTACTGTAAAAAGAAAAAGAAACTTGTAATTTCGAAATGCAGATCAAACCAAAAATTTTACACTTTCTATATATCCTAAAACTTTCCTAATGGAAACCTCCACATATTTTAGACATGTTGAAGGAGACAGAACGAAAAATTTGAACAAAATTTTATAAGTTAAAATGACCACTTCACACTGTAAAATCCTGCATAACGTTTTCACAAAATTGACTCCTTAAATTTTCTCAAAATAAAAATTTGATGATTCTTGTGTAAAGAGGACGTCGATATATTTCCAGAAAGTCCTTATTTTCCCAAAACCGAGCTCTCTATCAAAAGTTATAACCTTTTGAAGTTTTTCTTCACTTGGCATCAACAAAAATATTTTGGGAAAAATTTCCTTAGCAGGCCTGTGGGCCAGAATTTTTCCCTTAGAGCTTCATAAAATTTTGGGAAAATTTTCCAAATTTTCCCCGTCATCCAACCACCCCGCAACCAATCAAAGGCTACCACATGGCACCACAAGGTGACAGCGGAGGGGTGGATCCCTTTTTAACTTAGAGCTTCTGGAAAATTTTCTAAATTTTCCCCGCCGCCCTACCATCACGTAGCAAATCAAGAGATGCCATATGGCATTACGAGGCAACAGTGGAGGAGCGGGTCCCTTTTTACCTTTTTGTGTTTCAGAAATTTTTGGGAAATTTTTTCAAATTTCCCTCGCCGCCCCGCCGGCTGCAGCCAATCAGGAGCTTCCACGTGGCATCGTGAGGTGCTAGTGGAGGCACGAGTGAATGTTACCCTTTTTCCCTTTGGGGCATTAAACAAATTTTCTCCCCACCACCCCGCTTTCCTCGCATTGGCTTAGGAGATGCCACGTGTCCCTCGCGGACTCACGGGAGCATGGTGCAAAGGTGGCTTTCCGCCCCTTGGGAAATTTTTCTCCCGTGGCCCACAGACCCACCCATGGGGAAATGTTTCTCCCTACGGCTTGCCAACCCGCCCTTGGGGAAAATTTTCTCCCCTGGGCCCGCAAGCCCGCTTTTGGGGAAAATTTTCACCCCAAGGCATACCGGCCCACAACTTGAAAAATATGACGAGTTAGGATGACTTCTTTATATCACTGGAAAGGTGAAGAAATTTCCTATCCAATGGAATTTATTTAGGGAAATTTTGAATGCACTAATTTTGGGTAAAATAAATTTGAATCTTTAAATCCTGTTAGAGAGTGGGTATGGTGAGGAATTACCCTCTTAACCTAATTGAATCTTCTAACCCTAGATTTTGGACCTTGTAACCTCTAATAAATGTTAACAAAAGAAAAGTATATTCTAGTAGATTAGAATTGATCTAGAACCTTGTTTGTGACAACTGTTGTCTTGTAACCTGGTTGAAGACTCTTTTAAACAAAAAAATTTATTCCATAATTTTCCTAACTAATCCTAGGTTGTTCTTGGGTCTCAAGTGGGTTGTTTTAGCGGGCATCACAACCATGCTTAGTTTTTGATATAGTTGTCCTCCAATCTGTAGTGCATTCTTGATATTTGTGTTTCCTTTGATATGAACAAGTTATGGTTTGCTCTAATTTTCTTAGGTTAGATTTGGATTCTGCATTTAAATTTCTCTTCATTTCATTGATGTTTATAAAAAATGTGGGTTGACATCTATGCAAGAAAGATATCTCTTCTTGGTCCTAAGATTATCAAGCAACTCACCCATTTTTATTCTAATCCTTATCCATTTTTCGTGTTGAATTCTCAATAATTGAAGGTCATTTAACTTGATTAAGAAGATAAGAGGTACCTTAAACCCTATCTTAGCCATAGTTTAAAATGTGAAGAAGATTTCACCGTATTAAGATATCTGTGTCATACCACATTCTTCTTTTCCTTTGATCTTTGTCGCTTTCAATTCAATATAAAGGTTTGAAAATAAATGTGAAGAAATGATATACATATTAAAGAGTTCGAAATTTAAAATAGAGAGAAGAATCTTTTATTGTATAAAGATGCATCTCACACACCACATTCTTAATTTTAAAAAAATAATTATCTATTATCATCATCTAGTCACATACCATTCATCATTATCCATATCTACTCTAATTTCATTATCCACATAACATCACATTCCAAATGAATAAATGGACGATCCATTATAATGTCTATTCTAATGTCATCAAACATATTAGATGGCATCACCCACATGTAATGAAAAAGTAATCATGACCATCATTGCCAAGAGAGATAATATCGGATAAAGTTTAAATCGAGGAATCATGGTTATCCATCAAACATACACACCATATACAATATAGAAATTCTATATAAAAATATAACAACATACAATTCATCTAGTCACGTACAATTCATCATCATCCATATCTACTCTAATTTCATTATCCAGACATCCACACCTAATGTCCACATAAAACCACATTCTAAATGAATAAATGGATAATAACTATAACCACATCTACTCTAATTTCATTATCCATACATCCACATCTAATGATAAATGTAACTATCACCATCATTGCAAGAAGAGATAATATTGCATAAAATTTAAATCCAAACTTCAAATTAAACAAATATTCAAGTATCAAATTTCATTCTTCTATATATAAAATATTTAAAGTTTCAATTTTGAGGTTCCCCAATCCTCAAGCCTCAATCATTAACATTTTCACCAGACCCTACTATATTCCTTGCCTCAATTATCCCCGAACTAATCAGATCCTCAACAGTCATGTCTAGGTTCTTGATGATTGCTTCTTCTTCCTTTGTAGCATCTCCATGGGATGTCAAAGAAGGATCTATTGTTGCCTTTGCTTTAAATAAAATCTTAGGGTCATAGCCATTCTCTTTAATTATCCGCTTAAGTGTATTGTTTTGTTTGTTAACCAAAACAATATTTTCTTTCATCTTAATTGTTGCGGATAAACTGTTCTTCATTGTTTCCAAGTGAACTTGGAACACCTTAGCTTGACTCTTTAAATTTTCATATTTCAGCCATGAATAAAAAGAGTGAAGTCAATTAAACATATTAAAAAACAAATTTTTATTGAAATTAATAAAAATCTTTTTCAAATTGATTATACTTACGACAACTCTATCTCTTTTAGCCTTTGTAATTGCCACCATTTCCTTGTCCTTAAACCATTTATTGAAATAGGCCTAGGCCTCAACACTGATATTTTCCAATATGTTTAATACTTTATCTAAAATATTGTTGTTATAGGTGTTGTTATATGTGACAGTCCCACTTTTAGCTCTGATGAATAATGCATCCATCTTCACAGGTTGATTTTTGATTGTTGAAAATAAGTTCTCTTTGTGAATGGTTATCATAATGAATTACTATCTCAGATATTAATACTTTTTCCCTTCGCTCCCATTGAATGAGCTCACTGATTTGAGGCATGATAAATTCATTCATGTGGGATTGAAAATCATAGCCAATCAAGTTCTCCAAAGGAAATGTTGGAAAGTCATCACTATCTGTATCAAAAGAGGATGATTTTGAAGGAGAAGTATGGTGTCTTTCAAGTCGAGCAACATCTACTCTGCATATTTTTGCTTTTGGGAGCATTGATCCTAATAACAATAATAGAAATTAATATTAAAATTGAAATTGAAATGTTGAAAATTTAAATAAATTTAAAAGTACATTGAGATGGAAATATACCTACTGGCCCTAAATCATATCACGTGTGTTGAAAAAAACTAGTTAGGTCACTGCTATCAATGCCCAAATAATCTTCATCTAAAGTTATTTGATTCAAAACTAATTGCCCTGTTGCAGTGGGATAGCTAGTGAAAGAGAGGGTCAGAATAGCGAATGACGAGGGAATGTTTAGTGTCCTGCTAGGGGCTAGAATCATCGGCATGCATTTACCAATGGTCTTTTGTCTTGAACCTCTAGTCGCCATTTTGAATCGTAATTGCAGGGTTGATTGAGTAGGTGGGGTTTGCATATTTTGAGTAGAAGACAAAGGATTGCTATCAACTTTGAACAACAAGAAAAAAATCATTAGTAATTACTAAATAATATGTAAAAGTATTAAAAAATTCACAAAATAAATGAAGTCATACCTTGTTGAGTAGGATTTTGTTTGCGATGCAATTCATTATGTAACTGCGGGTGTGTGAGTTTGAATTGTTTCGGTTGGAGTTGATGGTGGTAATTACTATTGAGATTTGAAAATTGCACGAGATTGTACTGAGTGAGTTGGTGATGCTTGCTTTGAAGCATGCGTGTAGTCCAAAGTCCCTGCAAGTGCAGGAAATACATGTCAATTCAATATGGTAAATCATTAAATGGTAAAATAAAAATGTAAACAACCCTACTTTGAATGTTAAGGGTATTACGTCTCATTATTTTGTTAATGCAAATACTTGGGCATCAACTGATGAGTGAACTTTAATTTCAGATTGTGATTCTCCCAAGGCCTCAGCATGTTGTTGGCTTCTTCCTCTAGATGTAACTTTTTTCATGAAAGCGACTCAAGAAATATTTTCTGCGTGAGAAAAGATTCAATTAGAATTACATTATATTAGTGTACAAATATTTGATCAGAATGAGAAAAACATAAAAAAGACTACCCTTTGTATTGTTAGCGCATTAGCTAAATGCTGCTTAATATTCTAATACACTGTGAGTTTTTTGTTTGTGGACAATTATCTATTGTCCTCTCTCCTTCTCTCCTCCCGCAGCCTATATATTTGGCTTGCTGTATTTATTTCAAAACACGCATTGAATAAACTATTCTTCTTTGCCATCATTGGTATCAAAGCAGGAGAATTTCTGGGCGCTGGAGGAGGCTGTCGTGGAAGTGATCTGGAGACCTGGCCTAGTGTGGAGTGTTAAGCCGAGAGTAGTGTGTGTTTGAAGGAGATTGGAAGCTGCATGGTGGAGGAATGACCTATCCACATTCCAATGACTTGTGCTTGCATGCTGCATGGAAGTAGAGTGAGGAGACCTGCCTACGTGAAGTTGCGTGGAGATTAAAATGACCAGGTTTAGAGATTTTCTCTGTTGTTTTTAGTGACCTAAAAAAATCAAACATGGCTGTGGTTGTTTCCTTATTTTTTTTACTTTAGCGACCTGCCTTTGAGACATCTACCAAAGTCATTTGGAGTTTGTTTATCAGGAAAATATATGACCTGTCTTTTTCTAAGCACGTGAAGATCTACAACCTGCATTGATTTCTTGTTTGGAAATTTTTGTGCTATGGTATGCATACATTTGTTAGTATAAGCAACAAATGTATTTTTCCTGAAAGCAGCATGGCAAGGCACCTTCGTTACGAAGAGGAAATTTGCAGTGGAAGTTGAAGTATCTGTGTTGTACGTGGACAGAAAATTGAGTAGTGTGGCAAGGCAGAGGTGCCAACAGAGAAACAAGCGCCAAGGAAGTGTACACACGCAATCTCGAAATGAGGCCAGCCCATGTATGTCACAAATTTCAGATGCAGAAAGCACTACGAGCAATGCACCAAATGTTTGGGCATTGAGCAACAATGAAGACACTGTTGGACTGTTCTTTGCTTTTTTCAATGAGATCCACAACACTGGGAATATTCTCTTTGACGAGATTGTGCACCGAGGACTATTGGAGTATTTTTGGTTCGACATTCAATGTCAAGCATGACGGATTCATGAAAAAATTGAATGTGGATATGATACAGATGATGAATGCAAAGTAGAATGCCCACAGGAGTGTCCACGTCTCACTGCACAAGCCTATAGAGCCCATCTTTGGGACAGGTTCCTTTAGTAACCATTGTAACCATTTTTGAAAAATAAATAAAATATAATTTTGAGTTTTTGAAAATGTCTACACCTCGCATTCTATTTTCGGATGCCCAATTGCTCAAAGGGCCAAATTTCACCACATGGAAAACCAAGATGCGGACGATTATTCAGTTTGAAGATATTTTGGGCGATCGTTTCTGGTAAAGACGCCCCCCACGTATGTTGATTTGTTGGTTAAGTATGAAAAGTCCGATGCAAAAGCACTAGTGCTTATCACCATAAGCCTTTCGGATGTGGTTCAACCTTACATTCAGGAAGCAATAACTTCCTCTTAGTTATGGACCGCATTGTGTACCATCTATGAAGCCAAGAATCTGACGACAAAGTTGTATCTTCAGACAAAGCTTCACACAATGAGTATGCATGATGGTGAATTAGTAAAAGCCTTCTTGCGGCATGTGGCTGAGTTACGCGCAGAACTTTCTAGCTCTCGGTGAACCGATGGATGACAAGTTACTAGTCCCGCTCACCTTGCGAGCTCTTCCTTCTCGATTTCAGACACTGATCACCATGTTGACCATCACTCAACAGGAGGTGAGTTTTGCCACACTGGTGAATTATCTCCAGTAGGAAGAAGCCATTCAGAATGTTCAAGAAGCCTTCAAAGATAAGGCTCTCATCACGAGGAAAAATCATAAGCCTCGGAAAGGGTAGTTAGCCCCCCAAAATCAGAAGCAACATCCTTAGTAGTAACCTTCTCAGTGGCCACCACAATGGCCACCCTAGAAGTAGCAGAACAACAAGGCGATCGATGGTGCCACATTTGCTCCACGGATACGCACACAACTATGAACTATTATTACAATGGTCGCAAGTATGGAAAATCTAGTGAAGAGAGCACTTCTGGCCAAGGATATTCCAAGAAATCTGATGGCGTGCTCATAATCAGAGGTAGAAGGGTCATATTACTACTCAGTAGGATGCCACCTCCGATGAAGAGGTTCTAGACACAACTCATTCAAACATTTTCCTAGTCTCACAGACTTTGCAGCATTAAAAAATTATCTGTTGATTGATTCGGGCACCAACAAACACATGACTGCAATAATAAGTTGTTCCATACCTTGAGTGACTGCCCACTAGAGATCAGATCACCATCGCAGATAATCAGGAGTATATTGCAGCGGGGATTGGTGATGTCATCATTCCTCTTGGGACACAAAGATGTACACTCACGAAGGTGCTATATGTTCCAGGTTTGACCTCAAATCTCTTGTCTGATGAGTCAAATTCTTAATCATCGAATGTAGGTTGAATTCTTTGTTGAGAAAGGGGTCAAGTCCTGCATCATTTCCCAAGGAGACTCAGTTATTTCTCAAGCATTTATGAAGGGCTATCTATTTGCACTGGATGTGGTCACTTCATCTAACATTGCTCTCTCTACTTCAACGGTGGAGTCCACTGCACTATGGCACTTTCGATATGGTCATCTTTCTACCGGGGCTCTGCATCAGCTCAGTGCTAAGGAAATGGTAAGAGGGCTTCCTCCACTCTCCCATTCCTTACCTGTTTGCTCAAGATGTCTTGCGGAAAACAACACAGAGGTCCATTCAAATAGATCTCTTATCATTCTATAGATCATCTTCAGGTTGTACACACCGATCTTTGCAGACCCCTGCCAGCTAGCTTCCAAGGTTTTGAGTACTTTCGGCTCATCATTGATGATTACTCACAGAAAATGCGGGTATATTTTCTCCGGAAGAAGAGTGATGCATTAGCCAATTTTCAAACCTTTTACCAAAGCATGCCACCAGGTATGCAGGAAGCCTCTCCTTCTCCTCCTCTCGATCAAGGGGGAATTTGTATTGAATAAGTTCTTAGCATACCTAAGTAGCATGGCATTCAAAGAACATCTGACTACACCCTACACTCCCCAATAGAATGGGATTTTTGAGTGACACAACAGGTCACTGTCATGGATATGGCCCATTGTATGCTCTCCACCGCCAAGTTGGAGGATCAGTTTTGGGCAGAAGTAGTCCAAACAAAAGTGTATCTACTCAACCGGGCACCCATGAAGATCTTGTAGAATAGGACACTGGAAGAGGTATGGATTGGTCGTAAACCTTTTATCCATCATTTGAGAGTTTTTGGTTGTACTGCATATATGCATGTTCCAGATGAGAAAAGGAAGAATATTGATCCAAAGACACTACCATGTCTTTTCTTGGGGTATAGTACTACCTCAAAGGCATATCGTCTCATGGATCCTGAGATGAAGAAGATCTATGAGAGTCAAGATGTGGTGTGTGATGAGTCATCCTTTGACTCCCTACCACATAATGGAGATCCAGTACCAACCTCGTCACATAGATTGCTCACACATCTAGATGATGGGAAAGATGATTCTTCTTAGAGAGAAGAAGAGTTGAGTGGAGACTTGTTCGTTGATCTAGGCACACTGGACAACACATCTTCACATCAGCAGCAACAACACCAATGTCTGAAATGGGTCCAAAATACTATTAGGGATGCACACCTGAACTCACTTCCAGGTACTTCTACAGGAGTCAGAACATGAAGTCAAGCCAGACATGAGGTAAATTTTGCACTCATGAGTTCATTTATTAATAGCTCCAAACCCGACACCGTTCATGAGGCATTAGACCAACCACGGTGGAACAGGCTATGGATGCTTTGAATATGATTCCTAATTCGAAATCAAACGAGGGAACTTGTCGATCTACTTCCGGTAAGAAATCCATTGGCTCAGAAATGGATTTTCAAAACAAAATATAAGGCGAGATGGTTCAATCGACAAACACAAAGCATGAATTGTTGCGAAAGGGTTATGCTCAAAGCAAGAAGGAATTGACTATGACAAGACCTTTGCACCCACCGTGAAGATCAAAACCATCGAGAGTTGTCTATGCACCGACAAAGACAAAATGGATGGAAACTTCAGTAGATGGATGTCAAGAGTTCTTTTCTGAATGGTGATCTAAAATAAGAAGTATACATGGCCCAACTTGAAGGGTTTGTAGATGAGCATCAACCACACAAGGTATTTCGTCTGATAAAGTCACTTTATGGACTCAAACAAGCACACAGGGGCATGGTATATAAAAATTTATGATCACCTATTGCAGCATGGATTCAATCGTAGCCCCTCAAATACAAATTTTTATATCAAGAAGGTAGGAATAGAGATTGTTATTATAGTTTTGTACGTAGATGATCTTGTGATCATAGGAAGTTCTGACAATCTTGTGGATGATGTAAAGAATGATCTGAAGAAATCCTTCGACATGACTGATTTGGGGCTACTTCACTACTGTCTTAGCTTAGAGATATGGTAGAAGAAGAATCATATCTTCATCTCCTAGATGAAATATGCCAAGACTCTCCTGGAGAAGTATGGAATGTCAGATTGTAAACCAATGTCCACACCTATGGAAAAAGGTTTGCAATTATCTAGATTCTAGGATTCACCGCAGGTAGATGGCACTCACTATAGGAAACTTGTGGGGAGTCTCATTTACTTGAATTATACCAGGCCAGATTTATGCTTTGCAATGAGCTATCTTGCCATATTTATGCAAGAGCCAAAGAAATTTCATTAGATAGTAGCAAAGCATGTGTTGAGATATGTCTGAGGTATAGTTGACTTTGGTCTGGAGTATCAGAAGAACACTCAGTTCTTCTTATAGGGATATACAGACTCGGACTATGCAGGATCCATTGATGACAGAAAATCCACTTCGGGTATGTTTTTCATCTCGATCTAGACCTATCTCATGGATTAGCAAGAAACAAACTATTGTTTCTCTCTCATCCACTGAGGCTAAATACCGCACCGCACGAGGAGCTATGTGCAAAGTGATTTGGTTACGTTGCATTCTTGTAGATATAGGGATTCTGAAGAGAAATCTCCCATCATTCACTGTGACAATCAAGGTGTGTTGAAGCTTGTGAAGAATCCTATTTTTCATGAATGAACAAAGCATATTGAGGTTGAATGTCACTACATTTGTGAACAGGTCTTGAACCACCAAATTCAACTCCAGTACTGCCCTATTGATTTTCAAGTTGTGAGATATTCTCACCAAGCCTCTCGGAAAAGTGAAGTTTGATTTTTAGGGGTACATTTGTAAGAACAATGTATTAAGGGGGGAATGTTAGCGCATTAGCTAAATGCTTTCTTAATATTCTAATACCTGTTAGTTTTTTTTGTTTGTGGACAATTATCTAACTGTCCTCTCTCCTTCTCTCCTCCCACAACCTATATATTTGGCTTGTTGTATTTGTTTCAAAACACGCATTGAAAAAACTATTCTTATCTGCCATCATGTATAGATGGAATATGAACTATTTACCTACTGCTCTTCAAGTGGAATTGAAAAATTCTTCATTGTCTCGTTTGTGTGAAATGGAGATGGTTCATCTTTTAAATTATAATAAGCTTCATAATGAAGAGATAGGATATAGTATGTTGAATTAATAATTTGTTTTAATGAAATTGATGCATTGGTAATGTCAACATTTATCTTGTTAGATAGAAATGTGCACCAGTCAAATTTTTTATTTCCAATTGTTGCAAGAATGTATGCAACAACCCAATTTGGAATGTCAGTTTGTTGACCCTACATAATAATTTTGGCTTGAAACAAAGAAATCAAGGCAACAAGAAAGTGGTGTGCAACATCTTGTGTATCCACTCCTCATCTTGATTTTTGACATGAGCTACAAAGTCATCAGAATTAATATCAATTTGAATTAATATAAAAAAACATTCAAATGAGAGAAAATTACACTTACAATCAACATTGAAACCATAACTAGATTTGAGGAAAATCTTATCATTTTCAGTGAGGGTTTCTTTGGTTGTTACTATCAACACATTTTTAAAAGGGAGGTTGTCAATTGATGGATATCAATAGGTTCGACACCAAAGGAGAATGTATGTTGATCTTCCAATGTAACAATAAAAGTATTTTTTTGTATTGTAGGATGAAAGTAGGTAGTTAAGAATCTGATGGTCAACCTCAAACTAGGGCATGCTAACAAGCCCTTGGAATTCAGATGCTACTATTGAATCCCTGTATTCTACATTCATTTCCATAACTACATTTATGTGGGGGCACATAGCACTTATGTATTGAATCTTTCCCTTGGAGGCTCCGGGTGTTGGATCCTGAGGTTCACCTTGGGTAGAAGAAGCCATGACTTTGATTGTGGTGACGTGAAGAATTTGATTGACATTGATGTATGGTACACAGTAGCAAAAATTTCTCAGAGAAGGAAAACATCTGTATCCGGAAAATGAGAATGTGAAAATGAGGGGTCATGTTGGTATTTATAGGGAAAATTAGGGTTTCTTGTTGTTGATACATGTCAACAACACCTTGCTATCGTGCGACAAAAAAATTATTGACACCCATCAACAACATTTTGTTGTCACGCGACAACAAAGTGTTGTTGACATGCGTCAACATCACCTTGTTGTCACATGACAAAAAAATTTTATTGGCGTCCGTCAACAACACCTTGTTTTCACGTGACAACAAAACATTGTTGACACATGTCAACAACATTTTGTTGTCACGCGACATCAAGGTGTTGTTGATGCCTATCAGCAATACCTTGCTATCGTGTGACTTTCCCACTTGCTCTCTTAAAACTGCCAAGTGAATATTTCATGTAGAAACCTATGAAAATTCACCTTTGTGGCGAATGTGGCCAAAGAAATATTCTCCGGGATTTTCCACCTCCTTTTTTCTAGAGGCTTCTTAAAGTGAACCCCGAACTATGCATAATAATTGTTTTCAACATTGTTATTCTCTACATTCTCGATAAGTAAATGGTACTTAAAAGCATAGATAACCTAAAACACATGCCCTAAACATTGTCATGTTCTTTAAGGTTTTAGATATTGTTTAACATCTAGGGTAAGAAGAAAAATAGATTAGCTTTGCAGGTTACTAAAGTCACATTATAGGAATCAAAGCATAAAATAGAATATCATAACTAGGTGAAGCTAGTCGTTAGTTCATTTCAAGCACGCTTTTCACCTTCTAAGAGTATTTCCCACACCTTGGGCATGTTGGAAGTGTTCCTTAAGTTTTATACATAAATACATTTTGAAGTTTTACTATCACGTTTAGCATCACATTTGGGATTTATTTCAACCTGATTTTTTTCGTTTGACGTAGATATTTGGGTGATACATTTTGTATCGGTGTTCATTATTTGAAATAAGTTCTTTTTATCAAAAGAGGTGAAACATGAGTTTTTAAAAATGAGAATCACAATGACTGAAGTGGATTTTGTGTTAGTGAATTTTGTATCATAGTTTAATTTTTCTCGAATTACATTCAAAACATTCAATTTTTTTGAGTATAGTTATTAATCACAATTATTTCATCAAAATTAAAAATGTGTACTAGATTGATTGGAATTGGGAATGATGATATAATTAACAAATAATAATATTTAATATTTATACCTGTCATTGATGCAACAAAATTTGGTAAATTAAAAATATTATAACAAGTAATATAATAGAGAAAATTATTCTACGGTGTGAAAACTACAACTCAATAAACATATTTAGAATAGTAAAAAAATACTCCTAACACTTGACATATGTTTAGATATATTATATTGCCATGATTTACTAATAATAAATATCCAATACTCTTTAATTGATCATAATGTTATAAATGCAATAGAGAGAATTTAGAAATTACTCAAGCATCACACATGTAAGTAATATTGTGAATATGTCTACATGTTGATCTCGATTGGGGTAAAAATGGAGATGAATATCTTATTGTTGAACATGTTCATATATGAAATGGATTTAAACCTCAATATGATTGGTGCACTCATGGAACACTATATTACAAAAAAATTGTTGGACACCATGATTATTGTTGTAGACACCCCGAATCTGCCATTCAAATCATTCCTAGCCAAATAAATCCTAGCTAAACCTATTCATTAATGAAATAAATAACATTCATCACATCATACATCCCATGAAAATTTAATCACATTTAAGAACTCTTGATCACTCTTAACTAGCCACAATTCCTACATTTCCATTATCCGGCATCTCTTAAAATCAACTAACCTTCCCCTAACTAAAATGTATATAAGGGGCCTTAAAAAGGTGCATTGTGCACCATATCTTATGAAAAATTCCCTTTTGGAAACATTACTATATTGAGAAATCATCCTATGTAGTAGATATTCCAAATTTGGAATTAATTCCATTTTAGGAAAGTTTCTTTCTTCATCCCCTCCTTATAAGTATGCTACCCAAATTCTTAGACAAATGTGACGGAGAATGTACATCCATTGAGAAAATCCTTGCATTAAGGAGAGGTGTTCTTGTTTGATATATGATTTCTTCTCATTTTTATTAATATAGAGGTGTTATCTTAGGTCTTAGACTAGGTTTTTCTTGGTGTCAATTCTTATTTTGAAGTGTTTAAATTTTTGGCATACATTTAGAATGCATGGTAGGGCACCTCTTTTCCCCTTTAAATTTTATTAAAGGTTTTCTTGAGGTATTGTATGTTTTATCATTTTTGATTGCTTCTCATAGGTACATGAGTGTCCTTGAGAAATCAAAATTCTAATTTTTACATTAATCTTACAGGTTTTCCTATGATTTTCTCTAGTTTTTTCCTCTTGCCCGTGGATTAGCATCATTATCCTATGGGCTAATGTTTTTATTCGAGAGAGCATATTTGATTAGACTCATAGCATTTTTGACATTTTTTGTGTAGGTTTATTGACAAAAATGTCATGCTTTTATTATACTCATTGTGCCTTTGATTTTATCGTAACATCTCTTATCATACTTGTGACCTTTTAAATTTGACATCTATTTGATGTTTATTAACATTTAGATTTTTTGTATAATGCCTCTAATTTTATCATAATGTTTCTAATAATACTTACGACGTTTACATTTTGACATCTATATGTAGGTTGTTAACATTTACATTTTATTATACCACGTACAATTTTTTTATTAATGGTAAATAGTTTTGAAGGGACTATACCCTGTTTACATAGAGGGCCTAAAAGCCAGATATAACATTAATAGGTTCCACAAAAAAAGGATCAGCATCCAGAATAGGCGTTAAATCCAACCGTAACCAAAAAGTTACAACAAAAGGCAAAATAGAGCTAGCGCTGCAACCATGCAGCCAAAGAACAGCAAAATGAACGATGAAGGTCGTCTACAATGAAAACCTTCTTAGCAGCTCTGGTAATTCTGGCTTTAATGGTTTGTAGTGAGGTAAAGAGAGCCACCGTTGTCATATGTGTGGGGTCCTTAGCATCCAACTTAGCAATGGTTTGGCTTCTCTCCTTGTCTGTTCCCCATAGAGTGTCCGGTATCCCACTAAGCACAGAGATGCTGCGAACATGTTGTTCAAGAAAATCACTGATAGCATTAAAAATTGCCATGTTGTGTTCATGGCGATCCTTAGCTCTTCCCATCCGATTGTCCAAGGAGTTAAGATTTTTATAGATGTCCTCCACTTTCTTATTGTCCATCTCAGTACCCTCTTCCATCTTCCTTTTGCCTTTTTGCTTGGCCAAATGTTGCACTTCTTCATTCAGTTTCCTCATTTCATTCTCCAAGTCATCCAGCCTTTGGGGAGTGTTGTTTCCTTCTTTTTGAGAGGCCTCTTCATGGCCTGCACTACTGATGTGCAGTAGGTTTTGGAAAACTTCCATTTCCTTACTATTGTGAAGGACTCTACCTGAAATAGGGATGTCCAGTTTGAGCTTCTTCTGGTTTCTAGTTTTAGGCTTGGACGTGGTGGAAGGGATGGGGGTGGGGGTCATGGTGGAAGGAATGGGGGTGGGGGTAGTGGTGGTGGGAAGGAGAGGAGCCGTGCTGGGGGAGGATGGGAGACTAGGGTATTTGGTGACATAGAGCTTGTGCAGCAAGAAAATAAGTCCTTGATGTAGGGGGGTAGCCGGGTATGCTTCTGGAACTCCCAAATGGAGCGTTCGAGGGAATTCAAAAGATAACGGGAAGCAGACAGTGATTTGCCTATGGAAATGGTTAAGGAAAACTAGATGTTTAGTAGGGACTATGACATATCTCCCTTCCAAAGATATGTACCAGACCATCATACGGGTGATTTCATCAAAGGGCGGTGGGATAGAACTTACCTGTAATCCCGCAGTAACAAAAACCAACTCCTCATTATCAGCAGCAAATTTCTTCTCCTCAGCCTTTTTGTCGACCCTCTTGCTGAAGAAATGGAGGCCTTCCATCTCCAAGCTAGTAGCTTCGGCAATAATTTCTTCATTAATGGGTATTTTATGCCCTCCATACTCCACTTTGCGATCCTTCCAATCCATAGCAAATTGGATTGAAATGCTCTGGTCGTGCCCTTGAATATGATCAATGAAATTTGTAATTCCACCTTGCTTGAGGAGGTTTCATAGCTCCTTTTTCCCTTCCATTCCGGATCACTGCTAGGTTCAATCTGGCATGGGGATCCTCCCATTTTTTCCTCTCTAAAATGCTTGCACTTTGCCCTCGAAACCCTTGTTTAAACTGCTATATGAAATGCAGTTGTCTTTCTACCTGTCCCAAATATTAAGAATCCCACACACATGTTGGGAGTGATGAGAGTAAATGCAGCCATAGATTATTTGATATTTCCCGCATGGGTGATCTTTTAGCTCCTCTAAAGCCCACTCCAAATAATCATTATCCTTACTCCATACTTGAGTGCCCATAAATTTATGCTTGAATGCTACTTTGTACCTTCTCAGGGATGTGATTAACATTATTCCAAATAATTAAATTATTATTTATGCCATAATTGGCCAATTCATCAGCAACCTTATTTCCTTCTCGGTATGTGTGCTTGATTCAGATATTTTTGAAGGTTTGACAAATGCTTATAGATTCCATGATGAAATCCTTGATATTCCAAGCTTGGAGGTGAAGACTGATTTAGATGATTAATGATATTTAGTGAGTCTCCTTCCAGAATAATATTCTGTATGTTATGTGTCTGAGCAATTCTAAGCCCCCATAGAGCAGCCAAGGCTTTAGCATAATGGTTAGTTTGAACCCCCATTTTACCAGCATAGGTAGCAATCATATTGCCTCTATGATCTCAAATCACTCCTCCCCCTGTAACAATCCCAAGATTACCCTTGGAAGCCCCATCAAAGTTCAATTTGTGCCAGTTGAGATCAGGAGGGTTCCAATGTATCAAAGACCTATCAATGTTGGAGCGTATGCTATTCTGAATATTATCAACTCCAATTTTCTAGTTGGAAAAAATATGCTCTTCATTCTCAGGATAATTCTTGTTTTTGGGAGGTTTGAATCTTGCAATGTTCTCTTTCACAACATTAGTAATCTTCACAAAGCTGAACTTGCACTACTACTTAATGTTTTTGAAAATGACATCATTTATATCTTTCCATATCCTCCAAATAATATGGGGCATTACCAGTTTCCAGAGTCTTCTCACAACACAATGTTTAAAAGGAGGATTCCATTGGGTCCAAAACTAGATGAAGTCCTTTGGCACAAAGACACGAGAAACTTTGAAATTAGAAACGACATCACTCCAGATTTTAGTGGCATACCACATACAATTTTATTATAAGGTATCTAATAATATTTATGAATTTTATTTTCTCAATAGTCTGCTACATGGTCATAATGTTTTTAATATTTTTTTGATGTATTTGATTTATTTATAACATTTCTATGCATTCATGTAGCATTTTTCATTTATGACAATCTTCTACATGTGTTGACATTTCTATTATTCTTGTAACACTTTTGTTTTTGGTAGTAAAATTTTTTTACCATTGTAGTGACATTTTTATTCAAAGTGATTCATCTTGCACATCTCATTATTGATAATATTTTGTATTACTAACTTTCATGATTTCTTTTTGTTTTGGTATTCTTCTAAGCTATATTGCAGACTTCAAAGCACATGTCAAAGCTTTAAATTTTTTTAAATTACTAACATGTGCATGAAGGTTCCTTTATTAAAGAGATTGCAAATGTAATCATGTTTAATGCATTTAATTTTTGTTTATATTCTTTCATTTATTTACATGTTTATACATCCATCATCTTATTTGCATATGCTCTTCTCTTGCACCAAAATGCAACCTTGCAAATCAAAAATAATTAAGATGTTTTTTTTTCAGTTTATAGGGTTTGGTGACTTATATTTGACCATTAAGCACTTATCCAAAGTCTATGTTCCAACATAATATAAATACTTGTAGACAAGCCATCATTATTGGCTAAGTGAGAATTACACTTTACTTGGTTCTTGTGAAGTGAGGTGGTTTCCACCAATACTTTTTCATTAGAAATCAACATTATTTCATATCTTTGGGCCTCCTACCTTAAGGTATATTAAGGAATACCTTAAAAATATACTTTAGCCTAATATTAGAACTTTTGGTTGCAAACATGTAATAGTGCTAGAAAACAACATTCCCTAAGGTACCCACTCATACCTTTGAGGTATATTTTTAATCTTTACAGTTGTGCACCCATATGCATGGTATAGGTTATTATTATTTATTTCTTGTATCCCCATTTATGTCATACCAATGTTAAAACCATTCAAAACTTTACACAAAATATGACATCTACCACATGACATCAACTCAAAAATCCCAAAACAATTCCTTTTATATTTCATGGACACCTTGATACACTCGATGATGATGTTATCCTTACCAATCATGGTTAAAATAATGATGGACATGATTTTTTTGAAACCAATCATGCTAAAATCAACCAATTCCTATATTAGAACAAAGACAACATCCTTAGACTTATTGACATGTAGGAGATGGAATCCTTACCAATTTTAGTATAGATATCTTTAAAAATATCATTAGTGTAAGGCAACCTTCCATCTTGGAATCAACCATCGCATATCTAACAACCTTGAAAAAAACACAACCAAATCCAGGGAACCACTAGAAAAGATTCCAAAACATCTAATAAAAACATGCATCCTAAAATTCCCCATATTAAAACCAATCATGAAAGATATAAAAAGTCAAAGGCCTATAAAACATCCTCACAACAATAAATATAACATAGAAGATGAAATAAAATAATTGAACCATCAATTGATCCACTTAGTCTCCCACATTAGTCTTGAAAAATCAAAACCTTCGATTATACCCAAAAATTCGAATGAGGGCCCTAACCCAAAAAATTAACCATGCCTCCAACATCATCAATCCAAGGAACACCATTCAACCAAGAATGAAAAGTTATGAAGGACACCGATAAAGACTACAAGAGGGTAACCATAGTCAAAATAATAAATATAGATTCAAGGATTTATATCCCTATCCTTTTGACTGAGAAATGTTGTGTATCCCCTTTATCCCTTAGTTTGAAATTAAAAAATTAGAAAATTAAAAAGGAAAGGGTGACCCACAAGAACATTTCAAATATTTTTTATGTATTTCAAGAGGTCACTTTATGCACCCAAAATTACACAGTGCTACATTAGCGGTATGGTAAAAGTCTTCAATGAGGAAGTTTCTTTTTTCTAGAAAAAACAAATAAATCCAGATCCTTTCCCTTACTTTTAGCATGCTTATCTTTCTTTATTTATCCTTGTTTCAAAGTTTTATATCTTTTCGAGACATCTTTTATTTATTACGAGGTTTTTTGGATTTAAGCCACACAACCGACGTGGTGGTTACGGAACCTCCCGTCTAACTAGAATGAGAGCTACGTAACCACTACAAAAATCCCGTAACTATTAGTCTACATAGACTCACGCTTTCGTGTGCTTTAATCCGAGAGTTCAAGCTACATGTTTCAAATGCATGCCTCAAGTTAGTGAGTGACTTTCTCAAATATTTCTTAACCATTTCTTCTAATTTTTATCTTTTTGGATTCATATTGGAATCCTCTTCTAAGATTACTATTATTAGAATGTTGACTGCCCCTTTCTTTGGTGATCCTGCGCTTCTTGATTGCGATTTTTGTAAGACCATTTCTTGACCATTTTTATATGAAAACCATATTTTTACCCATATCATGGGTTGGAGATTTTTTATTTTAATTACATCATTACTCTGCCAAAATCCTCGCTAATAAGTAAACAAACAACACAATACATTTCTTTGTTTTTTCCCACTTACATTTGTGACTAGTTTTCCTGCAACAAATCTACTCCAACATCTTCTTGATTTCTTCTAGAGTCAGCCAACATTGTTCTCTAGATCAATTGAACTCTCATATCCGAAAAGGAATTCAAGGAGACAAAGGAATAATCACCAAACTTGAAAGTTTTCAAATTTATATAATAAATAGGTTGGGGTGTATTTATAATTTCTTCAAAGCTTTCCTTTTAGAATAATGTCATTAAAAGAAGAAATACACTTGTTTTTGGATGTAGAATTTGTAGTTTCTATGTTATTAGTAAGAAGCTTCCATTGATATTTATTCTCAGCTTATCCCTATGGATCTACATGATAAATAATTTGGAGGAAGATTCTAAGTAAGAATTTCTTCACTTGTTTTTTTAAAGCATCTCTACGTTTTAGTTTATTCATTCCCATATTTTCATGCTTACGAAAAAATTCCATTGATATCTTGTTCCCTGCTTATCCCTATGGATCTGCAGGGTAAGAAGCTGACGAAGATTTTGTGTTTGCGTTTTTCATTGGGTTTATTAATTTTTAGTTTACATTTGTAATTTATTTGTTTTATCAAGTTAGTCTTGGGGAAAGAGAAAATTTATTCTGAGAAAATTTCTTTCTTCCTGTGATTCTGAGGTGAAGCAATTAGAAGAAGTTAGATTTACACAATTAAAAATTAGAATAAATCTTTATTTGAATTAGATTTATTCTCACATCCTCCAACCGATTAACTAAAATGGGGGATATTAGAGTAGTTAATCTAAACTAGGGAAAAAAAAAGTAAATAAATGTAATAAATAAATATAGAAAGTGACCTCAACAACTAAGTAAATCAAATGTGAAACCCTAAAGTGCAAGAAGGGTTAGACAAAACTTAGCTGATCCGACATCTTTTGGAACTCGGGCACATAATGAACTGGATAAAACAAAATGTAGATGTGACAACACAAGAGCTCTAGAAGACACAAATTTGAGCTATTGTGAGGGACTGGGGTGCCCGGAGAGGAATCAAGGAGCCTTTGGGTTCCCTAGTCTCGAGTTCTTTTCTGGTGCATGCGTAAGGTCTAGAAACAAGATTTGCAAGATCAAATGATGATGCGAAACTCTTGTTGTCTCTCACATATAATTCACTACTATGTGCCAGATGTTACCAATGATCAGTGATGAAGAATAGACCCACAAGACCCCAAAACAATTATCAAACCCTATAAACTAAAAATGTAAATGAAGGGGTGAAATTTTCCTTAGTGGCCATAATGGTGGACTTAATAATTGAGTGTTGTACTACATCTCAGTCCTAATGTAGGTCTATGTTTGTGTCTATGATCATGCCCTAGGTTGCTCTTATGCCACCACACTTTGTGAAATTAGTGAGTAATAACTATGTGTATAAAATGTAATAGAGTGTTGGATGGAATAGAATAAATTTCCCTCTTATGCTTGTGTGATGCGAGATAAACCAACCTTGTCCCTTTTTTTTTTGAGCTCGATTGATGTAAATGAGCTATAGATGTATGTAACCTTAGAAGATGATAGTAATGCATAGTGCTTGGTACCTTATTATGGTCTCATAAATTTATATTTATATGGTTCTCTTGTTCTAATTTTGTAATTAACCTCGAAATTGTCGACCACAAAAATCTAGAAAGTTCAAATGGCTAGAAAGTTCCCAAAAAGTGGTGGGAAAGTGTAAAAAGGATCAAGGAACCCCAATCATGCGACCATGGCTCCTGTGGGAGCCCCAGGCTTGGATGTCCCAATCAATGCTAAAGTGATGGAAAATAATGAAAACTGACTGGGTATGTGTCTGGTAGAGGTCAGGAATGATGATAGAAATAAAATAAAAATGGCTAGAGGATGGGGGTTGATGGGTTGTTGTATTCTTACAATCATTTAACTGACATAATCTCCTCATTACTTTCATTTTAAACTAGGGTTGTGTCCTAGCCAGTATGAAATGGAGTTTAATAAAACCAATTATCTATTGGGTCTGTTGGGGGTTGCTTAGTTTGGTGACTAGTCTACGAAAATGCAATTCAAATCTACGAAATTTAAATAAAGTTCTACAAAATTCAACTATTTGCAATGAAAGGAAACTAACAACTAATCTTTTGTTAGAAAATGAAATACGCACACACTACTTTTTAACAAATGAAATTACAACTGTATAAATGAAGCTTAGCAGAAAGTGAGATTACTTGTTAACCAGATTTGCATAATGGAAACATTTATTCTAAGTGAAAGCGGTAATGAAGAAAACAAGTATAGTCAATCAAAGCATGCATATAAGATTCTCAAAAAATAATTACAGAAATCCAATCAAAGAACAAGATGTGTAAATGAACTCAAAATAACCTCTTATCTCCTTGGTCGAGTGGGCCCTTGCTCTTCCTTGGGATAGAGGGATTAACAACCTTTGATTCTCAAAACGTCGTAACTTTCATTAATTCAGAATAAGCTTCATAACATAGACGGTAAATAATAATACCAAAAACTCGAATACGATAATCTCTTTCAGTATATCAAAAAGTAGTTCTCTATATGTTCTAAAGATGAAGTCTTCATATAGGTACTGTTAGTTACAAAGGACGCCATAATAGGTGGCATTAATCACTGTCCACCAAATACTAATTAAAACACATAAATTTCTACGGGCAGTTAGGAATAAGCCCCAACTAATAGGTCAACTTGGTGGAATCAGTCTCCTGCCACTTGCTCCGAACTTGGGTTCCATAACTATCAGCAACATCTATCATTTCCTACACACATCATCACGTTTTATCTCACAAAGACAGTTAGTAGGAGGTTCATGTGATAATCAGGTTTTCATAAACTATAGCAAGGAAAATGCATCAAACCTACTAAGATATAACTACACAAAACATCCCCATATATTAATAAGTCATATCAAAAGAGGCTTGAAGAAATGATATCAATGAGCTAATCAATGCACTCATCATTTTCCCCCGACTTTACCTATTGCATGTCTCTATGTAACTTATCTTCATCCTACCCACCTACCAAGCTGCTCAGCCATGTCATATTCTTCAAATTGATCAACATATTGTTTGGTGGTGTTCTTACAGCCCTGAGTGTTGGAGGTAATCTCTACCCATGTTGTGAAACTGTCATTTGACTGTAGCCGCATTGTTCTGCCAAGTAGTGAGAGGGCTCAAAAGGAGTGGTGGACATACTTGGAGGCCTACCCATTTGTCATTGTACTAGTTGGCTGGTTTGCTCTATGGTCTATCTTATAATGGTGATGAGGGCATCACCCCTGCGCATGCTCCAGCTCAAGTTTTGGGGAGAGAGAACCTCCCTGTGTTTCAAGGGTAGACTCAGAGTATCCCACCTCCTATCACATGCCTACCAAGCTGTCCCAAAGTTCTCCTAACTATAATTTTCAAAATCCATGACACATTGAATTAAAATCTGGGAAGTGTTTACCCCGATTCCTACCTGATAGTAAAGTGAGCGAAAAAAATTTCTCAGAGATACATCAGTGTGATGAGTTGGATGGATGTGGAACCCAATGGACTAAGAGGTGTGATTGAAAATGTCTATTTGCTGACCCTAGATGATTTGATTTCGTAATCCAAACTGAAAGGCCTTGATTTGGAAATCGTGCAAAAATAAATTGATTAAGAAATCAGACACATTTGTAATGATCATGTTATGAAGGTAGAATTCGTAAAGCAAATTTTAGATTTTAGGAGTACTGCACTTATAGAATGATAAGAAACTAGTGCTATTAGGAATTTTATGGGGAGCTTGACAACATAATTGGAACAACTCGCCAGAATAAAATTGCTCTTGGACAAACATGCTATAGACTTAGAGGGTTTCCTACAGGATAGAAGCTCGAGGGCCAAAGGACAAACAAAGTCTAAAATAGATGTCACTTTTTGTTTTTCCTCTTTCATAGATTCCATTTCCCGTTTCAATTTCTGATTAACCTTCCTCATTTATCTTTCCTAAAGGGATAACTGATGGCATCTATCCAAGATGCTAAGACTCGTATCACGTTGATGCTTCAAATTAATTACTTCAAGCTATAGGGTAGTGATTTCCTGAACCTTCTCTACTATTCTTTATGTAAATTTGGTTTACAATAAAAGGTTTGTTTCTTCCATACCTTACAATTGAGATTTCAGTAGTGTGATTTCATCCAAATAGTTGTGAGAATATGTATCCCTGGCACCAAGCACTTCAGAACCATAGGGTGAATTTCCGTAGATGCAAGAATAGTAGGTGTCAAAACGACTGTGTGATTCTCCTCATGTTGTTCTTCCCAAATGGGGGCAAGATCATCAGAAAATTCTCTCGATCGGGAACCACCAGACTGCAAAAATGAACTAATCCATCGAGACCATAGGTGCATGGAAGAATACGGATCCATGGTGCACTTTCCTTTTGAGCCGGAAGTGGAAGCGGATGGACCCTCGGGAGTGCCAAATGTGTCTGTATGCTTAGGGGCATCAACTACCTCTCGCTTGGTTACGTGAAGGGAAAGCAATGCAGGTGCAAGGGTAGACCAGGGTACAAAAGAGAGACCAGATTTCAATTGCTTTGGTTTGGACCCTTCTCCCACTGCAAGTCCCTCGAGCCTCCACTTTGGTCTAAAGAAGACCTAATGTGAGCATAACAAATGAATCAACCCCGGGTGTTTAATGACAGACTTGCCTCCACTAGACCGGTACTTCTAGAAAACTTTAATAATGGATTCTGCATGAGCTATTCAGGAAAATTTACCTAGAGGGCCTAGTTGATATGTCCCTTCTTAAGGCGAATTAACATTTTAAGTGCATCACCACCCAAAATAGAGGCCTGACCATCACATATGAAATACTGGTTGACCCACTTCGCTATTTCACTCTAGATTCCATGTAGACTTGTCCGCTTAATGCCCTTATGGATACCTAAGGGGGACAGATGACTTCGTGGGAATGCTTCCCTTCATCGTGAAACTGAACAAGTAGGATTTGTAGAGGAGCATTTGTCATGACCTTCAAACCAAAGTCTGGCAGGCCAGATAGGTCAGAAATGACTTGACTGGTAATCTCAACCCATCTTCCACCAACTTGTGAACAGGTGGACTCAAAATTGTCCAGGAATTCCTCCACAATGCCTTCATCGAAACCTTTAAATTGGTGAATGAAATCCAGCCATCCAAAATCATGAAATACCTGTGAAAGTGTGGCATTCCGAGTAAGGCGTCCGGTGAATCAGGTTCCGATTTCTTTCGTGGTCCCATGTGAAGCCGAAGGTGAGTAATACCAGGTAGCAGAAAGAACCGTAAAAATCATATCCCCACTCCCTGTTTAGTGATTGATAGAACTAATCATTCTTTATGCACATACAACAATGGTAAGAAGTAGTTGTAGAAGCATTAAATTTCAAGTTACACCATATCCCTTGGGTGACGCAAAATCGAGCGAAGGTGGTGGTGGAAAAATAGTGAATAAGACCAGCCACCCATGCGAATTTAAAATATTTGTGGTGGCACATATCCCACTATTGAGGAGTGAGTGCCACCCATCCTGACTTGAAGAATGTGACACATTCAAGGCATGCGGTGATTATGAGACATTACCCCTTTTATGCCATCATCCACGAAACCAGATTTGGAAAGAGATCCAAAATAAATATAGCAATCATTTCATGATGGTGTAATGATGACAAATGCGTACATGGGGAAATGTTTTGCATGGAAATATCGTTAGCAAGTTAGGATGCACTTACTATTGTATATATCTTCCCCCAGGTAGATATAAATAAATGAAAGAGTATGGAAATCAAAGAAACTCATACCCCAAAATTTATTGCCATGGCGCACGACACAGAGTGTCAACATGGCAAAAGTCGAGCCCTTGGCACAGGTAAGTGGCGCATGACACAGAGTGTCGACATGGAAAATTTGCGCCCTTGCGTAGGTAAGTGGCGCACGACACAGAGTGTCGACATGGCAAAAGTCACGCCCTTGGCGCAGGTAAGTGGCGCACGACACAGAGTGTCGACAAGGGAAAATTCATGCCCAAGGTGCAAGGTAAGAGAGTGTCGACACAAACATGGATGCACCTTTGGCGCAGGTAAGAGAGTGTCGACACAAACATGGATGCGCCTATGGCGCACCTTCAGGAGGCGCAACATTTTGAGCGCTGACAGGAAGCAAACCCTGACGCAGATATTCAGATGGCCATAACTTTTCACAGGGAGCTTGGATTCATGCAAGGTTGGAATTTTCGGAAAGATTACAAGGTCCTCTATCCAACTACGACTGGATATATTTAATTAGGTGAGAAAAAATTCTTAAAAATGAAAATACAGTTCGCCACTTTTTGGGTTTGCTAGGGTTCTCACCTACCACCATAATGAGATGAATTAAATGCAACCTAGAGGTGGTTGGGGTAGATTTGGAATTCCTCTCTCTTTTCTCTCTCATTCTTCCTATAAATTGTAAGGAGGGGATTATTTCTAAAGGTTGACATTCTTGTTTTTCCCCTCCCTTCTTCTCTTTGGCAGGTGATTTTGTGGAGTTCAAACCTCCCATCTAAAACTCAGTAATGCAACTTTGCCTCTTGGCATTTTGTGGTGTATCAGATCAATCTTTGGAGCAAATAATGCATGCCTGTGGATGATTCTCAACCCTCTCTATGTTCATTTACATCCTTCTGATCTTTCACTGTAAATTTCGTTATCTATGCATGATCTTGCATTGCATTTAAATGGTTTGTGTTTATTGGCAAGAAAGGTGTTCTTCATTCCTCAGTGCATCACCTTTGTAGTTTAGGTTTTATTTTATGCATCTTCTTACCCTGTCTCCTTGAAAAGTTAGTTTAGGTTTTTGAGTAAACCCTCTACAAATTTTACGTGTGCATCTGAATAGAGGAATAGGAACCGGCCTTCATCCGGAGAGCTTTTCCGATTTCGCAAGGTCCCACACTTGGGAAAAGCTCCATGTTATGCAATCACACTGAGAGTCTCAACCCATCGAGTTGCATACATTCAGGGGTGCTGTGATTCGCCATCAACATTTTTGGCATGCCCGGTGGGACCAAGAGGTCATTCCATAGATTTGAAGGAATTTTCATGAAATTTGGACTAAAAAATTGCAGGTTTTACAATTTCAGATTTTTCCACCTTCCAGGCTGAACTTTGAAATCAATTTTCAAGGGCTTAACTTGCTCAAAACAAGTCAAAATTTCACCAGTTGATAGATTGGGGGATAATCTTCAAAAGGGTATTCTTATATTTTTGAGATTTTGACTTTCAAAATTTCATGGTTTTTTGAATTTCGATTTCAGGTTTTCGAAATCTGGCATTTTTGGGTTTTCGGACTGTCATTCCAAATCAAATTCCAAACCCTAAAATCTCAAATGTACAGGTCTTTTAAAATTTTGAGTTTAAATATTGTCAGGTTTGGTGTGTAACTTGGTAGAATCTAGCCTTTTGAGGCTCATTATCTAACACATCTGGCGACTCCGAAGGGGTAGAATTCAGTGGTGTAGCAGCAAAAGTTACCCAGGCATATGAGAAGAATTCAAACCAGGTCTGATACTCGAGAAGAGGGGCTATTTTTCCACTTGCAACTATCACCAGGAAGAGGAAGGAGAGGAAGAAGACCACAAAGATCACCATCTCCACCTAACAGGACTTTATCAACCCCTCCACCTGGTAGACCTTTCATCCAATCAACAAGGGTTCTCAGGCCAATTAGAATGGCGCAACCACCAAATCCCTTTGTCAATTTCACCGGTAGCAGTCCACTTGCCCTCAATGCATAGAATCCAGTTCCAATTGTAGCATTGAAGAACATTCCATTTTTCACTGGAGAAAATCATACCACTCCTGGTGATCATGTCAAAGACATTGCTAACGTTTGTGTAATCCATGAGATAAATGAAATGGATGTTGCTGTCAAATTGTTGGCATCTTCATTCAAAGGGAAGGCATTGCAATGGTTTAGGAGCCTTGCAGCTAGTTCTATCCAAAATTGGAATCAGTTATGCATAGTTCTCCATGAGCAGTTTGGAGAAAAGGGAGACAATTTGTCTCTACTAGAACAATTGACAACTATCAAGAGAGCTCCCAATGAGCAACTGACTGACTTCAACTTCAGATTTCAAAGGTCTTGGGATAGAATTCCAATGGCTGTTAGGCCAACAGCTGAAGGTTCTTTTCTATACTATCTTAAGGCTTTGAATTCTGATATTTCTATGTTAATTCAATCTATGGGAGGCACGACCTTACACGCTCGCTTATATAAGATTTCCATTAGGGCCGAAAATTGTCTTATTCAAGCTGGTAAGTTGGCTCCTAGGCCTCCCATGCCCTTGTATCCAAACTTAGAAAATCCAAGCACTAGTCAAACACCCACTTTGGCTCCTATTCCCACTCCTAGAAATCAAAGTTCAAATGAAACTTCTACTTCATCCTCTAGTGCTTCAAATGAACTCCAGGAGGTTATGAAACAATTGCAGAACCTTGGAAATGAGCTAGTGACTATCAAAAGACAGCAAGCTCAAAGTGCTAGACCGTATCAACCTCAAGCGCAGTACCAGGCTAGGCCACCATACCAGCCCAATAGGCCACCCAATCCGGCTGCAAATCAAAGCCAAGTAAGGCCTCCCACCAATAGACCATTTCAGCCCTATAACCCCAATGTCACATCTGCTTCTAAAGCATTAGTGCCAGTCCAAAACAACATAGCTCAAGAGTATGATTGGTGTTTCCCATGCAATGAACCTCACAACCAATCTATGTGCTTTAATGGTGCTTTAAACCAAGCCTTGATGGTGACAACTCTGGCGCTGAGGGTGAAGTGAGTCGAGAAACAAATCAGCAACAAGGGACATCTCAGCAAAACACGGCTCCAAATGATACCGCACTTGTGAATTGGCAAGCTAAGGATTTTTGTGGCATGAATCAAACAATTTCTCAGAGTGTAGCAGCTAACACAAGATCAAAGAAGAGGAATATGGGTGAAGGGCAGTCATCGGCTCCAAGTGATCTACAACCTTCCATCACTCCACAAGTTGTCGGTAAGCAAAATGCAGCTCCAAACATTCAAGGACAGCCCAAACCACCTTCTAAACCAACTCAAATGCCAGCTGTTGCTGCCCATGCACAAGAAAGGAATGTGCCACCTAAAGGACAACAAAGAGATGTTTCATCCCCATTTAGCATCATTGATCAAATGAAGAAGACAAATGTGAATATATCAATGTGGGAATCTTTATCCATCCCAGGACAAAGAGATCTTCTACAAGCTGCCATGAAGGATTGGTCAACTTCGAACCAGCAGGTCCCTATGCAAGAGAAGGTCCTCACAAATGTTGCTCAGCCTGAAGGGAGTCATGGAGGACAACAAGGTAAGGTTTTGAAGCCCCCTCCATTCTATGTTTCATTAATCATTGGCAATAAACTAGTACACAATTACATGATTGATTCTGGGGCAAGTAGTTCTGTCATGCCCAAGCAAATAGCTGATCAGCTGGGTCTCCAATATGAAGTCATATCAAAGGGGGTAGTGCAGTTGGATGGGACAGCAGTAGCAATGGTGGGAGTGATTAAAGGTTTGAATCTTACCCTGCATGCATGCCCCAACGTTACCATTTCACAAGATGTGTCAGTGATAGATTTGCCACCACTCTTTGCCCTATGCTTATCAAGGGATTTCACACAACTAGGATTGAGGCTACTTATCTCGCGATCGGTCACACATGTTGTTCGTAACAAGATATGGTACTAAGGTCACAATCAGATCCAACCAATTGCAAACTTTCATATTGAGCCTCATACTCCAAGCCAAATCAATGCCAACTATTCAGCATTTGATCAAGAAGATTATCCAAGCACAGATGAAGCTGACACCAAAGTTGGAAGCATCCCAGATTTGACTCTTGATGAATGGGCAAGCAAGGTACATGCTTTTGATCCCTACCAAGAAATAGAAGAATCTGAGCTAGGAGTCTATTGTATACATGAAGAAAACCAGCCTATTCCTAACATCACAAAAACAAACCATAAGGATGACAATGAGGTATGGCAATTATTTTTTGATGGATCAAGGAGTAGGCAAGGTGCAGGAGGAGGAGCTATGCTTGTTTCACCTCAAGGCATCAAATATTATTCAGCTTTCCATTTCCAGTTTTCCTGTTCAAACAACACAGCTTAATATGAGGCGTTGATTCATGGACTTCATGGGCTAAAAAAGGGCATAAAGAACTTATAGGTGTTCGGAGATAGTGAGCTAATCATCAACCAAGTTAGGGGACAACATGCTACAAAGAACGACTCCGCAAAGAGATACAAGAATAGGGTATGGGACCTCATTGAGGATTTCAAGCTTTCAACATCAGGTCCATACCCAAGAAGAAAATGAAGTCAGCAGATAGGCTCGCAGAGTTGGAGCAACGTTTGATGTGGTTGAAAACATCAAAAGAGAAAAAAACAGCCACATATCCATGTGATGATTGTGAGGCCAAGAAGCCGATAATAACACAAGCCGGCAAGTGTTTGAGAATGATCAACAGATTGTCAATTTTTTACAAGAAGAGGCTGAATTCTCAACTAGAAATCGTGATGACTAGAGCAAAGCAGATGGGGATCAAGTAGCAAACAAATGTGGACAAACAAGCTTCCTAAGGGTTTAGTAACATTGAATCTATCTTCAACCCTAACGACCAGCCCGTAAGGAAAAGGCTAACATACAAAGTCAAGAGAGAAGATTCGAGCCAATTCTAGTTGGGAAGGCAAAACACTTCAAATTGGTAAAGTGGCCACCGAGTAGAGAAATCAGATTTCATACAACTTTGCCAAGAATTTCCAGATGTCTTTGCTTGGAGCTATGAAGACTTGAGAGGATTCAACCTAAAGTTGGCACAACATACAATAGAATTGGATCCATATGCTAAGCCCATCAGTAGAAGCAAAGACCACTCAACCCTCACATTGAACCTCTAATGAAGAAAGAGCTTAATAAGCTAATAGAGGCAAGCATTATATTCCCGATCAAGCACTCAAATTGGGTTGCAAACTTGGTTCCTATCAGGAAGAAGAATAGAGAGATCAGGTTGTGCGTGGACTTCCGAGACCTCAATAAAGCATCTCTCAAAGACCATTACCCACTTCCTTCAATGGAACAAATATTGTAAGTAGTATCCGGTTCAGAGAGATTCTCTCTCCTAGATGGCTACTCAGGGTATAATCAAGTGATGGTGAAAGAAGATGACCAGTTCAAGACGGCTTTCACCACCAAATGGGGGACCTATGCCTACAAGAAGATGCCATTTGGGCTATCAAATGCTGGAGCCACCTTCCAAGGGCAATGGATATGGCATTTAAGGGGTTGATCAATAAAATAGTTCTGATATATCTTGACGACATCACTGTATTCTCAAAAAATGCAGTGGATCACCTCTTACATTTGAGGCAAGTATTTCAGAGATGTAGAAGATTTGGGGTATCATTGAATCCCAAAAAATGTATATTCTTGGCTCACGAGGAAAACTTCTAGGCCATATTGTTTCAAAGGAAGGGTTGACGATTGACCCAGAAAGAGTTGAAGCAATTAGAGCATTGCCATTGCCAAGTCACAAGAAGGCTCTTTAAAGCTTCTTAGGAAGGATCAATTTTGTCCACAGATTTTTGCCAAATTTTGTTGCTCTTGTGAAGCCAATAACGCTGATGTTAAAGAAGAGCATGGAATTTAAGTGGACATCTGAAGGCAAGGAAAGTTTTGAGGCAATAAAAGAGGCTATATCTCAAGCTCCAACTCTCATCAATCCAGACTTCTCCAAGGATTTCATGTTATATGCCTTTGGTGGTGGGGACATGATTTCTACAATCCTAGTACAACAAAACAAAGAAGGAATAGAACAACCAATTGCTTTCTTCATTCAAGGCTTAGAGGAATATGAAACTAGATACTCTTTCATTGAAAAGTGTGTCCTTGCAGTAAGATCGGAGCTTAAAGAAATTCAAGCACCTAGTCTCAAACAACAAGATCCAATTGTTGGTCTCTCATGCGGAGTCAAGGAATTCCTTCTAAACAAGGATCTGAATGAGAAACGTGCAGATGGATCACTCGTGTCATGGAATATGACATCGAAATTAAGGTCACTAAGCTAGTACATGGAAAAGGACTATGTGAATAACTAGCCTTGAGTCAACAAGTTGAAGCAGGTGATGAAAAAGAGGTTGTCTTGGTACTACAGGATGGTCAAGAATAGGAAAATGATGATGTGCCCACTCCTTGTTGGACTCAGAATATGATACACTTCCTACAGACAGGCCTATGCCCTCCAGAAATGAGCAAAGCAAAGAGGAGATACTTTAGATTACAAGCCATTCCATATGTGCTTGTTGATGGTGTTTTGTTTAAAAAGGACATCAATAGAGTTCTATTGAGGTGCATTGGGATAGGTCAAATTGAGAGGGTGTTACGAGATTTTCACGATGGAGATTCCGGAGGACATTTCACCCCATGAGTAACAACTCTCAAGATAATGAAGGTAGGGTATTATTGGCCAACAGTCTTCAATGATTGCTATGCATGGATAAGAAAGTGCAAGAAATGTGCACTCTTCACAGGAAAAGAAAGACTAGCAGCGCTTCCATTGCACCCAATTTTGGTTGACCAACCATTTATGCAATGGGGATTGACTTCATCAAATCATAAATCCAAACTCAAGCCAAGGCCACAAGTGGATTCTCATGGCAACGGACTATTTCACCAAGTGGACCGAAGCAGTAGCGCTCAAAGAAGCAAATGAGTCTAACATACTAGACTTTTATGAAGGAATAGTGACCAGGTTCGGTGTGCCAGCCACTATCATATCAGATAATGCATTAGCATTCATAGGTTCCAAGATTATAGAATGGGCTGTCAAGAATGGAATCTATTTGAGCACCTCTTCAAATTATTACCCACAGGGTAATGGACAGGCAGAGTCCACGAACAAGAATTTGCTAAGAATCATCAGAAGGACTCTGATGAAAACCAAAGGACATGGCATACCAAGCTAAAATCAGCATTATGGGCTGACAGGATAACGCCAAAGAGATCTACAGGTAATTCTCCCTATAAGTTGGTCTATGGGAAAGAGGCAATATTGCTCATCATTAGAATTGCCAGCATTGGAACTCATGAAGCAGTTGGAGTTGTCTAAGTTCGAACCAATGGAGGCTAGGTATGCAGAGTTGATGGAATTGGAAGAAATAAGAGAACATGTAGTTCAGATGCTTGAGAAGGATCAAGCCTTAGTAAAAAGATGGTTTGATAAGAAGGCAAGAGCAAAGACCTTCCAGGAAGGGGACCTAGTTCTAAAATGGGATGTAGATCGGGCAAAACCAGGAAAGCATTCCAAGTTCGATGCCATTTGGAGTGGTCCCTACATGGTCACGGGATGTAAAAGTAGTAATGCCTTCCAATTGTCTACATTGGATGGAGAAGAACTCCCGATTCCGGTTAACGGAATCTATCTTAAACATTGCTACTAAAAGGAGAAGGTTTACCCTTGTAAATATTAGCCTAGTTTTCAATTCCTCTAAGTGTGGAGGCACATTGTCTTGTTGTAGTTAGGTTTCAGTTTCCCTAAGTGTTTCAGCACAGGTTTTGTTGCTCTCAGGTTGAATTTTTGTAGTTCAGTGTGCTCTTGAAGAAGGGGTTGCGATATCAGGCTCGGGATCAGATATCAGGTTGGTTTCAGGTTATTGCTTATGACTCCATACCCAATGGATTGCTAAAAGGCCACTGATCTTCTACCTAGTAGGCAGGTGATCCCTTTGAGTTGAAAAATTGTTGTATATATCTTCCCCCCCGGGTAGATATAGATAAACGGAAGAGTATGGAAATCAAAGAAACTCAGACCCCAAAATTTATTGCCATGGCGCACGACACAGAGTGTCGACATGGCAAAAGTCGCGCCCTTGGCATAGGTAAGTGGCGCATGACACAGAGTGTTGACATGGCAAAAAAGTCGCGCCCTTGGCGCAGGTAAGTGGCGCATGACACAGAGTGTCGACATGGCAAAATTCGTGCCCTTGGCGCAGGTAAGTGGCGCACACGACACGAGTGTCAACAAGGGAAAATTTGCACCCAAGGTGTAGGTAAGAGAGTGTCAACACAAACATGTATGTGCCTTTGGTGCAAGTAAGAGAGTGTCAACACAAACATGGATGCGCCTATGGCACACCTTCAGGAGGCGCAACATTTTGAGCACTGACAGGAAGCAGACCCTAGCACAAATATTCAGATGGCCATAACTTTTCACAGGGAGCTCAGATTCATGCAAGGTTGGAATTTTCAGAAAGCTTACAGGTCCTCTATCCAAATACGACTAGATATATTTAATTGGGTGAGAACAAATTCTTAAAAGTGTAAAATATAGTTTGCCACTTTTTAGGTTTGCTAGGGTTCTCACCTACCACCATAATGAGATGAATTAAATGCAACCTAGAGGTGGTTGGGGTAGATTTGGAATTCCTCTCTCTTTTCTCTCTCATTCTTCCTATAAATTGTAAGGAGGGGATTCTTTCTAAAGGTTGGACATTCTTGTTTTGCCCCTCCCTTCTTCTCTTTGGTAGGTGATTTTGTGGAGTTCAAACCTCCCATCTAAAACTGTAATGCAACTTTTCCTCTTGGCATTTTGTGGTGTATTGTATCAATCTTTGGAGAAAATAATGCATGCCTGTGGATGATTCTCAACCCTCTCTATGTTCATTTGCATCCTTCTGATCTTTCACTATAAATTTGGTTATCTGTGCATGATCTTGCATTGCATTTAAATGGTTTGTGTTTATTGGCAAGAAAGGTGTTCTTCATTCCTCGGTGCATCACCTTTGTAGTTTAGGTTTTATTTTATGCATCTTCTTACCCTATCTCCTTGAAAATTTAGTTTAGGTTTTTGAGTAAACCCTCTGCAAATTTTACGTGTGCATCTGAACAGAGGAATAGGAACTGGCCTTCATCCGGAGAGCTTTTCTGATTTCGCAAGGTCCCACACTTAGGAAAAGCTCCATGTTATGCAATCGCACCGAGAGTATCAACCCATCGAGTTACAGATTCGGGGTGTTGTGATTCACCATCAACACTTACCCATGCCACATTTAGTTGGTCGATATCCGTAGATTCCTACGCTCTGCGCAATCGATATGAATCGTGATTAGCGGCTATAGAAATAATGAAAATTCCTTCATTTTATTGAAATAACAATAAGAAAAACTGCTAACTAAGGGAAGAAGATTGAATGTAGGATCATCTTCCTTTATTGAATTTGCAAGATATTGATTACTCCATGTTTGAGAGGTAAAAGCCTCCTCATCATGCATGTCCATGCGTAATGTAAATGTGATCGGTGAAAGTCTTCTTATCCAAAGTGGTTGGTGATAAATCTAGAGCCTATGTTCATTCACCATAAGAGTTTGTTTGCCTCCATCAATAGGTAACAATCGAACAAAGCCATTATCAAAAATTTGATTTACCTGATAGGGACCCAACAAACATGTACGTAGCTTGCCTTTAAACTGCTGTTAGTGGGAATCAAAGAGTAAAACCCACTGTCCCTCATGAAATTTCCTTTTTTAATATGAGCATCATGTTAGGTTTTTCACCGATGCTATAGAATTTCTATCTCACATCTTTGTGCCTCCATCCACATTTCATCTAATTCATTCAGCTACAAAGACTCGCTCGTGTTGTGTTTCATCCAAATCAATCCCAACTTCCAACGTTGTTCGCTAGGTGCACAATTTGAACTCAATAGGTAAGTGTGGCTTCTTCCCAAAGACTAGCTCATAGGGAGAAAAACTAGTAGTTGTTTTCCAAGTCGTTTTGTAGGCCTAGACGGCCTCAGGAAGCTTTAGTACCCAATTTTTTCTATCGGAATTGAGCACCTTAGTTAGAATATTCTTGAATTCTTGATTGGTTACCTCTACTTTCCCATTGGATTGGGGGTGATAGGGTGATGATTTATGGTGCCTAATTCTATAGATTTCTAAGAAAGCTTCAATCATATTTGAAACAAATTGAGGACCTTTATCAGATACAATGGCCCTTGGTGCTCCAAATCACAACAATATCTGATTGTTTAAAAAATCAGCAAAAACATCCTCATTGGCAGATGCCAATGCTTGAACTTCAGCCCATTTAGTGACGTAGTCCGTGCATACCAAGAGATACTCCTTCCTGAAATATGGAGGATCAAATGGTCCAACAAAGTCAATCCCCCATTTCTCAAATGGTCCTAAGACCAGCTGAGGATTAAGAGGCATCTCCGTTGAAAGTATGGGTTTTCCCATTTTTGGCATGCATCACACTGCCACACATATTTTTTTGACAACCCTATGGAGGGAAGGCCAATAGTACCCTACTCAAAGGATCTTGTGAATTGTTCATTTCATCAATAATGTCTCGCCTCCTGGCTCATCATGATAAGCTCACGGTATGTCGTGTACCTCATCCTCCCGAACACACCTACGAAGAACCATATCAGGACAAAATTTAAATAATAATCCATTACACCATTTATATGTTGCACTATTTTTAACCAATCGCCTTCTTTCCTTATGAGTAAAATAGGTAGGAAACTTCCCTATTGTTAAATAATTCACAAGATCAGCGAACCAAGGAGTCTTAGTCGAGATAGAAAACAAGTGTTCATCTGAAATTGGTCCTGGACTCGCTTCATCATCACCTAAAACATTTAATCTAGAAAGGAAATCAGCAACAATGTTAAATTTCCCAGGCTTATCTATAATGGTGAGATTGAATTCCTGCAACAAGAGTAACCAACGAATAAGCCTTCCGCCAACCACTGGTTTATTCATCAAATATCGAATGGCAGAGTGGTCAATGTAAAAAAAAATTATATCCAGTGATGTAATGATGAAATTTATTCAAAGCATAGACAACAACCAAGAATTCTTTTTCCATAGTAGTGTAATTCCTTTCCGTAGGAGTTAGATTTTTGCTGATAAAATAAATTGCATACATATGATCTTCTGAGTCTTTTTGCCCAAGGACAACGCCCATGGCTGTATTAGAAGCATCAGTGTGTATATGGAAAGGTTTTCCCTAGTCAAGGCCATGTAAGACAAGGGCCATGGTATGCTTTTCTTTGATAGAATCTAATTCCCGCTGACACTGAGGAGACCATTCAAAAACACAATCTTTGGTTAGCAGTGAGAACATAGGTGCAACAATTTTGCTAAAATCTTTTATGAATCAGCGGTAATAACCTGCATGACCAAGGAAACTTTTGATGTCAGTCTGATTAGCTGGTGTAGGTAATTGGGTGATGACTGATATCTTTTTGGGGTCCACCTGTATACCTTGGGCTAAAACATGGTGACCTAAGAGAATTCCTTGATCAACCATCATTAGACATTTTTCATGACTCAGGGATAGTTGGTGTTGTTCACATCGACTGAGTACCTTCTCTAGGTTACTCAAAGATTCGTCAAAAGTGGATCCATGGAAAGTGAAATCATCCATGTAAACCTCGACACAGTCGTTAGCAAGATCTACAAAAATAGCCAAGACCGCTTTGACCGAAATGTAGCAGGGCATTACAAATCCCAAAAGGTAAGAATTGATAAGCAAATGTACCCCAAGGGCATGTAAAAGTAGTCTTATCTTGATCAGCAGGGGCAATACTAATTTGATTATACCCACTAAACCCATCTAAGAAAAAAATATATTTCTTACTAGCCAAATTGTTCAAAACTTGGTCAATGAAAGGCAAGGGAAAATAATCCTTCTTAGTGGCTTTGTTAAGTTCCCTATAGTCAACACATATTCCCCACTTACCATTATTCTTGGGAACAATAACTAATGGGGAGACCCGGTGACTATCGGATATAGGATAGATGAAACCTACCTTTAGGAGTTTTTCTATCTCACTTTTGACTATGTCTCTCAATGCTTTGGATTGATTCTTCGTTGCAACCGCCTTATAGGTTTGAAGTCATCAGTGTAAATATGATGTGTATAGATGCTAGGATGAATTCCCTTCATATCGTGTAATCCCAAGAAAAATCATGGGAGTGTTTTTCATAACCTCAATAACCCTAGCTTCTTGATTGACCTCTAAATTGTTTCCTATGGTAAGCTCTTTTCCCATACCGACAAGCACCTGCTTGGTATCATTCACAAGACCAGCTCTATACTAGTAATAAAAGAATTCAATGGGAAAACATGGAGTTGAAGCATGTGCGGGATGGGTATGTTGTCAAAATATAGAATCTTAGTTAAAGGACAATAGAAATCAGAACTAAATATTCAAAATTATAAGCATAGATTTTCCTACCGGACTCAAAGAAAGGTAATGTCTACCGTAGAAATAGCAGAAGATATGTCTAGTAATCGGAGTTCCATATTCCGTAGCAATAGTGCTGATTTCTGTAGTCATAGGGTCCTTAGAATCATTCAGTGTATATGACTCCACAGCTTCCACCATATGGTTGTGTACTGCAATAGTGGCCAGAAAAGAAGAACTCAAAGAGTTAGCATCCAAAGAATCCACCCATACCTGGTCACAATTGTTTGTATAAGGTTGGGTAGGAGGGTATAATGAAATGTGTTTGGATTTTTGCCCATTTAGAATTGTCATGTTGCCTAACCTACAGTCAATGTATGCAGCAACCGTAGCCAACCAGGGCCTTCCCAAGATGACTGGATATCCCAACTTCTAAGCTTTAGGTTGTAAAACCATGAAATCAACTGGGTACTCCCATGAATCAAGAGTGACCATTATATCTTCAACCACACCATCAGGTACATCAATGGATTGATCTCGCTAACTACATAACAAAGGTCGGTTGAAGTCCTGTTAAGGATAGCAGATTAAACATTTCTATTGTGATGATATTAATGAAAGCACCAAGATCCACCAAAACGTTAGATATTGACTGGGTTTTTATACAAATAGTAATGACAGGACTCCCAGGATCCCCATATTTTGGTGATATAAGGGTTCCAACAATTAAATCAGCAAATTCCCTTTGACCCTTAACAATCTTTGGGTACTTATTTTCCTTCCCAATGTTTTGAAACACTCATTTCTAATGGTTTGGTTTAGTTCGTGGATGTCCCTTATTGCTCACGTATGTGACCTCAATATGTACTTTCTTTAATTCCTGAACTAGCTTTGTTTCATCTGGAGTTCGAATGTCCTGTAATCACTCAGGAAAAGGGGTTATATTCTATTTGAGTATTTGATCATCCGGTGTATCTGGTATTGGTGAAGGACCAGTATTATCCTCAAGGGTTTCTTCTTTATTGGCATCAACAGGTAGTTCTGTGATAACAACAGGAGGATTCAATGTTTTTCCAGAGCGCAGGAATAAATTACCAATAATATTAACTTGCATGGTGTTACCTGGGTCTATTTCATCAATTGAAGTTTTTTTTTATTTTTAGGATTGGATACTGGTTGAGCTAGAAGTTGTGTTTGTGTTTCTTGTCCTTAATGTTGGTAAGCTTGAGGTGGAGGCATTAAAGCCTATTGTGGTTGCTGGAATCTATGTTGTTGATTGTTTTTTTACGGTGTTGCCCAGACTGATTTTGGCTAAAATTTGGTTAAGGACCCCATCGCTGGTTGTGCCAAGGATTGGCTGTGGGTGGTGTTGCCTAGCCTAGCTAAGTGTAGGGATTTTTCCAGGGTGGTGGATATGGATAAGTCATCCAGCTCAAGTTTTCCCACTCGTGTTGTCCCCAAGAAGACTTAGAGGCTTGATTCAGCCATGACATTCTCCGTGATTCTCGAGCCGGCCTAGATGGGAACCCATCCCGATTGTTTGGTCATTGGAAATTTTTAATTCAAGACTCATTTGAGAGATAGCATTCAAACCTCCCTTTAACCGTGGTAAGAATGTGCAATGTTTAGTGTCGTGGCAAGAAGTTCACAAATTAAGCACATGTATGTGACATCCAAAGGACATTCTCTCAAGGGGTGTCTCTTTCGACACTTAGGGAAATATATGTCCAACAGCTTCTTTGGCAGGTTGGTTTTCACCTTGAGTCCATCTATGGTTGATTTTAATTACAAAGTTGAATGTCCATTTTCATGTTCTCCATTTCTTCCGTGTTCGAGGTACCCAAAGACTTGGACGTTTGTTTCCTTCTTATTCCTCCACGTGTTCTAGAGTATCTTCTACATAGCTCAATGATTTGGTCCATGGTGAGTTTATGCACATATCCTCCTCCCATGAGATGGAGGGAATCCTTGGTTTCCTCATCTAGGCCTTTAAGAAATATTATCTTAGTGATGTATGCATATAACTCATACCTACTACGTTTGTGGAGAAAGAGGAATCTTTCTAGATAATCCTCTAGATTCTCATCTTCCTTTTATGGTATTTGGAAGAACTCTTCCTTCTGATCCCTTCCCCTACAATAGTCTTTGTATTTATCCAGGAAGGTTGTTTCCATGGCTTCCCTGGAATTAATGGAGTTAGATGGTAACCCCATAAACCATCTCATATCAGAATCTTTGAGAGTGGAAGGAAACAGTTTAAGTTTTTGATTATCAATTCGGTAATCATATGTCTGGCACAGGATTTTAAATTCAAATAGAAACTGATAAGGGTCTTCTTTGGTCATACCTTGAAAGATGGGGAGGATGGATGGTGAGATGTTTTTCATGGGTGCATCCTCATCCACATCGAGGAAAATGGGATATGTAAAGGTTCACCCTAAAGGTTGGTCTCCAACATTCCCAGGGTCCCCCATTGCCGAGTGGTGTGAAGAGGATACAGAATGCTCAGAAGAGGTTCTAGGCATTGAGTTAGAATCTGTATCACTCTCAGTGTTTCTTCCTTGTGAATTGTCTAGAGAGATTTGCTGAATATTATGTGCTATAAATCTCCCTTGGTTATCTCGCAACCTATGCATCAAGGTTGGTTGTTTTAAAACGAGGTCCAAGACAACTACTGGTTTCCTATATGAACTCCATTAACACCCATAGCATATGGAATAAAAATGATGGTGCTTATGGTTATTCCCTAGCAACCGCACTAAAAATGATGGGTCATTGTATTCTTCCAATCATTTAACTGACATAATCTCCTATCAGTGTCATTCTAAACCAGGGCTATGTCCTAGGCAGTATGCAATGGAGTTTAATGAAACTAGTTATCTATTAGGTCTGTTGGGGGTTGGTTAGTTTGGTGACTAGTCTACGGAAATGCAATTCAAATCTACGAAATTTAAATACAATTCAATGCAATTTAGGTATTTGTGATGAAAGGAAACTAACAACTAATCTTTTGCTAGAAAATGAAATACGCACACACTACTTTTTAACAAATGAAATTACAACTGTATAAATGAAGCTTAGCAGAAAGTGAGATTACTTGTTAACCAGATTTTCATAATGGAAAAATTTATTCTAAGTGAAAGTGGTAATGAAGAAAATAGGTATAGTCAATCAAAGCATGCATGTAATATTCTCAAACAATAATTGCAGTAAATCCAATCAAAGAACAATATGCGTAAATGAACTCAAAATAACCTCTTATCTCCTTGGTCGAGTGGGCCCTTGCTCTTCCTCGGGATAGAGGGATTAACAACCTTTGATTCTCAAAATGTCATAACTTTCATTAACTCAAAATAAGCTTCATAACATAGATAGTAAATAATAATACCAAAAACTGAATACAGATAATCTCTTTTAGTATATCAAAAAGTAGTTCTCTATATGTTCTGAAGATGAAGTCTTCATATAGGTACTGTTAGTTACAAAGCATGCCATAATAGGCGGCATTAATCACTAGTCCACCAAATACTAATTAAAACACATAAATTTCTACGGGCAGTTAGGAACAAGCCCCAACTAATAGGTCAACTTGGTGGAAATAGTCTCCTGCCGCTTTCTCGAACTCGGGTTCCATAACTATCAACAACATCCATCATTTCCTGCACACATAATCATGTTTTATCTCACAAAGACAAATGCTTAATAGGAGGTTCATGTGATAATTAGTTTTCATAAACTATAGCAAGGAAAATGCATGCATCAAACCTACTAAGATATAAATACACAAAACGTCCCCATGTATTAATAAGTCATATCAAAAGAGTATTTTTGGCTTGAAGAAATGATATCAATGAGCCAATCAATGCAATCATCGTGGATTTATTAGTACTTTTCTTCACTCAAGAACCATATCAATATTAGTATAAGACTCGAGACTAAATACTACTCAAAGTGCATGATTTAGTGTTTACATTTTCCCCACTTTATATTGGTGAGAGGAAATCTCGATAACATAAAGTAGACATAGATGTGTACCGATGTCCATGTAAAGTGATGCAAAAAACATGCCAAGGAACTAGAAAAAGTATGGAGTGATAAAAAATATGAAGCACGAAAACTAAAGATTTAAAGGCACAAAATAGTGATGAGAGTGAACCTAGGGTAGAAACATGCGTGTAGTTATTGTTGTGTGTGATGTACCCGCATGGTTAATATGAAGTGTGCTTTGCCACAAAGTGTTGTTGACTTCTTGCTTCTCATACAACCAAACCTGCAAGGAGAATATGATCAATAAGTCAAATACACATGTGCATATGTCAAAAATGCATGTAAAAGACCTATGTATATATAATGAAAATACCGAAATGAATGCATGAAAATTGTAAAAGGAAAATTTTCACTTGATCTATGATGAGAGAAAGGGTGTAGAAAGAGGATATCCTATCCTAGGATTTTTGGGTGATCTGATGTCATAGGCCGAAGAAGTACATGGAGGAATTCCATTGTATCCTCCAACCTTAACTGCTTCCCTTATATTGTATGAAGAGATATATATACTGCTTGGTTTTCTGGGACATCTCACGCCACTATCTGAAGAAGTATAGGGATGAATTAAGTTGTATCCTCCAACCTTTAACTGATCCCCGTAATGATAAGGACTACCATGTCATATAAAATTCGTTGTGTACGGGGTTTGTAGATTGGTTTGAGCCTACTCACTGTATGTAACCCACAATGCCAAGGGAGGAAATTCCACTAAATTTAACTGGTGTAAAAGCATTGTGTAGCATGTAAAACCCCAAATGATGGCCCCCTCTTTGGGGGTACATGCGATGTCAGTGATAGGAGAATGCGGCCCCAAAAGAGGATCAACCACATAAAATCAGAACTATACCTTTGCGGGGCGGGAATGCACTTAGTAGAAACCAAGGTGCACACAAACAAGAGGCTAGCCAAAGACAAGTGTTAATATGAAAAAACATGCATGTAGAAGATAATGTATAAGCTAGGTAAATAGTGTAAAAGCTATTGTTATCGAAAATTCACCCCTCAAGGTAATTTTGATAACATGCATCAAATTCTTCAGTCCCAAGCAAGTAGAATTGATACAAGGCCCAAAATCATGTTTTGGGGTTCCCTTGGTTTCTCTCTAATTCCCCCATCCAAGGAAAAAATCCAACGAGTTAGAGAAAATTGAAAAAATCTAAAAATAAAGTCGTAGGATTGTTTTAATGCATTGCGGGTCTAGAGGCTATGGATCGTACTAGTGCGGATCATACCAAGGTTTATCATACCAAGTTTGGAGCTGAAATACAAAGGAATCAGCTAAATCAGCTTTCTATGTCCCAGACCACACAAGTTCAATAGGGACACACAGAGTGCATATTTCGAAATCACTACGGTAAAGAAAATCGAAAAAGTCAAACTTTTTGACCCGCCCGTCCGCGGGACATCTAGAACACAGTACGTGTAGGATGTGAAAATCCAATTTTTCTACAAGTTAGTGCATTGTGGGTGGAATGGAGAAATGTTTCCAAGACAGTGGGACAAAAGTATGTGCGGGATGCGTAAAGGCAAAAAGTCGCAGAAGGAACCATACGTTGCGGTAAATGCGAAGGTCAACGACCCTCACAAATCCAATCATGGGATGCATAGGGATAAGGAAGCCTGAGTCAGGTGATGCAGATGGAAGTGTTCAGGACAACCGGGACACATGGACCCAATTTTTCCGAAATAACCACAATGAAGAGAAAAGTCAGCGTTTGACCTCCCGAACTTCAAACGGCCATAACTTTTGACTCCGAGCTCTGATTTTCTTAAAATTGGACTTTTTGGAATGAGCATGATGTCCTCTACATCAAAAAAACTAGATTTATTAATTTTAATGAGGGTATATATATTAAAATAAAATAAACATGTTCAGCTCCAGTCAATTAATGCTCATTCCCATCAAATGACAGAAAATGCCTGCAAACCCAAAATAGCTACTCACACTCAGAAGGCCATAATTTTTGCATTTATCAACAAAATCACATGAAATTGGTACCATTGGAATCATGTTTCGAGACCAATGGATAAAAATCAATAAATTTGGGATTTGATGAGAAATAGATGGATATTTTTCATAAAACATGGATGGGTTCATGACAATGTTTTATTTGGTAGTTGGGAGTGCAATTAAGAGGCATGGTCATCATTATTTCTCTATTGCAGCACTTGGGATAGTATGGGGAGCATTTTTCAAGTAACATACAATCATTTCACTCCATTTAATGCCTCTTACAAGTGGTTGAAGGACAAATTTTAGGATTTCCATTTTCCCCTTCTCTCTCTCTTCTCTTTTTCTATAAATTGGAGTGTTAGGCTCATTATAAAGGAGGTAGTTTTTTTGTTGTAGAAAAGCTCTGTCAAAATTTCTTTGTGAAGCCAATGTGCTGTAGGCCCTTGTAGTGGACTCCTTACATGGTGATCCAGCCCTTATCTTGTAATAGATTGAACTATGCATATCATGAAGCAATAAAATACAAGTTTATGGATGCATCTTCCCCTATTGTGTTTGTTTGCACTCTTCTTGCCCCTTTCAACCTTCATTAAGAGAATATTGTGTCTATTTTTATGCTCTTGCAAGGATTCATTATTGTTCTCATGTATGAAATATTGTTGTGAATGCATCTTCCATATTTTGGATAATCATTATCACTCCTTCTCGTATGCATTTTACTTCTATTTTTCACACATTGGAAGACTAATCTCACACCCCTCCTTTTCTGGTGCATCACCATTTTAGTGTAGGCCTTTTATTTTCATGCATTATCTCTCCTTGGTCCCTTGGAAAGTTAGATTAGGAAAGATAGTTTTTCCTGCATTAGAGTAGATTGTGGCAGGTAGTTTAGAAGCGAGAACCAACTTTCTCTGGAGGTCTATCTCAAGTAGCAAGTCCCACAACTTGGAGATGGTACCCATGTTATCTAATCACACCATGAGCTCAAGTATATGCCCCTGTGTAAACATAAGGGTTTTTGATTCGGTGATAACAACTACCAAGCAAAGTAGTAATGTATACATGAACGAAGACAAAGTAATTTACACAAAGCAAGATGCAAACATGGGACATAACTCATGATGTCACTAGACATGCAAGGCCATCATGGCCACATAAAACAAACAAGTTTGCCCACAAAAAATAGGGCAAGGCCTACAAACAAGAATAAACAAAATAAGACAATGTGACAAACAAGTATGGAAGAAAATAGCCCTACATAACAAATGATGCACATGAAGCACCCATTAACATATTAGAAATACAACTAGTATGTCAAAAGTGTGTATAACCAAATAATTTTAAGTGCTAAATATAAAATGAAACAATAACACCTGTTGAGAGATGAATTTGGATTCCCCCAGTGACCAGTGTAGGAAGGGTAGAAGGCGAGCATCCATGATGCATGCAAAATATTTGTATCAGAAACCTAACTAGAAAAAGGTGTGAACATGCATGTGTGTATGTTATAGATAAATGGAATACAATATATTTAAATAGGATGTGTAATAAATTGATCATTAATAAGTAAATGTAAGCAAGAGTAAAATAAACCATAATATGCAAAAGTATGTTGTGGATGGATGGAATGGAATGATAGGATCCACATGCCTCTCGAGTGAATGGAAATGTATGCAATAAGATTCATTTGGTTTTCACCCTCAATAGAAAAATGAACTGTAAATGAGTGTGAATAATTGAGAAATGGTCAAAGTGTGTGTTGTGTCTAACGCCCTATGATGATTAAACATATATTGATGATATGTGACCTACAAATGATGTGTGCGTGAACCGTATAGCAGGCGTATATTATGAAAAGATGATCAAAAGAGTGAGGATGTATACTCAAGTGTATATTAGTACATGATGAATTAAGGGAGTGGTGATGTAGCATAAAATTCTATACCACTACAAGATGATAGAGTAGGTGACCATTTATCCTATAACATATGTCACTAACCTAGGAATGTCACATGATATAAGTGTGAATGATGAATGATTGATGAAGGTAAGGTCCATTTGATGTGTAAACCCTCGAAATTTGAGTATGGACCAAGGAAATAAAGTGTGTCATAGGATGGTGAGTGCAACGAGATAGAAGACGATGTAGTGTGTGAGATGAGTAGATGACCACAAAATATGTAATGTACGGTTTATAAGATACAATGCATGTAGAGTAAAATTAGTATGCATGCTTAGTAGTGTATAATGCTAGACTTGTAGGTAATAGACACATGTATGATGAAGAGTAGCATGATGTGTATGCATGATATGTAAATGTGAAAATAATCATTATGATGTAGTGTAAATGCATAATATATGATGTAAGATGTATAGATGCATAAAATCAAAATGATGTATACTAAATATATTATGTAGGATGTATGATGTTAGATGTGTGGTGAAATGCAAAGTGTAATTCCTATAATGAAGTGTGTGGCATTCATATGTAGTAATCCCTTAACAAAGAAAGTGTGAACCAAATCACAAGAGTGTTTCATCGAGTAATGGTCGAAGCTACAACATGTGATGAGAATGCCTATGTGAAGATGCAAAGATAAGAGATGAAACTATGCTAATATGATAAGGGGAGTGTTATATGTTATTCCCCCAAGTAAGTAAGATGAAATATGAAACCATGTAATGTCATCTAGAAGATCATTGCTCTCAGGATCATAGTCGAATGGATAAGCATTGGTGACTTGGTAAGAAATAGTGTTTGGTTGATTGTGTAATAAGTCATTAAGGTGTAATTTGTACATACCCATGGCATATTCACCATCAGTTATTGAAGGAAGTTGACAACCTTACACATACCATCGAGTGATATTTTGTGTATAATATAGAAAATATCTATTACAAATGAAGATACATCCAAAAGGAAAAGGGAAAGAGATGTCTATTTGATCAGGAACCAAAGTGTCCCCAATATAATCAAGCCATGATATCCCTAATTTAAGTAGTGAAGAGCGAAGACTGCGTGATAAATAGACAATAAGATTAAAGACATGTAAACTATAAGTGGCAAGTAATAGTGATGAAGCCATCATAGAGATGATGATCATGATGAGGAGGATAAAGCTCCTTAAAAGAAAAACCTATCCAGATAAACCTTCATGTGTACATATAGTGTCATCACAAATATGATAGAATGGAATATGTTCTTAGTATGTGCCATCCATGAAATGTGTGCAAGTAAACAAGGGGCGTACTAATGTAGGTGGTACATGCAAAGGTGTAGGTGATATAATGACATCTATGGACTGGAAAATCCCTTGATAAGGAATCATAGCAGTGGTATTGGAAGGTGGCGCGAGAAGAGACTACATCTATCTCACAAATAACACCCTCAAGTGGTGGAAAGTGAGGTGGTTCATCCATAGGTTGAGGATCATCTGTAGTATTACTACGAGGAATAGGAAGGCTAGTGTTAGGAGCTCAGGTCATAATATTGGAATGGATCAAGATCAAGAAAAAAATGTACTCAATACCCTCATGCAAGAATTTACCAAAATGATGTATAGTAGTAAACGCCTACATGGGATGGAGCCATGGCCTACCAAGAAAATAATTGTAAAATATTGGAAAGTCAATGACAAAAAACACAATGTTGATAGTTTTTGGAAGGACAGTGATAGGAAATGTCATGTTACTTGAGACATGGATGAAAAAAACCATCATAAACATGAAACGAAATACAAGATTAGCTAACATCAGGTGCAAAAATACCTAAGACTTCAAGGAATGATATAGGACACAAGTTGAGTTCAGGTCCATTATCAGTTAGAGTGTGTTTGACACCTACATTATGAATAGAACACATGATATATAAAGGTGGACCATTATCAAAGGTGTGAACATCAACATGAGGATTAGATTTGAATGCTAGGTGTTGAGATAATGCATCAACAAATGTTTGATAAATCATGTCGGGATGCATATTGACATGAATACGAGTAATAACAAAAAGATGTTGGAATCTATGTCTTATATCAAGATTTGTAAGAAAATAATCATTGATGGAGATACTCATGATGATAAAACCCTAAGGTGATAAGTAAGAACTGAAGATCCTATAAGCATGAAAAGAGTCGGGTTCACCAAAATGATTAACTAAAATGGGGATATTAGAGTAGTTAATCTAAACTAGGAACAAAAATAAAGAACAGTAAATAAATGCAATAAATAAATATGGAAAGTGACCAAAGCAACTAAGTAAATAAAATGTTAAACCCTAAAGTGTAAGAATGGTTAGATAGAGCTTAACTAATCGATAGATATTCAGATCGTGTTATAGGATGAACTGGATAAATAGAATACAGATGTGAAAAAACATGAGCTCTAGAAAACAATGATTTGAGTTGTTTGAAGGGATTGGGGTGCCTGGTAGAGGATAAAGGTGCATGTGGGCACCCTAGCCTAAGTTCTGGGTGCCCTAGTCTACACAAAAGGTCCAAAAATAAGATTTGCGGTGTCGTATTATGATGTGAAACCCTCATTTTCTGTTGCATGTAATTCATTTCTCTATGTCGGATGTCACCAATGATCAATGCTGAATAATAGATCTACAAGACCTGAAAACTAGCATCAAACCCTAAAAATAAAAAATGTAAATGAAGGGGTCACATTGTCCTCAGTGGCAATTAGTGTTGGATATATCTTCCTCTCTTTATTTGTATTATCCTAATCGGATATTCCACCTCACTTGGAGTTTCCCTACACTTATGGGATATGTTTTCTTAGGTGTACACTTGAATACACTATTTTAGGTGTTGATTACCAATTGACTACACTATTCAAGGTGTGAGTCACCACTTGACTACACCATCCTAGTTGTTAGTTACCACTATTCTAGGTTGAGATTGACTTGATTCTAGTAGGAGGTTACAAACTCACCTCATATATGTACATCTCTTGCATTATTCTATTTGATCGTATTGAGTTGGAGCTATTTCTATGTTATTGTAATTATATCTCTTGTATTTTGGTATTTTTGCGGTCTTGTATTCTTGCATTGTTTTGTCTTGGAATAATTCATGTCTCGTATCATTCACATGTGTGATATCCGAACCGGTATATCATGAGCGCTTCTCCAATATGGTATTAGAGCCAAGCTGGTATTAATCTTTTCCGGTTAATATTTCATAAATTTATTTTCATTTGAGATCAATATTTACAAGTATTTGGGTGTTATTTAGTGTTGGTTTTGCATTTTTCGGTATATATAGCTTTTTTGCAAGATTCTAAGGTTTACATGCCCACATAGTGCATATACAGCTTTTCAAGATTGCTTTTTGTAGGCCAATCATTATTACGGGATCCTTAGAATATTTATGCATATCTTTAAGTGATTTCGGACTGTGAAGATAATTTACACTTGTGGTAGTCCTTTGCATCTTTGTTCGGACTTAAAAGGGTGGTTTTTCTGATCAAGAGGCATTTACAGACATGCAACAAATTTTCCAATAGCTCATACATGCATTGAAGATCCAACTTGAGTTGATGTTTATTTTAGTTTTGCGTAAGTGCTATTGTTACACTCAAATATGTGGAAATTTAAGAGGCATGGTGTAGAACATGGTTATAGCTTGGGTTCATCATACCCTCATCCTTTTGCTAAAATTATATTTTTAGTGAAAAACATGCATTTCAAGTTTAGGGTAAATTCATTTAAATAGGGGTTACTTACGAGAAATAATTATTGTAAAACTTCTACTTGGTAACTTGATATCGAGTGCCATTTTTTGCAAAAGTTAAATACTATTTTTATTTCCCAAGCATTGGACCAATTTATTTTGTTAAACGCACTAATTTATAAAGTTCTAATGTTTTTTTGGGGGCTTCTTGATAAAGTTTTTGGGGTGTATAGTTTGATTTCTCTCTTGTTTGGAATTTTTTTCTTTCTACACATTTCATTGGTTTCTGCAATAACTACCACAAATTATCTTTCTGTAATCATGGATCTAAGTATAATTAACCCACTTACACCTTTTAACTATCATGAATGGAAATTAAAAATTCTTATTTCAATCAGGACTAAAGGGTTATACCATATCACAATGGGGTTAGAGCCTGAGCCTATTATAGTTGCAGATAAAATTAAGTGGTATAATAAGTGTGATGAAGAATTTGGTATTTTGTTTCTTTTAGTGTCTCTTGAACTCATTTTTCACATAGAGTTAGCCAAATCTCCAAACAAGGTGTGGAAAACCTTAGAAAAATTATTTAGAAAAGTTGACACTATGAGGAGTCATGAGCTAGAAATAGAACTTATCAAGTTAACTCTTATAAAATTTGACACCTTGGAAGATTTCTTTATCAAGCTCAAGTACTTATGATTGCAGTTAAAATAATGTGGAATAGAAAAGAAGTATGAACAATTTTTTCTTCCGGGCTTTCCAAACTAGGTCCCGACTATTGTTTCTACATTTTATGCTACCAAGAGGGCTCTTGTATCCACATGGTCTATGTTATCCTTAGATGACTTCATAGCTGATTTTACTAAGGAGAAAGACAAGTTAATTCAAATGGGTACCTTGAAGTCATCCAAACCTCAAGCTCTCATTTTCAAGAATGGAAAACAGAAAGCCTCATTAGACAAAGAGTATAAAGAAAGTAACAAGGATTAAGAAATAAATAAAGATCAACATTCTTCCACATCTACACTAAAATCTAAAACTTCCTCTTTTAGTGATAAGTCTTAGAAAGAAAGGTTTAAATGTGGGTATTGTAAAGGAAGACGTGATGAAAAAAATACTTGAAGAAGTGGATTGACCACCTCACAAGTATTCTTGAGAAGAATAAGATAAGTGAACTCGAGTCTTATAAACAATATTCATTAAACAATGAATCCTCGAATACAAATACCAATACAAAAGGGAAAGAAAAAGAATCAGGAAAAGGAGAAAAATGAAGAGCCCTTGTTGTAGTTATACCACCACCTCTTGCATGGGTTATTGATTTTGGTGCTTCACATCACATGGATTATTCACATGTGGAGTTCACTTCATTAGATCCATGTGACATGTCTACTATATGATTGGGTGACAACAATTCTTCACTTGTTTTTGGGAGAGGGTCTATTGAAGTCTATGGAGTAACATTGATAGTTTTTATCATTCCTTCACTATCAACTAATCTTATATCAGTCTACTAGATTACTCACCTTAGTCAGGGCATGCAGGTTAAGTTCAATCTAGATTTAGTCTACGTCGTAGAGCTACATAGTGACACTATCATTATAGTGGGTGTAGTTGATCATTAGACTCGATTGTATTCCTTCTCTCACTTTGTTCTTCCTTCAAATTCTTCACCACATTCACATGTACTTGATGACACTTTTGAGCTTGAGAACATTTCTGATGAGAACTTCTCTTCTAACACAGATGACTACAATAGTGATGGGGACCCACCTACACCAACTCCTTTTCACCTTCCATTATTAGAGTTATTTATTGATTCACCTACTTCTTATCCACCTCAAACATTTCAGGGAGAAGGAATCTTGATTCAGGACTCATCAGACATCAGGAAGTCTTTTACTTATTTATACAACCCTCCACATTATTTCTTCACTCCTACATCAGATATATCATTCTATCATGGAGAAGTTGGAACTTCTACTGTGTATGAGGAGCATAGTTCCTTAGATAGGAACAACACCTTGGTTGGAGATCCATTAGACACTTGACATCTACCTTCACTTTTCCATGGTGATCCACTCTTCATTGCATCTATTTTTGAGCCACATTCACTCCAGGAGGTTTCTTTGTAGGATACTAGATGGCTACAAGTAGTTCTAGCTTCAATGAGGGATTTATATTCCTACCTTCTCTTCTTTATCTCTCTTTTGGGGGATTTTTTTCCCACTAGGTTTTCTCCTTTTACTCTATCTTATGAGAGATTGCATTGTATGTGGGTACCTCATCAGGCCTTGTTTTTGAGACCCACTTTCATTTTTCACTTCCCACCTAAGTTGTGCTTATGGGGGGTGTTAGTGTAGGATTTATTTTCCTCGCTTTATTTGTATTATGCTACTCAAGATATTCCACCTCACTTGGAGTTTCCCTACACTTATGGGATATTTTTTCTTAGGTGTACACTTGACTACACTATTTTAGGTGTTTGTTACCACCGACAACACTATTATAGGTGTGAATCACCACTTGACTACACCATTCTAGTTTGTTAGTTACCACTATTCTAGGTAGAGATTGCTTTGATTCTAGGAGGAGGTTAGAATTCCCATATTGAGATGTTCACATTTTTTCTTCATTTACTCTATGATATTGAAAGGAGAAGAGCTATATTTCTATTTTCCTTTTCTTTGCACAACCTTCTCTTACACATGAGTTGCTACAACTAGTACATGAGCTGGTCTAGAAGGTGGCTTGGGTTGATTATGCACATTTGGAGTTGTACTTGGATTGCTAACTCCTTGTAGAGTGACAGAGGGATGAGTAGCACTTGGATTAGATGACTTCCCTTCCTCTAAATTCCTCTTTTTAGACCTTGTGTTCACTACCACACCTTGAGAAGGAGCTTGATTTATGCCACAAAAATCCTCAGCTTGCCAATTCACAAGCGTAGTTTCACTTGGAGGTGCTTCTTGGGTAGCTTCCTGCTATTGACTTTCTTCTTGATTTGTTTCTTGAGACACACCAACCATTGTCACCATAAAATCTTGGTTCAGAGCACCATTGAAACATGTTGACTGATTGTGAGGTTGATTACATGGGAAGCACCATTCATATTCTTGTTCCATGTTATTTTGAGTTGGAACCAAGGCTCTGGATGTAGAGGAAGTATTAGGATTGTAAGGCTGAAATTTCCTATTGGTAGGAGGTTTTCCTTGGTTTTTATTAGCACCTTGAGTAGGTGGCCTATTTGGATGATATAAAGGTCTATTGGGTTGGGCTTAAGGCTGATATGATATGAAATTTTGAGCTTGTTGCCTCTTAATTATTACCAACTCATTGCCTAAGTTTTGTAATTGTTTCATGACCTCTTGAAGCTCATTTGAGGTGTTAGGAGAAGTAGAAGCTTCATTAGAGTTTTAATTTTTTGGGGTAGGAATGGGAGATAATGTAGGTGTTTGGCTAGAACTTGGATTCCCCATTTCTAGATAGAGAGGTATAGGTGGCCTAGGTGCAAGTTTACTGGCTTGAATCAAACAATTTTTATCTCTAATAGTGATGTTATAGGCTATGGGAAATGTTGTACCTCCCATAGATTGTATCATCATGGCTATATCGAATTTAAATCTTTTAGGAAGTAGATAAAATCACCTTTAGTTACTAGTCTCATGGAAATTAGAATCCAATCCCATGTCCTTTGAAATCTAAAGTTGAAATCAGCCATTTTCTCATTTGGTGCCCTTTTCATTGTAGTTAATTTCTCCAACAGAGATAAGTTGTTTTATTTTTCTCCAAACTTGCCACAAATATCCATAAATAATTGATCCCAATTATTAACGAGATCCTAGTCCTTATCTCTTGAACCAATGTAAATAATTTCCTTTGAAAAAGGAGGTCAATAATTTAAGTTCCACATCCATCTCATTGAACTCATGAATAACACAGTCATTTTCAATGTCTTGAATGTGGTCAATTTTAGTTGTTTGATTTTCCCCAGTGAAGTATGGGATATTCTTCAACTTCTGCAATGGAATTTGGTTTTTGCATTGAGAGCAAGTGGGATACTTCTGTAAAATTGACAAAAATATTTTGTTGTGGTGGTGGTTTTTGATGATCCATTCTAATCAGTCTAAAAAATTTAGTTAATTAAATAAAGGTCCTACAAGGTGGAGGTGTTGACAAGGTTATGTTTGGTGGAGATGGAGAACTCTCAACTCTTCTTCCCCTTTTTTCTCTTCCTGGAAATAGTCATAAATACTAAAAACACCTTCTTCTCTTGTTCTTGACTGGGTTTGAATTCTTCTCATGAAATTGAAAAACTTGGGTGCTAAGACCACTAAATTCTTCCCTTTGGAATGACCAAATGTGCTTTTACAGAGGCTCTTAAAGGCTAAAATTTACAACAAGAGCACACCAATCTTACTGCAATAAAATGAAGACTTCTTATTTCTCCCACCGGCATGCGATAAATGTTATCACCAAATTACATCACCTTTTGATTTTCTAGCATTTTTGAATGAGGAAATTAGTGTAACTAGGTAGCATTGGACCATCTCTCAAGTTGTGGGATTTGCTACTTGAGATAGACCTCTAGAGAAGGTTGGTTCCTCTTCCTAAACTAATGCAACAACTACCTCTAATGAATAGAAATATACTATCTAATCCTAATCTATGATTCCAAGGGACTAGGGAGAGAGGAAAATGCATAAAATATGGGAAATCCTACACTAAGGAGGTGATAACACCAAGAAAAGGGAGTGAGATACACTGCTTTGAGGGAGAAAATTGAAGAGAAATGCAACTAAGAGAGGCCAAGATAGCTTTGACACAATCCCAAAATAGCATTTAACACCAAATCCCCATGAAACACAACAACACAATCCTGAAAATAATATAAACATGCACATAATAGAATAGAAATAATAGAGAGGCAAGGAAAGACAAGAAAATAAATGCAAGGGTTGAGAGAACACCAAAAACACCGATTTTATTGCTTCAAATGGCTGCACAGTCCATTATATCTATAAAATAGAGGCACAAATACATTCTACAGGCCCATGGGAAGGATTACACTCAATGGAATTGAGAAACAAAAATGCAAGAGTTTCTCTAAGTCCTAGAATATCTCCCCTCAAAAATGAGAAGAGGTTACAATATATAGAAGTGATGGGAAAAGAGAGAGAGTGAAACTCATATTTTTTCTCTCACCCACCAAAAAAATTCATTGAAAGCTATCAAAATGGCATGGGAATACTTACAAATAATTTCCCCCAAGTGCTATAGTTTCTAGAAAAGAAATGGGTACCGTACTTTCATTAATTTTCTTTGGTTGGGCATGTAACTATGCATTTTTGTTCGGAGACATTTTCCAATTTTTGGCATAATTGACTTCAATAAAAGTGAGAAATATAATTCCCATTACATAGAGGGAGTTGAGACATTTCCAACAATATAAAGTCTGTGAAAAATGGAACAACGAGCCAAATGTTATGGCCAAAGTTTCACGTGAAAAATTGTTATTGTCCTTTGTTCCGTGGATTTTCCTATTTTCTGTAACTTTCCAGTTTTCTACAGACTTCTTTTCTATGGCACTTTCTACAGATTTCTATTCTATGGAAATTTCTATTTACTTCTTTTACTGTGACACTTTTCGTGGACTTATATTTTGCGTACTTTCCACAAACTTCTATTTTGTGGCACTTTCCATGAACTTCTATTTTGACACTTTCGCGGACTTCTTTTCTACGACACTTTCCACATACTTCTATTCTACGGCATTTTGTGGAATTATTTTTTGTGAAAATTTCCATAGAATTATATTGATGGCACTTTTCATCGACTTCTATTGTGCGGTACTTTCCACGGACTTCTTTTACGTGGTACTTTCCTTTGACTTTTATTCTCATGGAACTTTCTACAAAATTTTATTCTGTGACACTTTCCACGGATTTATTTTCTATGGAAATTTCCATGGACTTATTTTATATGAAACTTTTTGGAATTATTTTCTAGGAAACTTTAGATTCAAAGATTGGAACTACATCGAGGTACTCGGGTTCAATTTCTCAAGTTACCTATTTTTAGCGAGGGTAAAAATGCATAACAAGTTATCCTAACCCACAAAGAAGGAGCATCAGTTAGACTTAGGTAGGTTTTAATTAAACCTTTGGGAAGCAAGTAAAATTCATGACACAAAATAAATAAATAAGACACATGGCATAGATTGAAGGCATCATTGGCAACATTCCAATAGTCTTAAGGAGATGAGCTCCGGTGGACCTCAAGTCATGAAATAGACCATTTTTATAAAGGCATCGAGGTCCAAGAAAGGTCAACCAGTCAACAGAGGGCTACGTGGTAGATTAATGAGAAGCCCAAAAAGTTTCTAATTCCTCCAAAGTAAGAATGTGTGACACAAAGCTAGTTGGAGCCATTTCATTGGTTCTCCTTTTACGGTCCGACAAATGTGAGGGATAAGGAATTCGAGACAAGCCCAAAGCTACATGGGGCTTTAATTTTGACTAATACTTCATAGAGGTCAAATGGACCTATCAATAAAATACTTACATTGTGAAGTGTGTGGAGCTTTCTCATTGGCTTGCACTTTAAAGCTGTCGATGAGATAATCAAAAGTCCGACAATGCATAAAGGCATGGAGCTTCCTCATCGGTCAATATTTTGTAGATGCTAGAGGATAGAAATCAAAAGGACTAACATTGCTAAGTGCATTGATCATTTCTATTGGCATGCACTTCGCAATTGTTATTCAAAGGGTTTTAAAAAGCTAAATTGTAAAGCGTGGTATATTTCTATTGGCTCACATTTCTTAGAGATTGAAAAGAGAAAAGGACAATCTAACACCTCGAAGGAATGTGGAAAAGTCTTGTTGGACCATATTTCATTAAGGTAGACCCACTCAACAAAGCAAAGGAAAAGAAAGAGAAAGGAAAGAAAGTAAAATATTGAACACCATTGAATGAAAGGCCAACACATGAAAAAATGAGAAGCGGTGCACACATTGGCAAAGTCCAATCCACGAGCCAATCGATTTCTACCACGTGTCAAGTTCCCGTGCTTCCCGACGGGGAAAATATTGAAGACCATATCTTTCAACCCAGGCTTGAAATTAGAAAAAAATTATATCGTTTGAAATCTTTCCTAGAGCCCTTCAACTTGACATCATTAAAATATGATTTTGGTGGTTCAAAGTGGAAAACATAACTTCTTATGGAAAAAAAGAGCAACTTAAGCACTCAAATGATAAAATCAAGTAGCTTAACCACAAGAATTGATGAATCATAAATCCATTTCCTTCCGCAAGATGAAATAGACAGACGGATAGCTTTACAGAGTTCCTATATGCTTGGCAGAAGAATTTAATGTAGGTTGTTGGTGATTAAAATTCTAAAAATCCATCCCTTCTCTCTTTTTCTCTTTCTTTCTTCGTTTTATTTCTCTGAGCTATAAAAAGTAAAATATCTCATTTGTGAAAACAGGGTATGTTCTAAAACTACAAAGGAACTATGTCAAAATGGTTTTGAGAGGAGGTGTGAGTGTTAAATCTTCCTTTTGGGATTGGGAATGTGTTTTTGTGCCTTCCTCTATAACTATAATGGACTGTGCATAATTTTCTTGTAATAAATCTATGTTTTGTGACACATTTGTCAATCATATCTTGTTTCATTTCCAACCTTTCCTCTCTTTTACTTAAGCATTGTGTTGTGCATGTATCTTTGATGTTTCAAGCTCATTTTGTAGTGTTTCATGTGAGAGTAGAAGTTAAAGGTCATGTTGGGTTTCATCACTTATTTCTGGCCTCTCCCTTCTCCATTTCCTTATCCAATCTCCCTCCCTAGAGGATCTCTACCCTTTTTGGTGCTATCACTACCTTATAGCTTAGGATTTCCATTATATGCATATTTGTAACCCCCTCTCTCCCTCCTGGTCCATTGACATGGTTAGATTAGGATTAGTTAGTTGCATTATCTTAGTATTAAAAATAGGTAGAGGAAACAAACTTCTTTAGAGGTTGATCTTAGTTATGTAAGTCCCATGCTTGTGAGATCATCCCATGTCGGCCAAAAAAGTGGGGATCTTTATTAGAAAAATTCTAGGGTGCTAATTTTTTGACATAATAACCACCTCATAAATCATCATGAAAACACTACAAAAGGTCCTAACATACCTAATACATCATAATACAACTAAATACACATATCCATGGGCTCATATAGCGCCATAGCCCATCCTTATGCAATCTAACAACCGTACCTAGTCCAAATTAACACCTACAACATGGTCACAAACCTATATCTACACCCCGAAACTCAAGTGAGTTCCAAATCAGTCACTAATCAATCTCTCCATCATGCCAACATGTTTCTCAAGCTACTAATAAGTTTATACCTCCATGCATTATTACCTAGGGTAGCTATGACACTTGAATAGGGTTGCGAATTATAAGATAATCTCATTGAATCATCATAAACAGCCAAGAAAAAACCTAAAAATCTATGTCATCATCATTATGAGCATGATATAACCCTACTCCATCATCTAATTTGTCATTAATGAGGTTTCACATCAATGAAAACACCTATACAACAACATGTAAAACCCACCATTGTGACCATATTTTTCCATCGCCATTCACCCAGGATGTATATGTTCGCTCCCTCATGTTTATTAGATAGTGCATGATCTGTTTTCCCCACTTTATTGCCCAACCATTTGTTAGATAGTTTTCTTAACCATCCTCACATTTATTTGTGGATACTTTTAATGTCTTCCTTTGACCTATGGGCCCCGACGACTTGCACATCCATCCAAGTGGATTTCCAATGGATTCCCTCCATCTCGAAGTGATGTTTTTGGACTCACAAGTTCTATAGGACATTAACGTCACCTTCATCGCAGGTCATTCTATGTCCCTAATGACATGTTTCCAAGGTCATCACCATATCTTTTTTTTTTGTTTTTTATACTATCAATAGTCACCCCTTTGCTCACATCCACCTATCTCCCCGCCTAATCTTTTCTCACTCTTCTTTACTCTCTCCATCTATCTATTTTAAACTCGTAATCGACCCCCCTTCATATCATCGATCCCTAATTTTAGGGGGTACCTAAACCATCATCATTATTCATCACTTCTATTTTTTGTCTTGCGGATTTCTTAACACAAACCACTTGACAAAAAGGGGAAAATGAGGATACCAATTTTTGGTACCATTATCCCCCATGCCACATTCACTCCCCTGAAACATGTGTATTTCCCCTTTTATTCAAATTTATATATTTCCTCCTAAATTTATATATCACTCTCAAAATCCCATTTTTTTCTCTAATTCCCATTTTCCCCTATCCTAACCCCATTTTAACCGTATAATTATTTATCCATGTTAATCCATCCCTAATCCCATTTAAATACCCTATCCACCTTCTTATGATTCCATTCATAAATCCCCTCAATTATTTTCCCTAAGATTCCCACTACACATTTAATGTCCTCTTATCCTCCCATAACCATTTATTCCCCTCCATGCATCATTAAACTCGTCTAAAATGGATAAATACCCAATTTTATCCTATTTAAGACCTCCATTTTTATATTCACATCACCTCCACTGACCAAGTTGAGAGTCCGCAAAAATCATTGGTAACTCATTTGGGTGGTTGTTGAACCTATTAATATTCTCTACCCCTATCATCGAGAGGATGGAATTTTTGAGACTTATTTTATCATGCAAAATTCGTTTACATTCTACTCATTCGGTGATTAACAACCTTCATCTTGGAGCTATCTTACAAGCCTTGATTTTCATCCATGGAGAGTTAAATATTTTGAGCTTGCTTGAAGACATCATATTATTCCATCATCTTTTACTTTTAGGTCTTTAGGTTGTCTTAGATCTCGATCATTTCAACAACCTTCTCGATCCTCTTCATACCCCTTTTCCCACCCACTAATCTCATCGAAAATCCCAAATCATGACCTCGCCACCATTGACCATGTTTGGTCACCATCAACCCTACCAAGTATCCCCATCGGTTCTAAATTTTGGTGTATCATCTATTTTCCTCACCATCCTACGATCAAACTCATCATCTTTTGGAAAACAATTCATCCAGTGGACAAATTTTTGGGTATCTTCTAATGCTCACGAGACTCTAGGTACCTCTTCTTGAATGGCACATCTCCATTTATTATGCATGAATGAAAATGAAAATTGTGGGTGGCCTAGAGGTCGAGGATCCAACAAGAACATTCCACTAAACATGCAACAAAATCTTATAATTTATTGTAAGGGAGGAATTTTTTTAGAAGGTAGGAAAAGGGACTGGGGAAAATGAAGGGGGTTAGTATTGCAGGTAGAAATTCATATGCCTATAAACACTAATCATATAATACCATCACAAAATTTTATATATTAAAAAACTTTGATACTAATATCAGGACAAGGTAGAATTATGAGAACAAAGTTTCCGTAATTCTCTCATCAAAAAAGGAAAGAAACTCATTTCTTATTCATTGATATCTTGGGAAAGGTTTACATAGTGAGGAATGAAGGAACATATGAGAGGAAGAATATAGGAAATATTCTATCTCTTTTGATTTTAGTCCAAGTAGTAATCTCTCCTTGAGCATACAAAATTTACAACCCTTAAGAATGATGGTGCCTTTCTGATTTATAAAATTAAGAAAGAATCTTCACCTACCCACAACATGAATTTTAATTTGTCCCTTAAAACATATGAATTTTCATATTCCTATGGAGATAATTAAGTCCCCTTTTGTTAATTAAGGAGACTTATTACATTACCAACTAAATTCACATTTAAATGAATAAGAAAAAATAAGGAATAGGATAAAATGAAAAGGTGCACCCTTAATGAATAAATAGAAAATGAAGGAGGGGAGTGGGATGGAAGAGTGCGAAAGAAAAGGAGAAATTCCTAGGGTAATTAATATGATGCATCCATTGATTTGGCCTTTCAACCTAATTGATCCTTGTCGAGATCAACTTGAAATATTTCAATTCCCTTGAACTCTTTAGTGTACCCATGCATGCAGTGCAACTTTATCCTCTCAATGAATGCATACACAACTTAGGGACTCCATCCAACCATCTGAGACATCATTGATGTTCTTGCTTTTAGTGAACCATGACTGATTTTTCTCTTTAATGTGTTAAATTGTGGATCTGGTCTCGAAAAAAGGATCTAGTGTGTCTTCGTTGAAATAAAATGGGTCCCCGACCTTATTTTAGACATACTTCTCAAATGGTCTTAATAATAAATCTACAGAAGTGTTCTCATCAATGTTGGGAACTCCAAGATTTTGCATTCGATGTTGATGGTGTCTTACATATTGAGGTAACACTCCTTGTTTGATTCCAACTCATTAATATCCGTATTTAACATTTCATATTGAGAGGAAATATTCCTTACCCATACATGCAACAAGACCTCAGATGGAGCATTGAACACTTTCCATCTTACCAATACTCAATAATGAGAATTTCCCATCGCTATCACCAACAGATGAACTTTATCATGATGTTCTTCCTCCTTTTCCAATCCTTCCCTTTGTCATCCGAACTTTTTCCTTAGTTATACACATGTAATTATATAGTGATATTACCTCTAGAAGCAATGTTTTCCTTTTCTATATGATCATATTTGTTCATTTTTATTTTATCTTCCTTGCACGATGAATTCCTACATATTTTAGATGGAATCTCGGTTGAAGATACTTGATTAGATTAACCTCTTTAATTGGGAGTGATTATGAAACATTCGGATCCATGAAATTTTACACATACGAGGTGATTGTTTTCATGTGGTCTTCCAACTGATCGATCTTCTCTTTGTATTCTTGGTTCCTCTTGAGAAGTGAGTGAAAAAAATCCTATAACATATGTGTATGTCCTTCATGGGTGGTTTGGGCCCAAGGGAATGGTGGTTATCTCATAGTCGGATGGTGTCATTTCTTCAAATGTTTTGATTACCTATGGCTTGACTATTTCTATATACTTGATTTCCCGTGGAACCACTAAAAAAGGGATAAGTTGTTTGAGAAAACTATTCCATCTTCCCTTTGAACAATAATGATATTGCTAAAACATTAGGAATTTGTCACCTACTAGGCTGTACAAGCCTCTTTTGTGATTATTTATTTTATCCAAGAAACATATCTTGTCTTAAGCCCTACAATCTGTCATGTTTATTGTTTCTTTCTCCAAGGACGACGAGGTGCATCTTGTAGAAGAGGAACAGGAAAGGTAATGGAAAGTTGAAAAATTTGGGGATTTTGAGGAGCGAGAGATGGATTGAATCATTCTTATCAATTTCTACCTCTACTATGAGATCCTTTGGTGTTATAAATTTCTTGTGAAATATATCGTAGTAGGGGATTCCAACTCCATGCTTTTCGCTATGAACTCTCCCAGAATAGACTAATCCTAAAGTCTTCTCCACAAAATTCAATGAGGAGAGGTGAGATGCTTGCCTCGAAGAATGGGGAAACTCTTTGATGCAATGGTGAAAACCTTCTTCTTTTTTACTATTACTATGATCTTCTAATTACAACCTTGATCCACTTGTTTATGTCTCCTAACTCATGGACACTACATGTTACCTATGGTAGAGGTGAATCCTTCACTTCTTTATACTATAGATTATATAACTCTATGCCATCATATTGAATTCACTCCTCGTATTAGTCAAAATTGAACCTTTTCATTTGTTTGATTTTCATCCGCATATGGTCTCTTTCCCTGACATCAAATTCATCTATGTAATTCACCCAATAATCTACAACTTACGAACATGATATGACTCTGGGAGATAAAAAGTGTTTGGATCACTTCAAATGTAGAAGTTGACCCTCAGTGTATATTAATACATGCTCGGGTATGCGAAGGAAGGTTATAGGTGTGTAGGATCACCAAACTCTTGTAAGTGAAGATTCCAAGTAAGATGGGAAATGAGACATTTTTACTTTTCTGGTTCTTGAGCTTACTAGGAATATGAGTGAGTTGTCTGTATAGCTCATCTTTGGGGCAAGTGGACTAGAAACAGGTGAAGTAAATTTTAGATCTGAAAGATTTGATTACATAGATGAGGTTGATGCATCACCGAAATGATATATAAAGACATGCAGAAGATATGTGATAGGATAAAACAAAAATAATGCAAGAAAATTAGAGATCTAAGGGAAATGATGAACAAGATGAATATATGGTGACTAGAGGCATAAAAATAGATATGGGGGTTACGAGAGGGATGGAATAATGCAATCTGAAGATCTAGGAAAATGAGGACATAAAGATTAGATAAATGATGGGGTAGATGAAAAAATAGAGAGTAACAATGAGATAGGTTAACATAGACTGGGTTGGGTTGATGACAGTAGGGTAGATTTAGGTCTTGATGGATGGGAATAACTATGACATTTGTAGATGATGATAGGGATGACTAAATGTAAGAACGAGGTTGTGAAGTGGCTGAAAAACTTCTACAAGAAGACCGAAGGATACAAATTTTGATGCACAATGATGGAAAGATGACAAGAGGGATTCAATTAAACACAAATTTTCTAAGATCTCCATAATGGTGAAATAATTCTTCAGGGTGAATCAAACATGATAGCAATTATTGCTTTGAGAAGAGGAGAAACCTACAAAATCAAACCAAATCCAAAAGAGACCCAAAATTCCATCTTGTAGTAAGGAGGGGTAAAATCATATTTATAGGGTTAACAAATACCCGAGTAGGTCGCTAGAGAATATGGACATTTGTCCACTTAGGTAGTGGAGGGATGCCCATTCGAGGAAAAATCACCCTAAAGGGGTGGATTAGGGTTTTGGGTGATATGGGTGAGATATGGTTATATATGGAAGATAAATGGGAAGGTGGGAGATGGAAAGGAGTAAATAAAGGCCATGGGATGGGTAAAAACATTAAATGAGGATCTAGGGAATATAACAAAGGGGATTTGGGGATGAGATGTAGATTAGATAAAGATTAAGATTAATTAATGAAGATAAGGGGTAATTAGGAATGATTTAGGGAGGATAAATAGTAGGATGATTAAAATTAATTAATGATTATTAAGATAGATAAAATAATAGAAAGGAAAAGACAGAAATGAAGATGGGAAATTATAATTAGAGGGATAAATTTAATTTAAGAGGGAAGGAAATTTTAATGGGTTACCATGATGAAAGAGAGTGACCGTAGGGTGGAGAGGAGTAGCGATACCAAAATTTTATGTCTACAACAATATTCCCTAGAAGTCTCAAGGACTTTATACGGTGGTTTTATGATCTCCCCACACAATATGTGTGATATTTTACCACTTTAGCAAATAAATTTCTTACAAAATTATCTATCAATATTGGGGGAAAAATAATCTCAAATATCTAAAATACAACAAGGGTGTGATGAGAACATCGGTGATTATTTTTATGCTAGAAGAGTATACTTACTAAAATCAATAATCCTCTAGATAATTGTAAACTTAAATATATTTTTACATAAAGTTTGTTTTCTACTTTGTAATAATTAGTTTTATTTGATAAGTTTTACTCATTTTATCAACTATTTCATATCTTGAAAGAATGTGAATCAAAGTTACTACATATGAATAAGATTAAGTATGTTGATAGCACTTTAACTACATAAAATACCAAGTCTAAAATAAAATGTACATTCAAATCCAATTTTAATCCTAAAGACATATTTAATGTTATAACACAACCACTAAGATACAATTACAACCTACACGTAATAAATTTAGGTGTTTACCTTATGTTCCAAATATCATGTTCAAACAATTACTTGGGTGCAATATCTTGTCTCTCCCTTCACCACTAAATTTTGATGTGAGTAAGCCTCATGGTAATATTTTTTATTTTAATACTTACTATGTAGATATCATATATTTATTGGTAACCACACCAATCAATGTATCAAGCTTACGTTACTTTACACAATATATTATTGATACAAATATAATCGAATGGGATGAGCCAACTAAATACTATAATATTACTAATTTGATAATGGAAATATTAAAATATTCAATGATCCAATTCCTAATCATAACACTGATAAATATACTTCAAAAGTACACAAATCTCATCATACGGTATAACTTCAACCTTCTTATGATCACCTAATTGATGTAATGATTGACATGTTGTCACTCTTATGTCACCTTCTCCACGAATTATTAATTTTGATGACTCTAATATGGATGAAACTCTTGTCTCATATACTGTTTATATTCGTGCATATATTAATCAACTACTTGTACATAATGGTTTGGTTGATCCACATACCAAACCTACTATATTTAGAGTTTCAAGCTACTCCATTCTCTTTTAGATACTAAAAATAAATCATACACAATTCTAATCCCGAATTTGGACATATTATTTTACTTGTTGTTTTCATCTATGTTATTACATAGGTACCATTTCTAGGGGCCTAAAATATTAGCTATGGTGATAATAATTTAGGTATTCCTCGATTACATGCTCTCAGGGATGTTCCATTTATCAAACACCAATGTGTCGGATTAATCACCAACAACAAGTTTTCATAATTTGAAGTATTCCCTTTAAGGCTCCTCTTCTTAATTTATCTACTCAAAATTATATAGTTCATATTACTACTCCTAGGTATCTAAATAGGCCTTATACTTCACATTTTTGTATCCTGTTAGGAATTCTTCTTCACACATTATCTCTAGTGGATTTTTCCCTCCTAATATTCTACATAAGTATTCTAGTGTTCACATTATTTCTAGTGGATATCACACTTCTAGTCCTCCCTATAGTCTACTTCAATGACACTTATTCTCATGGATCTATTCCACTTAGTTATCCTCTCATGAATTATATAGCATGTATACTTGATTCTTCCCCATTAGCACATGGGAATATTTACTTGGAACAATTAAGTCACGAGTTTTCTTTTTATTTAGGATTTGCTTCACCTCCTCTTGAGGCTCATATTGGGTAGCTCTTGTGATACCTCCTTCCCTATACATGTCTTAATGTAAAAATAAAAAATATGTAAATATGTACAAAATATAAAACTATGACCTATACAAATAGCTTGGTTTTTAGTACTTTACATTACAGATGCTACTTGTAATTATGGTTTGATAGATAGGATATATTATACACACATATGTTCATAAAGTATATTGAGCTTGATGCATGACACGTACAAGGTACATGATGATAGGTTTCATCCTAGCCCTTCCCAAATACCATAAGCATCTTGGGGAATCTCCTATTATATTTTATACATGTGTTATTGTTTTATTATGGTTCCTTTATACTTCCTCATTACACTTGATTATATATATTGTGTATACATGTTATCTTTTGAGCTAACAAGACTAACACATGTGCCTTGTGCAATGTTGACCTTTTTTGTGTCTCTTTACTAATTGTTATGATGTTTTTATCATTGTTTGACATGACTATTGGCAATACATGGTTACTACTTATTTTTATGATTAATTGTATATATTTATTTTATGAGACGTAAGTTCCTTGATTGTCTTGTGATACCATGGGTGTCCCATGTATTTTTATGTGACATTTTTGTCTTATATTTCGCATAAGATCCTTAATTTCCTTGTGACACCATGGGTGTCCCGAGTTTATAGATCTATACCCTAAAGTGAATCTTTTTTCATACTACTAATTTTGTTTGGTCACTTGATTACTGATATATCTTTTTTAATTTTTTATTACACATGATTTTTTGCACCTATTTCTATTGTTTCTTATTTATTTACATGACATGGTCTCTACCACGTGCACCCCTTTTATAGGTATATATTCTCAATGGTGGCCAAAACTACAACCTTTTATGTGTTCCACATAGACACATATTTTGTTTAAGTTTGTGCACTCAAATTATTGAATACATACACCTTAAAATATAGGGAACTCATTAGTAAATATTCTAATGCTACATACATATTTTTAGGTTTGGGTAAACTATTATACATCGAATAAGTCCTCAGAAGTATATCCAGATACAAACATTGGCAAAAAATAAATAGATTCAAATACATAAAGTACATTCATGACTATAGAGGTGTTCATGTTATCTAATTTCCTCCACTACCTACTAAAATTAGATAACAAGAAGATTTCTATCGGATTAACCAAGTGAGTTCTGAGATTTCTGCAGATTCAAATTCCACCAGGTCAAGCCTTCGATGATATGGGAAAAAGACTTAGCAAAATCAACAATGAAAAAATAAGACGTGAAAATCCAACTCAAGAATGAGTATCGAGTCGCGGATGGTGCCAGTGTCGACCCAACACAATTCCATAAATTAAAGGGGGAATGAAGCCTCGGAATCCCTCGAAGGATTACGTGTGGAGTCAACTATAAGGGTCCCACCTAAAACATGTTCATCACATTCAAATGTGATAAGTCCATTACTTAAGCAAAGAGAGATTATAGGACTCTAGGAACGGTAAGTGCAACAAGTTGGGGGACAATTAAGTGGACATCAAATCCTAAATTTTACATTAAAAATAGCAAAACATCAAATTTAGTCTTCCATGGACTTGAACCATGCCGAAAAGTCATAAATATGTCATAAAAATGGTACCATCACATAGGGGAGACTGTTAGCTTTGTAGAAATATTGATTTTAAAGTGAATAGAATATGATAAATATCATTTTATAATTTTTTACTAATAGTAGGTCTTTAAGACACTTTTTCCCATGAATGTTTATGTCTACATTTAAGACTGAAAATTTTGTTTCACTTATCAGAATGTGATAAAATTTATACCATATCAACCATGGTGAAATTATATACATGTTAAAAAAAAAAAAATTATTTGATTTCAATATTTTTTGATGAAGTTATGGTGGGCAAACGGAAAGTGCTCTATTTTCTTTATGTTTTCATACCACTTTCATGGAAAAAATCATTAAAAATAAAATATTGCTCAAAAAATACAAAATAAATTCCATCCCAAGATAGATAGTGGCATCTAACTTCTCACCAAAGGAGAAAAATATATATCAATTTTTGGTCATCCAAATCATGGGAAAACGGACTACAATATTATAGGCTTTTTAAAATAAAAATACCAAGTCATTGAATTTTGAGTGTTTAATATAGCTAATCTTGTCCATTTAAAAAAAAAATAGTATTTTAGAAACTAGATTTTGGATGCTATGATTCATATTAATATATTTTTTCTAATTTTGAGTGTATGTACTACTAGTAATCCCTACAAGTTGATATTATATTGTTATTTGCAATATGATGTCCACTTATGACCCCATTTTTGTCCCCCAACTTGCTGCACTTACCTCGGTGCCACTTGTTAGCTTATCGCACTTCCAAAAGTTACAAAGAAAAGGTGAGACCCTAGAGATGTGGTTGGAATCCATGTGGATATCACGACAAATGGAATCCAAGTTCAAAGAAGGTTTCAAAATATTGGCAACATGTCAAATACTATGTATGGGCAATTATGAAACCCATCTATAAGTTTTAAATGCTCGATCTTTTCAAAAGGAAAAAAGGTGAAAAGTTATTTGGTTTGTCTTTTTAACAACAAATTTAATGCATAGTTCCGTGTAAAGAGAGAAAATATACGAATACTCAATCTATTCACCTACAATCGAAGGGTAATTTTAATAGAACAACATAAAAAAGGTGCCGCTTGAATCATAAACACGTAACCCGATGCATAACAATTGAGAAGTTCGGAGATGTAATAAAGATTTGAAAGGATGTTCCTTTAAAATCAAGACCACTTCAAGGGAGTCGGTTACAAAAAAGAGTTAAATATGTATTAAATGGGTATGCCTCTCACTTCTTAAATAATAGATCATGGGGAAGTGTGAGATAGATCTCATAGATCTATTTCTGTCACTTCACACCATTTACCATAACTTAAAAGTAGTGGGAAGATGGTTCCGGAATTATCTTCTTCTCATTCTATATATTGTAATCAGAGGCTTCATAACACGTATCGGGAGTTAGTCAATTCTTCTTTCCTACCTCTGTCCCTCTTCTATAAAAGCGAGTGCCTGGAGCTCTATCCTTTTATTTAAGCTTTGTAATAACACTCTTCTTGCCTCTTATCTATTGTTATACTATGCATATTTTTGGAGTAATATAATATGCCCTATGGTGCATTTTTTCCATCCTTTACATATTTGTATTGTCTCTGATAGCCTTTATTTCGATGTTGGTATATTGTGCATGCTTATAATGTTATTACTAGTTTTAGAAGTTGTGCTTAGTAGTTTGAAGTGGTTTTTGTGTGAGTGTTTTCTAGGCAAGTGTGGTGTATTTAGACTTCCCTTTTCATTACTTAGCTTTTCCCCATTTCGGGTATTAAAACATATGGTAAAAGCATGAGACAACCTTATCGATGGGTAGGTCAATCGTCAAATATTTGTTTATATCCCATCCCACCCCAAGTTTTACCATATCATACTGATCCAAATGTCAAGTTCCCTTCTCCATTTTGAATCCATTCATCCCACCCCCTTTTCTTTGAGCAGCTATACCCCCACACAAACAAGGAACAACTCCAAATCTAAAAGAAGAGGAGTATATGGTGAGAATTCAATCAAATTTAGGGGGTTTGAATCATGATTTGGGTGCTCAAGAGATGGATCCCTCCTTGTTCATCCTCTCCACAAATCGAGTTTACGGAAGAGTTTTGGCCAACGGGATTCATGATTCAAGATGGAGCTATACATGATAGAGAATTTGTAGACTCAAAAACCATCATACAAGAGGGTGAGACCTTGACATAACAGGATGACAATAATATTGATTTCTTATCATTTTTTAGGGATTTCTTAATGAAGAAGAGCCCATGGAAATTACAACCTTTTTTGATACATCAACCCCAGTAACAAAAGTAACTTGCTACTCATGACATTTCCCTGAATCAAATTAAGAGGCCCTAAAAAGAGATATCATTGAAAACTTTTTTATTTCAATCAAAGAGTCTAGAGTTTCTAGTGAAATTACTATAAAAGGGGAGGATAATGAAGATAAGGATGACACCATTCAGGAAATTCTGTAAAAAAAATCCTCATCCCAGAGGTTAAAATTTAAAACAACGGGAAAGAATAGAATCTCGAACCGGGTCCCACCATAGGATGGGCCTCATAAAAAACAAGTGGGAAGCCAACACAAGTCATGCTTACTTCAAATCATAAGGATAGTATTTAAATTCCTAAAGTTCAGCTACAACACCTCCAACTAAATGATAAACAAAGAAAGGAGGTATTCATTTTTTAGTTGATACTATGGGAAAAAGAGTGGAAGAATAGTTTTCACTCTTATCACAGGTCATATATATTGCTAAATTAATTGCATGACCACACTTTATAAAAAAGGTAAGCTATTTATCCCTACCTATTTCAAGTTTTGTTTATATTTTACCAAGTCTAGTTAGCATAGGAGTAGTGGTAGATTTCTTTCGGAAGAAAAAGTGCTTTCGCACACTCTGTATGTCTCACTTGAGGCATATATGATTTATCTTTGAATAAGCTCATGTTTGTATTACTCCAATTAAAATGCACCAAACAATCCAATGTTCACAACATGGAAATTCATAGTTTTTAATAACGGTTGTAAACTTCACTTCAAACAAATGCAAAGAAACTAAAATCATTCAAGGAGGCGATTTTGCTGATTTTCAATTTTCTACTCTCACAAAACAAGTTTCAGAGTTTCCTTATGAGAGTAGGAGGGCACAAGGATCAAATAGCGAGATCTGAGAATCTCGGTGACACTTCGGATACTTCAAATCAAGGTTTAGATCATCTCATAACACAGTTTATGGGCCCAATGAATAGTGGGAGATTATGGGTTTGTTCCATTTAGTAGGCTAATGGTCCTCGTGAGTCACCAAAATCTTATCTAATTTATTCCACCACCTGCTAAAATTAGATAACAAGAAGATTCCTGCTGGACTGACCAAGTGAGTTTTGAGACTCCTGTAGATTCAATTCCCCTAGGATCAAGCCTTCGGTGATATGTGAGAAAAGACTTAACCGAATCTACAATGAAAAAATAAGCTGAGACAAGCCAACTCTAGAATGAGTAGTAGGCTCGCGGATGGTGCCAAGTTTCAACTGTGACGCAATTAAAGAAATAAAGGGGGAAATGAAGCCTCAAAATACCATGGGGCTTAAACATGGACTCAACTATAAGGGTCCCACCTAAAAAAAGGTCTTTTCATTATTATGTGCCAAGTCCATTATTTACCCAAATGGAGATTAGAGGGTTCACGAAAGGTGTCATGTGTTAGCTCAATGCACTTAGATTTGATGTGGATCTCACGAAAAATAACAGATCATGGGGAAGTGTGAGATTGATCTCGTAAATCTATTTCTGTCACTTCACACCATTTAACTAAACTTACAAGTAGTTGGAATATGGTTCCGGAATTATCTTCTTATCTTCTTCTCATTCTATATATTGTAATCAAAGGCTTCATAACACATATCGGGGAGTTAGTAAATTCTTCTTCCCTGCCTTTTTCCTCTTATTTAAAAGGTAGGGGTCTTGAGCTATAGCCTTCTATCGATATTTTTAATAGCACTCTTCTTACCTCTTATTTGTTGTTGTACTATACATATTTTTGGATTACTATAATATGCCGTGTGGTACATTTCTTCCATCCTTTTCATAATCTGTATTGTCTCTAATAGCCTTTATTTCGATGTTGGTATATTGTGTATGCTTGTAATGTAAATACTAGTTTCAGAAGTTATGCTTAGTAGTTCAAAGTGGTATTCTTTGTCAATATTTTTTGGACTTTGTGGTGCATTTTTCCCACCCTTTTCATTACTCACCTTTTCCCCATTTCAGGATTCAGGTTCTTGATTAAAGCATCTTCTTCTCAAGCACATCACCTTAGTTAGTGTTACATTTCTTTTAAGATTTCTCTTAACCCTATCCCACACGAGAGAATGGAAAACTTCTTTAAAATTAGAAGGTTACCTTAGGGCACACATCCAACTAACCTAAGGTATCTAATGACTCGATGTTTCATCCACAAAGATAATCGTCAACATTTTTCTGGCATGCCCGTGGATAGTTCGAAGCATCCTATCATTTCATCAAGTTGGCCTTTCTTTCATCCATATCCATTCATATTTCTTTCCACGTCCTTCATTTCCCTTCGTCCTATGAAGTTGTGCAATTATGACTTCATTCCCGCAATGGAATTCACATTTTCAGCAATATCATCAATATCTAATGAACTTCACACTTCTCCAAACCAACAACATGACCAATTAGTGTCAAAATAACTATGCCAATCTAGATGAGAAAATCGAAGACCAATTTGAATATGAAGCCAATCAAAGACACAGGTATGCATTTGGTGATTACCATCAATTGGAGGATGTTGGTCTACTAGAGAAGATAATACAAATAGAGATAGGTGTGGTTCAATCTCAAGATACATCACAAATGGAGGCATTCATAACAGGGATGCGGGGCATATTGTCCATGGGTACACCCTATTCCTAGGTACTATGGCTCATGAGAAGCTTGCATTTTTAGAATTAAAACTACCTCAACTTATGTAATGGATCAAAGGTATTGAAACATATGGGAAAAGCATGAGACAACCTTGTCGATGGGTAGGTCAATCACCAACTCTTTATTCATCTCCCATCCCACCCCAAGTTTTACCATATCATACCGCTCCAAATACTGAGTTCCCTTCTCCATCTCCAAGCCATCCATCCCACCTCCCTTTTCTTTGAGCAGTTATAACCCCCATACAAACAAGGAATAGCTCTAAATACAAAATAAGAGGAGCATATGGTGAGAATTGAATCAAATTCGGGGGTTTGAATCATGAGTCAAGTGCTCAAGAGACTACGGATCCCTCCCCTATTCATCCTCTCCACAAATCAGAGTTCTGGAAGAGTTTGGGCCAATGGGCTTCATGTTTCAAGATGGATCTATACATGATGGAGAATTTTCAGACTCAAAAACCATCATACAAGAGGGGGAGACCTTAGCATAACAGGATGATGATAAGCTTGATTGCTTATCAGATTTGGGGATGTCTCAATGAAGAAGAGCCCATGGAAATTACAACCTTTGTTGCTTCATCAACCCTACAACAAAAGTAACCTGCTACTCATGACAGTTCCCTAAATCAAATTTAGAGGCTCTAGAAAGAGATATCATTGAAATATTTTTGCTTTCAATCAAAGAGTCTGGATTTGTTGGTGAAGTTGCTAAAAAGGGGAGGAGAAAGAAGATAAGAATGACACCGTTCAAAAAAAGTCTCGCAAAAATCCTCATCTCAAAGGTTAAAATTTAGAACAACATTAAATAACATAAGTTTGAATCTAGGGCCCACCACGGGTGGGCTTCATCAGAATCAAGGGGAAGCCAACACCAGTCATGCTTACTTTAAAGCATGAGGATAGTCTTCAAATTCCTAGGGGTTAGCTATAGCACCTCCAACTAAATGATAAAAAAATAAAGGAGGTATTCATTTTGTTTGTTGATACTGTGGGAAAAATAGTGGAAGGTAATTTTTCACTCTTATCACAGTCATATCTATTGCTAAACTAATTGCATGGCCACACTTTGTAATATAGGGAAGCTATTTCTCACTTTGTCTATTATAGGTTTTGTTTATATTTTCCCAAGTAGTGTTAGCGTAGGAGTAGGGGTAGATTGCTTTTAGTAGAAAAAGTGCTTTCACACACTCTGTATGTCTCACTTGAGGCATGTATGATTTATCTTTGTATAAGCCCGTGTTTGTATTACTCCAATTAAAATGCACCAGACCCTCCAATGTTCATAGCAGGAAATTCACAATTGTATGTAACATTTGTAAAATTCACTTCAAACAAATGTAGAGTAACTAAAATCGAGTTAAGGAGGTGATTTTTCTGATTTTCAATTTTCTACTCTCAAAAATAAGTTTCAGAGTTTCCTTATGAGAATAGGAGGGCACAAGGATCAAATAGCGATTCTGAAGCTCAACGAAACTTCAAATACTTCGAACCAAGGTTTAGATCATCTCATAATATAGTTTCAAGCCTAATGAATAGTGGGAGATTGTGGATTCATTCAAATTAGCAGGCTAATGGTCCCCGTGAGTTGCCAAACTATTATCTAGTTTCCTCCATCACTTTACTTAAAATTAGATAACAAGCGATTCTGTTGGATTAATTAAGTGAGTTTTGAGACTTATACTGATTTAAGTCCCACCAGGGGTCAAGCCTTTGGTGATATGGTAAAAATACTTAGCCGAATCAACGATGAAAAAATAAGCTAGGACAAGCCAACTCTAGAATGAGTACCGGCTCACGATGGTGCCATTTGTTAACCTAACACAATTCCATAAATTAAAGGGGGAAATTAGTCCTCAAAATCCCACGAGTCTTACACGTGGATTCAACTATAATGGTCCCTCATAAAATATGGTCTTTTCATTAATATGTGGTAAGTCCATTACTTACCCAAAGAGAGATTAGAGGGCTCATAGAAGGTGCACATGTTAGCTCATCACACTTCCAAAATCTACAAAGAAAAGAAAAGACCCTAGAGATGCGCTTGGCTTCCATGTGGATCTCGTGAAAAATGGACTCCAAGTTTGAAGAAGGTTGTAAAATATTGGTGACATGCCAAATACCATGTATGGGAAATTATGAAACCCATCTAGAAGTTTTAAACACTAAGATCTTTTCAAAAGGTAAAAGGTGAAAAGTCATTTTGCTTATATTTTTAGCATTAGAGTTAATGCACAGTTCCATATAAAGAGAGAGAACCTACGAATACTCAATTTTTCACACGCACTCGAAGGTTTGTTTTAATAAAACAACATAAAAATAGGTGCCACCGGAATCATAAGCCTAGAAGCTGATGCATAATGATTGATAAGTTCAGATATGTAAAAAGATTTGAAAGGATGTTCCTTAAAAAGTGATACTAAGTACAAGGGATTAGGTTGCAAAATAGTTAAATATGTATTAAATGGGTATGGCTCTCACTCCTTAAATAACAAATCATGGGGAAGTGTGAGATAGATCTCAAAAATCTATTTCTGTCACTTCACATCATTTACCATAACTTACAAGTAGTTGGAAGATGGTTCCGAGAATTATCTTCTTATCTTCTTCTCATCCTATATATTGTAATCAGAGGCTTCATAACACATATCGGGAGTTAGTCAATTCTTCTTTCCTATCTCAGTTCCTCTTCTATAAAAGGTAGGGGTCTGGAGCTCTGACCTTATCTTTGCACTTTGTAATAACACTCTTCTTGCTTCTTATCTGTTGTTGTACTGTGCATATTTTTGGAGTAATATAATATGCCATGTGGTGCAGCTTGTTCATCCTTTGCATATTTGTATTGTCTCTGATAGCCTTGATTTCGATGTTGGTATATTGTGCATAATTATATTGTTATTACTAGTTTCGAAGTTGTGCTTAGTATTTTGAAGTGGTGTTCTGTGTGAATCTTTTCTAGAATGTGGTGTATTTTTCCCACCCTTTTCATTACTCACCTTTTCCCCATTTCAGCAATCAGGTTCTTGATTAAAGCATCTTCTTCGGAGCATCGCCTTAGTTAGTTTTACGTTTCTTTTAAGATTTTTCTTAACCCTATCCCACACCAGAGAAGAGCCAACTTCTTTAAAATCTGGATGTTACCTTAGGGCACATGTCCCACTAACCTAAGGTATCTAATGACTCTGACAGTTCATCCACAAAGATAATCATCAACAGTCCTAACCATCCTATATGTTTTCCCTAGGGAAGTTGACAATAGATTTTATATAGTTTTATATTTCTACTTACAGAAACATATGTTTGACATAATTTCATAATCATTTGGTATAGTTCGAGTAATGTATAAGGTGGATGAATATTTTATTCCTTGATTCATTACTCAAGTTTAGTTGTGGATACAAGATTTTTGGGCCTATTTCTCCTTATTGATCATTATCTATGAAAGAGCCCATATGGATCATTTCCCATATTTTGGCTCCTATCAACGATCAATCTCTTGTTCTCATCAAGAAAATCTATTGAAAGTGCCCCATATATAGATAGGGGGTTTCCCTGGATAGATATTTTAACCACATATAGATATATAGGCATATTTATAGTGTATTGTATATCTTATCTCAATTGAGCAAATGAAGCGTGCCATATCTATAGTTGAAGGTCCAATGCTCTAGACCAAACTCTATACTTTGCCCATATCCTCCCTATATAAAAAGGTTTATATCACTTCATTTACTTACCTAACACTCTCATGATTTATCATTGCAAATACTAATACAAAAGGGACTCAAGTCTCCGTAAATCATCATAAAGATGATGCACATCCATTATGGCAATTACTACTATAGTTTTTAAGCACTTAACCAGCTCAAGGAGTTTTACTTCCTCATTTCCAAGGATCCAAATATCCCAATCTAATGCTTTAGCAAAAGCAAAATCACCTCAAACATTTTTAAAAGTGGTACAAGTTGTCAATCTAGTTGCATCTATATAGATATCACATGTTAGGTGGAGAGCTATGTGTGGTTTGAGGCATATCGGAGTAGTGTCGACATAAGAGGTACATGGATCACACTTCAACCGAAATACTAACCTTATTGTAGGGTCTTCTACCCATAGTTATGATTTGATTTCAATTCAAATTATTCATAGGGTTTTTAATTGTGTGACACTTAGGCTTTGATAGAAACACACATTTCTAAGAAACTAAAGGGCATAAAAATTTAGAGAACCAAATTATGAACATGTCTAAGACCATACAATAAGTCCAAGGCCATACAATTGATCATGGAAGAACTTTATGGTTACATACCATAGTGTTTTTAGCTACACTCTCAGGTAACCAATTTAACCTAAATTGGCTAATATCTCTAGGGTTAGTAACCGATGGTAGATTATCCTAGTTAACTACTTTTTAAGGATAAATACAACAATATCAAGAATAACCACTAAGAAATGATAAAAAATGATGAATAAAAATAGATAATGAAATAAAACACTAGAAAATAGGAGAGAGAAGATTATTTAGCTAATATCCTACTCTATGTGATGATATAGATGGGTCTAATGACCAAAACATGTTGTAAATGATGTAATATATCCTCATTGTCAAAACTATGTCTTAAACTACTTCATGGACCAAAGTGGATGACATGGGCCAAAGCATGCTCCCGATATGGTTGTTTCCATATAATCATGTCCCTTCAAATCATCTACTATTGATATTTTTGGGTTTTGGTATTGTCTTATGATCCGCTCCTATATGGAATTTGGAACATTCAATCTATGTAATAATTTTTGTTCAACCATCGATCCTTCAAAACCCTATATATTAAAAAATTCTGAAAAACAATTTAGGTGAGTTATGGGCACCCCAAGGACCATTAACATTTCCACTACTATAAATAGGGATCAAACCTCATGTCATTTTAATGTAGCATATGATCTTTATAATGTATGAAACAAAATAGATAATCATGATCTTTGAATAATGAGATTTTACTTGTATATATTCCCTAGCTTGACTTGGAATGATGATATATTCTCTTGTATTTTCAATATGAGTGGATGACTTCCCTAGAATCAGTATGTAGAGTATATGGAGCTCAAAGGAGTGTTGGAATGGATTTTCTTGTGATTGAGTTTAGTGTAAGCTCAATAGATATTTATGTGTCGAGTGTGCATGATCCCCTCCTTAATAACTAATGAATAACTAGCTTATATATGTGTTATGGATTTGGAAAGCTCGGATAAGGTCGACAAGAAGTTTCCTAAATAAATTTTAATTAAGAAAATCTCGATTGGTGGGAAGGTGACCAAAGCAAATGGGAAGGGCCATAACATATAGACAATATAACTCATCGTGGGCACTTTGGTCTAGGAAGAATGTGGAAGTGCTTTGAGAACTAAGATTGTATTGTAAAACGGTTTATCCCGATTCTATGGACTAATATGACCATTATGTGGATAAATGATTTGTGTGTGTGAGCAAGAAACTAGGGATAACATGATTAACCAAATTGGATAAGTTTGGACTATTGCAAAGGTATTGTACAATTTCATTATTGGAATCCATGAATTACCAAAATAAGTGTCTACAATAACGAAGAATATTTAGGTTTGTGCTCCTCTTGTATTGCAAGAATTATTTTGGATATATTTATAGATTGAATTCAATGATGAAACAATGATTTTGGCATGTAACAACTTGGATCTTCATTTCCTTAGTGGTGGAATAGACATCATCCACGTCGAAAAGTTCATCGGAATGACATGTGGTAGCTTCCGCGCTCATTTGGAAACTACCCCCAGATTTTGCATTTGAGGTTACGCGGTCAAGACACGTGGAGGCCTCCGTGGGATTTTGGACTTTTCAAAATCTGAACTTATCTTTTCAGACTCTGACCATGTGGTAGGTTTGCACTCATTTTGGGATTGCCTTTTGGGCCGCACCTTTGAAATTACACCGGTAAGACATGTGGCTCCTTCCATGGCCTTGCTCTATTTCCTTATGTTTTGGCTAAGTCCCTTTTGCTTGGTGGGGCCATATGTCTGACCTTGGACACGTGGAGGCTTGGCGCGTATTTGGGACTTGCTTCCAGATTTTCCCTTTGAATTTTTCTAAGTTGACACATGTCTCCTTCCGCTGGCATGCCTCTGCTTAGACTTTTCAATGGCCCATTCTGCCTTTTTTGGGATCTGGACAGATGGAGGGTCAGCGCTTGTTTGAGTCTCAACTTTGGGTTGTGCCTTTGAATTTACATTGATGTGACACATGGTTCCATCAGTCGGCTCTCTATACTTAGCTGATTTAGACCTTGATCCATTTGACTTCTATTCGACCCAAGACATGTGGAGTGTCTGCGCATGTTTGGGGACCCGCTCTTTGGACCCAACCTTGGTGCTGCACTAATGATACATGTGGTGAGCTGGTCTTGTTTGGGAAACCACATTCAGATTTTATCTTTGAAGTTGTGCTAATTTGACATGTGGTTCCATCTGTTGGCTCTGCCCCATTTTGACTTTTCAATGGCCGATAAGACTTTGTGGGCTCGCAGCCCAAACTTGCAAACTACATCATTTTGTGAAAAGTGTTAAAGTTCAAAAGTTCCTCGAGACCCACCAGCCCACATTTATACTATTGGCAGAAATTCCTCGGTGGCCCCACAGACCCACTTTTTGAAAAATAAATCATCCCCGGGCCCGTCAGCCCGCATTTTCCACTTGGGTAAAAAGACATCTCCAGGCCCGCCCCCCGCATTTTCAATTAGTAAAATAATCCTTCTTGGGACCGCGGGCTCCGCAATTATACTTGTGCCTTTTGTGAAAAATGAAAAAATGCAAAAGTATCTCCCACCACCCCTGTCGGTCCGCATTTTCATTGGCAAAAATCTTCCCAGAGGCCGCTAACCCTCTTTTGGCAAAAATCTTCCTAAGGCCCACCAACCCGTAACTTGAAAAATACAAAGAGTTAGAAGGACTTCTTTATATCTATAGAAACGGTAGAAATTTCCTATTTGATGGAAATGATTTTAGAGGGCTTTAAGTGCTTAAAATATGTAAAAATTTGTATTGAATCACAAAAGGAGGAAAATGGTTTCAGTTGACCCAAAATAAGTGTGAGCTTATTTTGGTCAACAATTTGGCGACTCATGGGGATCATCTGCCTGCTAGGTGAAATGATCAGTTTCCTTGAAGCATCCATTGGGTATGGAGTCATAATTTATAGCACGATATTGATCTGAGATTTGAAAATCTGATCCATGAGCCACTTGGAAACCTGGCAGGCTGGAGCCGACTCATTAAATACTACTTCCATTGTCTAGTGCATGAGAAACAAAACACCACAACACACTATGTAAAAAACTGAAAAAATCATACATGCTATAAGTGGAACATGCAAAGTTTGTAAAAGGACTTCTTCCACTTTGAAAACAAACCTAAACTTACTCTACGCTAAATAGAGAGAAAGGGGACTCAAACAAATCCTGCAATTGGCAGGGAGAAGTAGCTTCCCTTTCTCAAGAGGGGAAGCCATGCAAACTATTTGACAATGAATATGGCTGCTTGGATGAGTGAAAAAACTAACTAAAATCAAGTCCTCCACCCAAATCATAAATGTGTCAACTAGAAACAAGATCAATGCCTCTTTTAGTTGCTCTCCATTTGGGTTGAATAGGCATTGCAATTGATCCTTAGTAGTTTGGAGCTCATCCTCATGCCCTTAAGTGAGCATGACTTGGTGTGGCTTCTCCCTTGTCTCCAGTGAAGCCAAGTACACGATTACGCATGGTGGTCCTTTAAATGTGCCCCTTACTATGAATTTTAACTCAAAGAATGGAGTTTTCCCGCTAACCTTCTGGATGGATTGTGTGAGAGAAATGATGACATCCTCTTTCCTTTTCCTTACCTTCTCCTGTGAAGAACATGGAAGATTTATGTCTTCCAACCTTTATTCCAGAGGGCTGTTATGAATTGTAGGTTGTTGCTCTTGAATGATCTCCTTCATGGAATTAAGATAATGTGCTTGGAAGGTGGATTATGGAGAAGCAATGATATTATCTCCTCGGGCTCCCCTACATCAAAGCAATCCTCCAAGTCGACGGATAATCTACCTCCTTGTTTTCCTATTGCATGTGCTCGAACTATTCCATGGTGTCCTCCTAGTCTGAACTTGCTCACCATGGTTTCCTTCATCCTCAAACATGAAGTTTGAAAGATTAAAATCTTCTTTAACATCATAGCTTGAAGGGGATGAAGTGGGAGGAAGAACTTAAGGTTCTTACGTGGCTCGCTCCGCACTTGCCTATGGAATGTATGGTTCTCCTCCAGGAACCGAGATGTACTCCTCTTCTTTTGGATATGGAGTAGCTTCTTCTTCACATGCTTGCGTTATAGCTAAAGTTTCCACCACTTGTGGATCGACCTCACCTCCTTTATAGGCTTAACCAACAAGGGAATATTTGTAAACCTAAATATGGCTGCCCAACTCTTTAGATTTTCTATTATTTCTTCTTTGTTGGGTTCTTCTTCTTGTTGTTCTCCTTGACTAGATTCTAGAGTAGCTTCCTAACACAGACTTGGGAAAGAAAGAGGAGGAGTGGATGGGGTTTCAACAAGCTTTGCAATTGTTTGTGGTGGAGAGGGGAGTGGAAATTCTTGTTTGTTTGGAGGGAATGACTGCTTGGAAAGGGAAAGGGCAGAGGAATTGAGGTGGGATGGAAGACTAGGATATGGAGAAGGGAAATCAACACTTGGGGTAGCAAGTGAGGGGCTTGACTCTTAACCATGCTGAAATGATAAATTTTGAGAAAGAGAAAATGAGGGAAAAGGAGCTAGTGACTGACTTACCCATTGAATGGGTTGTCTCGCACTTTTCTCATATACCTCAATATCCTCAATCCATTGTGTAAGTTGAGGCAGCATTTTAGCCATGAAGTCAACCTTCTTCTTATGGTTGTAATCTCTTGGAAAATGGTCAACCCATGGACAAGGTTCCCTATAGCCAATTATGAATGCTTTCATCTAAGTTGTGGCCCTTGATTGTACCATGTGTGCCTCCATCCCTTGAATCTTCTCTAGAACATCAGAATTTTCCATGTCGCTATTACCATTATATGCGTACCCTTGTTTTTGATAAGCTCCATGGCCAAACTGGTTTTGACCCTACTCATATGGGTAAGCATAATGGTTCGGATCTGATTATAATGTTGATCTAGAGGAGTTGGGAAATACATTGGAGGTGGATTGCATTGTTGTTGCTGCAAGTGTGAATTCCAAGAAGGAAATGAAGTCATGATTTCACAACTTCATAAATGGCGAGAATACGAAAGAGACAGAAGAAAAAAATGGATGAAAGTGGATGGAAATGGATGGGAAAGGTCTACAACTCAAAGAATGGGTTGTTGACAAGATGGAGGTGCGGATGCACTTTGCATGTGCCTCAAAAGGATGAATCTTAATAGGAACACACCAAGTTAATAAGATGAAGTGGTAAGGTGCTTCAGACCTATCCCACCGGGCATGCCAAAACTATTATGTGGTCACACGGTGGCTTAAGATTTGTTGTTGATAATGAGACACCTTGGAAAGATGAGAAAAATCTAACCTCAGTGTCGAACTAAGCATGCCAAAACTATTATTGCAAAACCATAGCACCCTTTAATGTTCGCAACTAGTTGAGTTGAGACTCTCAGTGTGATTGCACAACATGGAGCATCTCTCAAAGTTTGGGACTTTGAAATCGAGAGAGCTCTCTGGATGAAGGCCAGTTCTTATTCTTCTATTCAGGTGCACACATAAAATTTGCATAGGATCTATTTTAACTTGGCAAAGAGAAAGGGTTAAGAAGATGCAAGAAATTAAACCTAAACTAACAAAGGTGATGCACTAAAGAAATGCTGAATGCTAGCTTTGCTATCAAACACAAACCATTAAAATGTAATACAACTACCAAGTACAGAGATAGCCAATATTGTAATGAAAGATCAAATAAAGGAAATGAACACAAGAGAGGGTTGAAATTATCCACAAACATGTATTATTGACTCACAAATTGATACAAAACATTACAATGGCCAAAAGGTAAAAAAACTTGCATTCGTCTGCGCAAACTAGAGAAGAAAGGAGGGCACAAAGCCAAAATGTCCAACCCTTTACAATGAGCCAAGCTCTTACCTTTATAGATGTAACGAAGAGAGGAGAAGAAAAGAGGTGGGAAACTTGGTTTGGAGCTCAGCTACTAGCCATCAATGCCCTATAAATCCACCCACAATTTGTCAAGTCCACCACTCTATGTCTATTTGGCATGTTTGAAGAAGGAAGAATGGTGGATCAAATCAAATTTGATCTGGTTGTTGAAGCAATCATATCATATATTAATGGCATGAAGACATTTTTCTATGATTTACCCACCTAACATTCTCTAAATTATGGTTTCTAGCCTCCGTGGCATAGAGGAGGTTGAGATCTTTCCAATGGTGCCAAATTTGTTGAATTTTGAGCACTAGATCGAAAGTTATGTTCATTTGAATATTTAAATCGGATCCGTACAAAAATGGCGGAAAACCAGTTTTGCAAAAAGGGTCCATGGGCACACAATATTTAAAATATTCTATCCATACAAGGTCCACATGGAAGCCTTACACATCTTGAAGATTCATCCCCTTCCTTTCACTCTTGAAAGTTGCGCTTGACTTACACGTGACCAGGATTTTACGCTCATTTGGAAACCGACCCAAGATTTTGCTTTTAAAGTTGTGTGGTAAAAACATGTGGAAGCCTTCACGGGCTTTTGGAATTTTCAATATCCAACCATATCTTTTCATACTCTTACCACATGGTAGGTTGGCGAGTTGTTTAGGGATTTCTTTTTGGGTTGTGCCTTTGAAATTGCACCGGTGAGACACGTGGCTCCTTCTGCGGCCTTGCTTTATTTCCTTGTGTTTTGGCTAAGTCCCTTTTGCTTAGTAGGGCTATATGTCCGACCTTAGACATGGAGAGGTTTTGCACACATTTTTGACTTGCTTCTAGAATTTCCCTTTGAAGTTATGCCAAGTTGACACATGGATCCTTCCCCCGGCCTACCTTTGCTTAGACTTTTCAACTGTCGATTCTACCTTTTCGGGCTCTAGACACATGGAGAGCTAGCGCTTGTTTGAGATTTTTCTTTGGGTCATGCCTTTGAATTTATGTTGATGTAACACATGGAATCATATGTCAACTCTCTATACTTAGCTGATTTGGGCCTCGATGCATTTGACTTATGTTGGACCCAAGACACGTGGAGAGTTTGTGCACGTTTAGGGACCCGCTCTTTGGACCCAGCCTTGGTGTTTCACCAATGAGACATGTGGCGATCATACACTTGTTTGGTAAATTGCCTTTGAATTTGATCTTTAAAGTTGTTCCGAGTTGACATGTGTTTCTATCCACTGGATCTACGCCCATTTTGAATTTTCAACGGTCGACAGACTCTGCGGGCTCACGGGCCCACACTTGAAACCTGCATTGTTTTACAAAATGTGTAAAAGTTCCAAAGTTCGCAGCATACCCAAAGATCTGCATTTATACTATTGGAAAAATTTCCACCGCAGACCCGCTTTTGCCAAAATAAATCATCCCCGGGCCTGCCGGCCCGGATTTCCCACTGTCAAAAAGACATTTCCGGGCCCATCGGCCCACATTTTCCTCCTTCTCGGGACCCAAAATTATACTTATACCTTATGTAAAAAGTGAAAAAAATGCAAAAGTATCTCCCTGCCACGCCATCGGTCCACATTTTCATTGGCAAAAATCTTCCCTAGGCCCGCCGACCCGCTTTTGGCAAAAAATCCTTCTAAGGCCCACCGACCCGTAACTTGAAAAATATGAAGAGTTAGAAGGACTTATTTATATATCTAGAAAGGGGAAGAAATTTCCTATCTGATGGAAATTATTTTAGGGGGACTTAAATGTTTAAAATATGTAAAAATTTAGATTGAAGCACAAAAGGGGAAAATGGTGTCAATTGACCCAAAATAAGTGTGAGCTTATTTTGGCCAACAATTTCGTGACTTGTGGGGATCATCTGTCTGCTAGGTGAAATGATCAGTTGCCTTGAAGCATCCATTGGGCATGGAGTCATAATTGATAGCTTGATATTGTTATGAAATTTGAAAATTTGATGCCTAAGCCACTTGGAAACTCCTAGAACATGGAGCTGACTCACCAAATGCTACTTCCAATGTCCTATGCACGAGCAACAAAACACCACAACACACTATGTACAAAACTAAAAATCATACATGCTCCAAGTGGAACATGTAGAGTGTGCAAAATCACTTCTTCTATTGAAAACAAACCTAAACCTACTCTACGCTAACCAGAGAGAAAGGGGACTCAAACAAATCCTACAACTAGCAGGGAGAAGTAGCTTCCCTTCCTCAAGAGGGGCAGCCATGCAAATGATTTGACATTGAATATGGCTGCTTGGATGAGTGAAAAAATAACTATAAGCTGGTCCTCCACCCAAATCATCAAGGTGTCAACTGGAAACAAGACAAATGCCTCTTTTAGTTGCTCTTCATTTAGGTTGAAGAGGCATTATAGCTGATCCTTGGTACTTTGGAGCTCATCCTCATGCCCTGAAGTGAGCATGATTTGTTGTGGCTTTTCTCTTGGCTCTAGTGAAGAAAAGTACCTAATTAGGAATGGTCTAGTCCTTTGAATGTTCCCCTTGCTCTGAATTTCAACTCCAAGAATGGAGTCTTCCTGCTGACCTTCCTGGATGGATGGTGTGAGAGAGATGATGACATCCTCTTGCCTTTTCCCTTCCTTCTCTTGTGAAGAACATGGAAGATTCATGTCTTCCAACCTTGGTTCCAGAGGGCTGTTATGAAGTGTAGGATATTGTTCCTGAAAGATCTCCTTCATGGCAACAGGGTCATGTGCTTGGAAGGTGGATGATACAGGAGAAAATGATGTTATCTCATTAAGCTCTCATCCATCAAAGTAATCCTCCAAGTTAGATAGATAATATGCCTCCTTGTTGTCCTGTTGCATGTGCTCGACCTCTTCCATGGTGTCCTCCTAGTCTGCAAATTTATCATCATGGCTCCCTTCATCCTCAAACATGAAATTTGAAATATCAAACTCTTCGTCACCATCGAGCTTGAAGGGGATGAAGTTTGAGGAAGAAGCCCAATGTTCTTCGTGGCCTGCTCTCGAATCGGCCTTTGGAACTATATGGTTCTCCTACTGAACCGAGATGTACTCCTCTTCTTTTAGATTTGGAGTAGCTTCTTCTTTCCATGCTTGTGCTATAGCTGAAGCATCAACCACATGTGGCTTGACCTTAGCCTCCTCCATAGGCTTAACCAACAAGGGAATCTTTGTAAACCTAAATTTGGCAGCCCAACTCTTCATATTTTCTATTATTTCTTCTTTGTTGGGTTCCTCTTCTTACTATTCTCCTTGACTAGATTCTTGAGTATCTTCCCAACATGGACTTGGGAAAGCAAGAGGAGGAGTGGATGGGGTTTCAACTAGCTTTGCAATTGTTTGTGGCGGAGAGGGAGTGGAACTTCTTTTTTGTTGTGGGGAATGACTTCTTGGAAAGGGAAAGGGCGAGAGAGGAATTGAGGTGGGATGGAAGACTAGGAGATGGAGAAGGGAAATCAACACTTGGGGCAGAAAGTGAGGGGCTTGGCTCTTGACTATGCTTAAATTATAAAGTTTGAGAAAGAGAAAATGAAGGACAAGAAGCTAGTGAGTGACTTACCCATTGATAAGGTTGTCTCACACTTTTCTCATATACCTCAATATCCTCAATCCACTATGCAAGTTGAGGAAACATTTCAGCCATGAATTCAACCTTCTCATGAGGGCTGTAATGTCTTGGCATAGGGTCGGCCCATGGAAAAGGTGCCCTATAGAAAATTCTGAATGCTTTCATTTGATTTGTAGCCCTTGATTGTATCATGTGTGCCTTCATCCCTTTAATCTTATCTAGTAGATTGGAATTTTCCATGTCGTTGTTACCATTATATGCATACCCTTGTTCTTGATAAGCTCCATGGCCAAATTGGTTTTGACCCTGCTCATTTGAGTAAGCATAATGGTTCTGGATTTGATTATAATGTTGATCTAGAGGAGTTGGGATATACATTGGAGGTGGATTGCACAGTTGTTGCTTGAAGTTTGAGTTCCAAAAAGGAAATGAATTCATGATTGCAAAAATTCGAAATGGCAAAATATGAAAGAGACGGAAGAAAAAAATGGATGAAAGTGGATGGAAATGGAAGGGAAAGGTCTACAACTCAAAGAATGGGTTATTGACTAGATGGAGTCACCAGATGTTCTTTGCATGTGCCTCAAAAGGTTGAATCTTAATAGGAACACACCAACCTGATCAAATGAAGTGGTAAGGTGCTTGGACCTTTACCACTTTGGCTTGCGAAAAATTTTTATGTGGTCTCTTGGTGTCTTAAGATTTTCGGTTGATAATGAGACACCTTGGAAAGATGATAAAAATATAACTTATGTGTCCCACTGGGCATTCCAATACTATTGGTGTTAAATCATAGCACCCCTAAATGTCTACAACTAGATTAGTTGAGACTCTCGGTTTTATTGCACAACATGGAGCATCTCACAAAGTGCGGGACTTTAAAATTAAGGGAGCTCTCTGGATGAAGGCTAGTTCCTATTCCTCTTTTGAGGTGCACACATAAAATTTACATAGGATGTAATCTAAAATGTATTCTAACTTGCTAAGAGACAAGGATAAGAAGATGCAACAAATTAAACCTAAACTAATAGAGGTTATGCACCAAATGAATGTTGAACACCATCTTTGCTATCAAACATAGATCATTAAAATGTCATACAACCAACAAGCAAAGATAACCAATATTGTAATGAAAGATCAAATAAAGTCAATCAACATAAAGAGGGTTGAAATCATCCATAAACATGCATTATTTCTTCACAAACCGATATAGAACATTACAATGGCCAAAAGACACAATAACTTGCATTACAATTTTAATAGAAGGTTAAGACTCCATGAATTCATCTACAAACCAAAGAATAAGGGACGGCACAAAACCAAAATGTCGAACCCTTTATAATGAGCCAAGCACTTACCTTTATAGATGCGGGAATAAAGGAGAAGAAACGAGGTGGGAAACCTGGTTTGGATCTCATCTACCAGCCATCAATGCCTCTAAAAATCCACCCACAATCTGTAAAGTCCTCCACTCTATTTCTATTTGGCATGTTGAAGAAGGAAGAATGACAGATCAAATCAAATCTGATCAGATTGTTGAAGCAATTAGATCATATATTAATGGCATGAAGACGTTTTGATATTTTTTACACACCTAACCTTCTCAAAATTATGGTTTCATGCCTTAATGTCATAGAGGAGGTTGAGATATTTCCAACGGTGCCAAACTTGTTGAATTTCAAGAATGGATCAAAATTTATTATCATTTGAATATTTGAATCGGATCTGTAAAAAATGGCAAAAAATTAATTTTGTAAACCGGATCTGTGGGTGTAAAATATATAAAAGAGTCTATCCATACAGAGTCCACATGGTATTCTCATGTGTCTTGAAGATTTAGCACCTTCTTTTCGCTCTTGAAAGTGCGCCAAAGTGACATGTGGTGGCTTTAGCGCTCATTTGAAACTGCCCCCATATTTTGCTTTTGAAGTTGTGCGGTCGAGACACATGGAGGCCTCTGTAGAATTTTGGAGTTTTTAATGGCTGACCTTATCTTTCCAGACTCTAACAACATGGTAGGTTGGCGCTCATTTGGGGACTACCTTTTGGGTCATGCCTTTCAAATTACGGCGGTGAGACATGTGGCTCCTTAGTGGCCTTGCTCTGTTTCCTCATGTTTTGGATAATTCCCATTTGCTAGGTAGGGCCATATGTCTTAACCTAGACACGTGGAGGCTTTACACACATTTGGGACTTGCTTCCATACTTTCCCTTTGAAGTTGGGCCAAGTTGACATGTGGCTCCTTCTGCTTAGACTTTTCAACGTCTGATTCTACCTTTTCGAGGATCTCGAGCACGTTATGGGCCAACGCTTGTTTGAGTCTCCAATTTGAGTCACACCTTTGAATTGGTGCTGATGTGACATGTAGTTCCATCCACCGGATCTCTATAATTAGCCGATTTGGGCCTCGATCCATTTGAATTCTATTGGACCTAAGACACATGGAGAGTCTGCAAACATTTGGGGACCTACTCTTTTAACCCAACCTTTGTGTTGTCTTTGATGATACACGTGGCGAGCCCGTGTTTGTTTACAAAATTACCTTGGGAGTTGATATTTGAAGTTCCATAGATTCCACATGTGGTTCCATCTACTAGCTTTGCCCCATTTTGACTTTTCAACAATCGATAAGACTCTGCGGGCTCGCGGACCCGCACTTTAAAACTATGTCATTTTGTGAAAATTGTAAAAGTTCAAAATTTCCACACAGACCCGCTAGCATGCATTTATACTATTGGAAAAATTTCCTCCATGGCCCTATTGACCCATTTTTTGAGAAATAAATCATCCCCGGGGCCGCCGGTCCACATTTTTCACTTGGGCAAAAAGACATCTCTGGGCCCGCTCGCATTTTCCACTTAGCAAAAGTAATCTTTCTCGGACCCACAGGACAAGAAATTATAATTGTGCCTTTCGAAAAAAGTGAAAAAATGCAAAATAATCTCCCACTTTACTGTCATTCTGCATTTTCATTGGCAAAAAATCTTCCCTAGTCCCACCTTCCCGATTTTGGCAAAAAATCCTCCTGAAGCCCGTCGGCCCGTAACTTGAAAAATATGAAGAGTTAGAAGGAATTATTTATATCTTTGGAAATGGGAAGAAATTTCCTATTTGATGGAAAGTATTTTAGGGGGCCTTATGTTCTTAAAATATGTAATAATTAGGATTGAAGAAAAAAGGGGTAAAATGATGTCGGTTTACCAAAAATAAGTGTGAGCTTATTTTGGTCAACAATTTGGTGACTCATGGGGATCATTTGCCTTCTAGGTGAAATGATCGGTTTCCTTAAAGAATCCATTGGGAATGGATTCATAATTGATAGCTTGATACTGATTTGAAATTTGAAAATATGATCCCTGAGCCACTTAGAAACTATTAGAACCGGAGTGACACACTAAATGCTACTTCCAATGTCTTGTGCACGAGCAATAAAACACTACAAAACACTATGTACAAAACTTAAAAATAATACAAGCTCCAAGTGGAACATGCGAGTGTGTAAAAGTGCTTCCTCCACTGAAAAAAACCTAAACAGTACTCTACGCTAACCGAGAGAAAGGGGACTCAAACAAATCCTGCAACCATAGGGAGAAGTAGCTTCCCTTCCTCAAAAGGGGCACCATGAAAATGATTTGACACTTAATATGGTTCCTTGGATGAGTGAAAAACTAACTAGAATTTGGTCCTCCACCCAAATCATCAAGGTTTCAACTTGAAATAAGACTAATGCCTCTTTTAGTTGCTCTTCATTTAGGTCGAAGAGGCATTACATCTAATCCTTGGTACTTTGGAGCTCATCCTCATGCCCTGATGTGAGCATGAATGATTGTGGCTTCTCCTTGGATCCAGTGAATCCAAGTACTTGATTGAGCATGGTCTAGTCCTTTGAATGTGCCCCTTGCTTTGAATTTCAACTCCAAGAATGGAGTATTCCTGCTGACCTTCCTAGATGGATAGTGTGAGATAGATGATGACATCCTCTTGCCTTTTCCTTTCCTTCCCTTATGAAGAACATGGAAGATTCATGTCTTCCAACCTTGGTTCCAGAGGGGTGTTATGAAGTGCAGGATGTTGTTCTTGAATGAACTCCTTCATGGTAGCAGGATCATGTGCTTGGAAGGTGGATGATGGAGGAGTAAATGATGTTATCTCCTAAGGCTCCCCTCCATCAAATAAATCCTCCAAGTTAGACAGATAATCTACCTCCTTGTCCTCCTCCATGTGCTCGACCTCTTCCATGGTATCCTTCTAGTATGAAACTTGCTCACCATGGTTCCCTTCATCCTCAAACATGAAGTTTGAAGGATCAAAATCTTCTTCAACATCGAGCTAAAAAGGATTAAGTGGGAGGAAGAAGCTGAAGGTTCTTACGTGGGATGTACTAATCTTATTTTGGATTTGGAGTATCTTCTTCTTCCCACACTTTTGTTGTAGCTGAAGCTTCCACCACTTGTGGCTTGACCTCATCCTCCTCCATAGGCTTAACCAATAAGGGATTCTTTGTAAAACTAAATTTGGCATCCCAAATATTCATATTTTATATTATTTATTCTTTGTTAGGTTCCTCTTCTTATTGTTCTCCTTGAATGGATTCTTGATTAGTTTCCCATCATGGACTTTTGAAAGCCGGATGAGGAGTGGATGGGGTTTAAACCAGGCTTCGCAATTGTTTTTTGTGGAGAGGGAAGTGGAACTTCTTGTTTGTTTGGGGGATGACTTCTTGGAAAGGGAAAGGGAAGAGGAATTGAGGTGGGATGGAAGACTAGGAGATGGAGAAGGGAAATCAATACTTGGGGAAACAAGTGAGGGGCTTGACTCTTGACAATGCTAAAATGATAAAGTTTGAGAAAGAGAAAATGAAGGACAAGGAGTTGGTGATTGACTTACCCATTGACAAGGTTGTCTCGCAATTTTCTCATATGCCTCAATATCCTCAATCCACTTGTGCAAGTTGAGGTAGCATTTCAGCCATGAAGTCAACCTTCTCCTGAGGGTTGTAATGTCTTGGCATAGGGCTGACCCATGGACAAGGTTCCCTATAGCCAATTTTGAATGCTTTCATCTGAGCTGTGGCCCTTGATTGTACCATGCATGCCTTCATCCCTTGAATATTCTCCAGCAAATCAACATTTTCCATGTCATTGTTACCATTATATGCATACCCTTGTTTTTATGAGCTTTGTTTCCAAACCGGTTTTAACCCTGCTCATATGGGTAAGCATAATGGTTCTGGATCTAATTATAATGTTGATCTGGAGGAGTTGGGAAATACATTGGAGGTGGATAGGATTGATGTTGCTGCGAGTGTAAGTTCCAAGAAGGAAATGAAGTCATGATTTCACAACTTCATAAATCTAACCTCGAGTGTCCCACCAAGTGTTCCAAAACTATTAGTGTAAAATCACAGCACCCCTAAATGTTTGCAACTAGATGGGTTTAGAATCCCGGTGTGATTATACAACATGGAGCATCTCTTAAAGTCTAGGACTTTGAAATCGAGAGAGCTCTCCAGATGAAGGTCAGTTCTTATTCCTCTGTTCAGGTGCACACATAAAATTTATAGAGGATCTATTCTAACTTTCCAAGGAGACAAGGTTAAGAATATGCAAGAAATTAAACCTAAACTAATAGAGGTGATGCACCAAAGGAATGCTGAACACAAGATTTGCTATCAAACACAGACCATTAAAATGTAATACAACCACCAAACACAGATAACCAATATTGTAATGAAAGATCAAATAAAGGAAATGAACATAAGAGAGGGTTGAAATCATCCACAAACATGTATTATTGCTTCACAAACTGATACAGAACATTACAATGGCCAAAAGGTAAAAAAAATTGCATTATAGTCTTAATAGAAGGTTCGGACTCCACGAATTTGTCTGCAGACTAGAGAAGAAGGGAGGGCACAAAACCAAAATGTCCAACCCTTTATAATGAGCCAAGCTCTTACCTTTATAGATGCAGCGAAGAGAGGAGAAGAAAAGAGGTGGGAAACCTAGTTTAGAGCTCAGCTACCAGCCATCAATGCCCCTATAAATCTACCCATAATCTGTTAAGTCTACCGCTCTATGTCTATTTGGTGTGTTGAAGAAGGAAGAACGATGGATCAAATAAAATTTGATCTAGTTGTTGAAGCAATCGGATCATATATTAATATAATGAAGACGTTTTGCTATTTTTTACCCACATAAACTTCTCAAAATTAGGGTTTTAGGCCTCCATGGCGTAGAGGAGGTTGAGATATTTCCAATGGTGCCAAACTTGTTGAGTTTTGAGGACTGGATCGAAAGTTATGTTCATTTGAATATTTAAATCGGATCCATATAAAAATGGCAGAAAAACAATTTTGTAAAAGGGTCTCCAAGCACACAATATTTAAAAGAGTCTGTCCATACAGGGTCCACATCGTAACCTTTGCACATTTTGAAGATTCATCCCCTTCCTTTCGCTCTTGAAAGTGCATCAGAATGACACATGGCGGCTTCTACGCTCATTTGGAAACTGCCCCCAGATTTTACTTTTGAAGTTGCATAGTTGAGACACGTGGAGGCCTCCGCGAGGTTTTATAATTTTCAATGGCCAACCTTATCTTTTCAGACTTTGACCACATGGCAGGTTATCACTCATTTGGGGATTACCTTTTGGGCCGCGCCTTTGAAATTGTGCCAGTGAGAGACGTGGCTCCTTCTGCGGCCTTGCTTTATTTCCTTATGTTTTGGCTAAGTCTCTTTTGCTTGGCGGGGCCATGTGGCTGAACTTCGGACATGTGGAGGCTTGATGCACATTTGGGACTTTCTTCTAGAATTTCCCTTTGAAGTTGTGCCAAGTTGACATGTGGTTCCTTCCGCTGGCTTGCCTCTGCTTAGACTTTTCAATGGTTGATTACGCCTTTTCGGATTTGGACACGTGGAGGGCAAGCACTTGTTTAAGTCTCTTATTTGGGTCGCACCTTTGAATTTACACTGATGCAACATGTGGCACTGCCCATCGGCTCTCTATACTTAGCCGATTTGGGCCTCGATGCATTTGACTTCTGTTGCACCCAAGACATGTGGAGAGTTTGTGCATGTTTGGGGACCTGCTCTTTAAACCGAGCCTTGGTGTTTTGCCAATGAGACACATGGTGATCCTGCACTTGTTTGTGAAACCACCTTCAGATTTGATCTTTGAAGTTTTTTGATTCCACACGTGGTTCCATCCATTGGATCTGCCCCATTTTGACTTTTCAACAATGGCCGATAAGACTTTGCGTGCTCATGGACCCACACTTTAAAACTGTGTCGTTTTGAGAAAAGTGTAAAAGTTCCAAAGTTCCCCATAGACCTACCAGTCTACATTTATAAATATTGGAAAAATTTCCTCCGTGGACCCACTTTTGGCAAAATAAATCATCCCCTGACCCGTTGGGCTGCATTTTCCACTTGGGCAAAAATACATCTCTGGGCCCGGTGGCCTGCATTTTCCACTTAGCAAAAGTAATCCTTCTTGGGCCTGCGGGCCCCACAATTATACTTGTTCCTTTTGTGAAAAGTGAAAAAATGAAAAAATATCTCCCGCCGCCCCACCGGTCCACATTTTCATTGGCAAAAAATCTTCCCTAGGCCCGTTGGCCCACTTTTGGCAAAACTCCTCCTAAGGCCCGACCCAGTAACTTGAAAAATATGAAGAGTTAGAAGGACTTCTTTATATCTCTGGAAAGGGAAGAAATTTCCTATCTGATGGAAATGATTTTAAGGGGCCTTAAGTTCTTAAAATATGTAAAAATTTAGATTGAAGCACAAAAGGGGGAAAATGGTGTCAGTTGACCCAAAATAAGTGTGAGCTTATTTTGGTCAATAGAGAAATCCTTTCTTTTGTATCAAGATCATGAGTCACGTAGTTAGACATGTCATAGGTGTGAGTTTATTATAGTTGAGAGTGTGAATAGTTTTATACCATGTTCGGACTAAGTGGGAATGTTAGGAATTGGTGGTTTAGTGCATACATTAGATATTAAGTGGTTATTAATTAAGTGAGGTTGTTTACAACAACTCATGTATATAACCTTTAGTATTTTGTGTGAGAGACTATAGGGATATTAGTTGATTGTTTGTTAAGACAAGAATCCTTGAAAATTGGATGCCCATTACCTATATAATGTTATTAGGTTTATTGAATGAGATAACGAGAAGATTGTTATTGAGTTTAATTAATTATGAAATTTCATATCAAAACATAATAATTCTTGTTTATCTAGCTATTGCACCTAGAGCACTCTTGTTTCACTTTGTATAACTAAGTGGATCCCTCCTCTTATGATTGTGAGCTTACAACATATTGTTATCACTGGTTACAATTATTAATTCATTATCCTGACATTTATAGCTAGGGTTGGAAGTTAATTAATCAGAATAACCCCAATAATGAACCTTAAATCCTTTTTATTATTTTAAATTTCCATAACATTATCAAAAGTCAAAAAGAGAGTAAATAGAATAATTTTTGACATGATGGGTGGTAAAATATGATTTGGTAGGATGGTTTGGTTTTATTTTAGTGTGAAATTTACAAACGTGCATGGGTCTCCAAAACACAAAAACAAGATTATGTAAGCCAAAAACCCTAATACTAGTATAAAGGGTGTATAACATGATTAGTATCCCATTAATATACCTATCACAAAGTGGTGTTATAATTGTTTCTCAACCGTCACTTCACATGATGTGTAGTGAGTAACTTTGAGAATGTTGTGATCCTTATAGTAGTAATCATTTATGGTTGATAGGTCTTAAACCTAGATTTTATAAATCTTAATAGGTGCATCCCCTATATATTTTTCAGGATGTGGGGTCTATGTCCATTTTCCAAGGATTTTTCTAAGGCCTTATTATTGGGATGTGCAAGCCCCGACTTTTTTGTTAGTAAAGTGGGTTAGCGCTTAACTAATAATGAGACTTGTTATTGAATTTTTATATTCCTTAAAACATGAGGTGTGTCTTAGTACATGGAAATTAAATCCATCTCCCAAGATGCATAATGAATATGAAAAATGTGTGGAGATGAAATCCACGTCCCCTTTCTCTTAAAAATAAAGATAAAAGTGGAAGCGGTCAATTATTTTTATCCCTAAGATATCTAAATGACGCAATGGGAGAGCATACAAAATCTATCCTTAGGTGAAAAAACACACACACACACACATACACAATATATAAATACATATTAAAATAACAAATAATGCAAGATTTAATGATGAATTAATATCAATTCTTTTACTAGGAGGACATGCAAGAACATTGTTAGTAGTTTAAGACTTGTTTGGAGTTCTAACAATTGTAACTACCTACGAAAAAGAAAAAAATATGTTTCCATAGTGAAAATGATTTCTAATAGAGAGAATTTTTTTCGATCTATATAAAAAATGTTGTGGTATGCAAAACAAATGATGTGGTTAGAAAACTTGATGTGACTAATGTGAAAACATTGTGGTTTGTCACAAAAATGATGTGGTTAGTGGGTATCCCAAAAGTTTATCAAAACATCAAATAAAGAGTCTACCGAGGCTAATAAGATGATAAAAATGGTGTTTAATAGTAGTAAGATGTTTAAAGGCCAAATTTAATATTAGAAACGAGACAAAAAAATAATGTTATACATGTCTCCGCACAAAAATAATGTGATTAGTCATGAAAACGTTGTAGCTAGCACAAAAAATGACATGATTAAGAAAAAACATCATGGCTAGGTTCGAAAATGTTGTGGTTTATTATGAAAATGACATGGTTCTAGAACTTTCACAAAGGAAGAGAAAATAACGTCCTACCACATGAAAATGGCATTGTCAAAGAAAAAAAATCACTATCGGTTACAACAGAAATTTGAAAATAAAAGTCAAAATTATGCACCCTAATGAATCTAATCCTTCAACACGACTTAAATTACTTCTTAATAAGTAAATACAATCAATGGAAAGTGTGGGATTCCTCTCGGGTAGTTTTATTTTAAAGCATACATTTAGAAACCAATGAAAACATAATCAATATCAATGGTTTCCTCCTCAAACCAATTCATACACCTCTGATTGGGCTAAGGATAAATCATACTCAATATAATCATGAAAAATCAAATTATACCTATTTTAACTTGAGTGGATGGTCCTTATAGAAGATGATTTTCCCTAATTGTATTACTTGGTCCAAGATGAATTATTTATAGGATTGATTACTTGATTTCTCTAGATTTTATTATCTCTTTAGTATGATTTTTTTTTTGGTATTCAAGGTGGCAAGATGTTGGTATGCTTCTTTTAGTATGGTTTGTCTAGAGGATTTGGCTGAATTTATAGAAACCACATGGAGGAATGGATGGTGGATATGAATCCATGTTGGAGGTTGATCAATGGAGGATAATGGAGAGGTGGTTAGAATTCTATAATTTTTCTCCAGTTTTAAATTCATGGACAAATCTAGAAAAGGTTGTGAGGAGCTCTAGAAGGATATTAGTAACTTCTAGATATGACCAAGATAATTAATGAGGGATTTGTGAGGTTATTTGTAGGAGAGCTAGGATGATAAGTGAGGGTAGGTAGCTAAGAATTTTAAATTTCTAAAAATGTGAAGATCGGTAGCTAGTGTTAAGTGGGGGATAATTAGATGATTAATTGAGAGGATAGGAAAATGGGATGAGGATTAAGGTTAGTTGATGTAAGGTAAATGTTAGTAGAGGTGATGTTAAGAGGAAATAATTAGTGTTAACATAGTAATGATGAAGGAGTGATCCATTTTAGGTATATACATGTATCACTAAAAATGACACTTTTTTAAATTTTAATTATTTGACCCACTTATACTCCACCATTTTCAACAAAACTTTGTAGTTTAAAAACTAGACATACAATTCATTTTCTTAAAATCTTTGAATTTTGGGTTTAAATATCTCAATTTGTTTGTGCATGTTTTGGTTTAAAATTTTTATTGGAAAATAATTCCATTTAACCCCCTTTCCCCCAACTCCCTACACTTTCCTACCCACAAATATATTTTATATAACTCTAGGGCCTTCTTTACCGAAACACATTGCCATCTAGAATTAAATTTTATAGTTATATACCAATCATTTCTTTAAGTTTATATTTTTAATTTTCGCACTATTAACCTTGGTATTACCGAAAACAAGGTTATGTCAATGGTCTGATGCCAAAATGGTGGGCCCCTACCAATATAATGGTTGATTGGTTGTGAGATGAGTATATTTTTTCTTAACCTCTCCCTCTTCTCCCTTGTGGCTTTATAATATTCAAAAAATCATTTAATTTCCTCCCTATGCCTTACTACACTAGGTTATTTATCTCTTTTATTGCATCCTAAAATTACTTTTATGCCTCTAAAATATTTATTTATTCAATAAACTAATCCCACATTGGTTGATCGGCATGGTCTCGCAACAACATACGACTCTAATAGATCATGATATTTATGCTGATGGAGTTGAAACTATAATAAAAGTGGTCATCATTTTTTGTTGAATGAATACATTTTTTCCTTGACCTTTCCCTCTCCTCCTTTAGGGATTCATGATGCTAAAAATATACTTTTCATGTGCTTTTGAAAACATTGAAATTAAGATTAAGAATATAACATGAAAGTTGTGCTTCATAAACGGTGCTAAGGCACTTCAAATACTTTCATAACCAATTTTCCACATGAAGTTATGTTACCATGAATGGAATGATGGGTAGAGCATGTTTCAAAACTCATTTCTTGAGAAATGAATGTGTAATGTTATCATCACCCCCAAATCTCCATTGAAATTTAATCATACACTATCAACATGTCATTATTTAATTAGAAATACATTCTTCTCCATATTGTATATTTTAATGGTGTCATTTAGTAACACTAAAAATACAACACTCGTAAGGTTGTATTATGTAAGTATTATTTATTGGATCAAATCAATTACATGTATTTATAAGTTTTGACTTAGGAAATGATATTGGAGTTTGTATATTACCTTTAAGTTTATTACAAATATTTTTTAATCTATTTTATTTTGAAAAATTATTAATTGAAATGAATGTGTATGTTAAAGGTTGTTTGATTTTTTGGTGAAGTTGTTTGGCTTATATAAATTCTATTCGAAATTAATTCTTATTGAGTGTAAAGGACTTTGAAATTTTAAGATGGATAATTAAGTGATTACGTTGAGCGTATCTTGCTAGTGCATTCATTTTAGATTACAACATGACAAGTGTATTATAATTAATTCTATCAACATATTTTTATTTATCGTTTTGTAACCCATTTTCACCATCCATAGCATTTGTGTAGTTTTGATGCCACCCTATACTCATTTGGTTCTCATTCATGTATTTTTTTAAATCATACTATAGTTTCCAAGACTAAAACCTATAGTCATTCCAAATTTTTTATCCTAGTGACAATTATTATACTCAAATCATATACTTGCACGCCTATTAAATTTGAATGTATTTTGAATCTTTATCTTATTACTTTCCTCTTAGTTCCTAGCTTCTCATTTCTTGTTATGTTGGATCCTTAGATCATGATGAAGTCCCTAAAATTTTGTTATCTCTGTGATCCCTGATATATAATTTATATCTTCGCTCAAGAGAATAGGTTATGTAAACTTTGAATTCAAAAATCAACCTTTATTCAAAGCTAACTAACAAGAAAGGCCCCGATATGCCTTTATGGAGTTCACAGTCTCTGTGCTTCTAGTATAATTTTTATCATTTCCATTTCCTGAATCATGATGCAAGATTCCCATTTCTATCTCATCTTTAGATCAATTATATTTTGGTGTTGTTTAGGCCTAGGCTTGTCACTCTTTTACTATCTTGATTAATCCTTGTGGTACTTTGTACTTCCTTAGCTTTGTATTAGGGTCAAGACACTAAATCATCAACCTTTTACTACAATATTAGTTTGGACCTCCCTTGATGCAAGATATTTTGTTAAAATTAGAATGCAATATATAATCATGTCAAGAAGGGAGTGTCTTGATTGAGTAAGCATAGGTTTAGTTTTGTTAGGACATAAAAATGGTCTTCAAATTGATATCACACTCTTGTATGAACCTTAGAGATCTACCATCAAGAAGATGCCTTTATTATGTAAATAAAGGTATAATAAAGTTATCTTACATGATATGAATTTGTATTGATCATCATAATTCCCTCCAAGAACCTTTATTCCTTCATTTCTTGGTTGATTTATTGCCCTTTCTATACACCCTATCCTATATATTTTTCATAGTCTTAGATGACGATTGTTATGTAAACTTTAACTAAGAATGGTCTATCACTCCAGATAAACCTTCATGAATACCTTATAAGTGCTCCAATTTATCATTAAAACTATTCTCAACATTCAATACATAAATAATGGCCAAGATAACATCATTTACCTTCTTTTCATTTCACCGTAACAACCCTTGTTTCATGAAAAGTTTGTCATAGAGTTATTTTTTTACACATGTTGGTTTGTCCTAAACTTTTTAGACTCACTCCTTGTGCAAAGAGATATTTTCTTGAATATTGGGCCAATTTTATTAGTTAGAATGAAATTTATGGTGAGCCCTAGATTTGGGCCGAGAGGATAAAATTGGCTATAAAAGCCTTCAAAATGACAATAAAAATTCTAGAAACTTTTCTTGGTCTTATGATGACTTATCCTTTTTGAAGTAAAATTCAAGCAATTCAATGGATATTTTTGTTTATAGAGGGTTTTTAACTTTCTGTCATTCTAAACCCTTAAAAACAATCCCTTATAAAAAAATGCAATATAGTAGAAAAGAGTTTGTTAGTTCATGGATCATGCAAAGTGCTACATTGGAAGCCACTAAAACATGCGTAAACATATAAATAGAGATTCTTATCTTATTGACTAGGATTGAATACATCATAAACTATTGAAACACTTGCTATGAAGTAGTAATTAGAATCATTCAAGAAAAAAATAGACTTTATTCATCCCGTTTGGATTGTCATACAATATCACTTCAACATGATTCTTCACTCAAAGTCAAAAACATCAACTCCTTCGTAAGAATTATTCACTTTCCTACCTATGTGTCCCTAAAATTCAACATCTCTAAAATTTAATTAGTATTTTACATAGTGGTTGTATATCTTATCTTTCCTAAAAATCCTAAATTAGGTGAGATTTTGTCTCAACCATGCATGCTTGAAACTAGGAATCAATTTATTCAACTTAGGGACATCCATGACTAGATAAAATTGGCTTCCCTATATTGTGTAAGCTCCTACCAATGTATCACACAAGAAAGAAATTTTCATGAACATCTAGTCTCACTCTTTCACTCTTATGGTAAAGAGTTTTTATACTACTAATTCAAACTTCTCAAACTTAAGACTAGGAGGGAAATTTTACAACACTTATTACATGTTAAGGATTCTTTAAGAAGGCTTATTCACACTTGTTCATATTCTCCAAGAATCTATATGATGCTCCTACATCAACTCCTAGATGATAAATGATTTGGACTCTAGATTAAATGAAATGTATTAATCATCCTTTAGTCTTCACTTTGTATACTTGGATCCCCATGTCTCTTCATCAATTATAGTGTTTGAGTCTCCTTGTTGTCTTTATCCTTAATTTTCTTGCTCCTCTCTCTCTCTCTCTCTCTCTCTCTCTCTCTCTCTCTTTATTTTTAATTCTCTTATTCATCTCTTTCTCATTTGCAAAACTATGTGCTTCTTCTTCATCATCATGTATATCTTCAATATCTCCTTATTCTTCTTGGTTTTTGAGATATCTCAATGAATTAGGTGCTTTATTCATCTCAATGTCTTCTAAACCTGAATTAAAAACATCAAGGGAAAGATTAGATGCAAAAATCTAGGCCATGTATCCCTTTGAGTTCCTTATGGTGCTCATCTTCTTCATTTCTATTTGTTTTTCAGTGACCATTTTCAACTCTATTTTTTTTTATCAAGGTTTGTCCTTGCTTTTCCTCATTTTATAGCTTACCAATGGTGTTATCAGTCTAATTTTCACTAGTATACAACCCCTCAAGAGGATTTAGAAGCTTGTGTATATTTTTCAACTCTTCTCTCAAGGTTATATAATCTATTTCTTTATTTACTTCATCAAATCTAGGAAATAGGTATTTGTTTTCCTCATCTAGACCCTATTTTAGATCAATATAATCTTCCATTATTTCTTATTTCTATAAGTTTCCATTAATTTCATAAAAACATATAAATCCTCTTTGGCCAATATATTTCCACTCTCCACCATCACTTGATCACAACAATCATCCTTATAAGCCAATTTACACTTTCACCCCTACTACAAGTAACGCCTCATAGGAAACTCATTCCACATTTTAAAACTGATTTGAGATGATAAATCAAAAGTATACTCATTAAAATCATCATTCAAATAAACATAAATAACCTCTTTACCTTTCATTTCACTTGTATACTCCTTGAATAATTCTTTCCTGTTTGACATTTCTTCTTCACTTCCCCTGATTGATTGAGCTTGATTCAATCATCTTCCAAAGGATTCTTGGTGTCATTGTCATATCCTCATCCCCATCACTCTCAACTGCATATTCTTGAGGTGTTTTTCATCATTACTTGCATTCTTAGGTACCCAAACTTGACTCTTCACTAGAATATTTGGCTTTTAAGATGTTTAGGGACTATGTAACCATGCTCATAAGCCAAATTTAGTTCTTCCTCATTTATCCTCTTTATGACCTATGTATTTGCATTTTAATTCTTATGAGCATGAGAAATATCAGGTTTAGAAGCTAAATACAACCTTACAACCTCTTGTCTATATGCACTTTCATGTATGAATTGACTCTTTATAATCTCTTCATCATATGTATGATAAGAATCAAAATTTATATGTCTATTTACCTCCTTATCATAATGTTTCATTTTCATACCTTTGTTCAAAATATCTTCACTTGATGACTCTTCATTTTCCTATGCATGTTCGATTCCATCTTACAATGCATCATATAATTAAATTTCATCATTCATACCTTCATTTTATGATTGAACGACATTATTTACCTCTTTTTTTGGATACTTCCAAATGCATTTCTTCTTCTCGAGTTACCAAAATATATCTCATATATTCCTCATTCTCCTTATAGATGCTTGATTTGACACTTTTTTTATTTTTATTTCAAGGTCATATCCTTGATCTTCCTTAGACCATCCTTCATCTTTGTATACACAAACTGAAATAAAGAGTTAGAAATCAAAACAACATGCCAAAATATATTCATGAGTGCCTGCATCATAGACACTCTTTCCTTCTTCATGCTTTCTTTTCCAAGTGCCTCCTTAGAAACCTCTCTATTCTTGTTCTCTACAATGATAAATCTCTTATATTCACAAGGTACTTCACTCTTCAATTTTCTATGAGTACCTTATTTTTTTGTCTCTAAAGAAACCATATTTAGCCTCTTCTTCTTCTCCATCAATATCCCAATTGGCAATTTCACCTTCTTCCTTATCTTCTATCCATCTTCTTGGATGTATTCATCCACCATGGTCTCTACCATAGACTCTAACTCTTAAATTTGATCTCTTATCTCATTTATCTCTTCTTGAAATATTAGGTATATCCTTCTCCTCCCGTGGCTTCACTCTTCTTCTAATCCCTTCACTCTTCTTATTCTCTCTATTTTCTATATCCTCACCAAAGTATTTTTCACCTTGGTCTATAGATAATCAAGTCCTCACCTAGGTATTCTTCAATCCAGTATATCACCTTGTCTCACCCAAGTTTATTTCACCTTGGTCTCTTGACTTATCTTAAGTTTCACTACTCTTGAGCTCCTCCTTTTCCACTCTTTCTTATTTTACCTTCAACTACTTATATTCCTTTCTTCTCATCGATCTATAATCCCTATGTATATCATCATTCAATCATTATCACAACATATGAAATCCAAAACTTCTTCTCAAAATTAAATCACATATCTATATTAGAAAAAACATGAAAGTATAAAAGGTAACCTCAGTTTGATACAAACATTTGATTCCATCTTAGACTCATATGTTTCTCATTCATGCATTTTTTCAATCATACTATGGTTTCAAATACTAATCCCAACATTCCTTCTTCCAATTTTTTATCGTAATCACAACGATCATACTTAAATATTATAAATGCATACATACATAATTTCAAGGCTTTTTCAATGATTGTATTATACCTTTCCTCTTAGTTCCCAACTTCTCATTTCATCCAATGTTGGATTCTTAGATCACGATGAAGACCCTAAACTATGGTTATCTTTTTTATCCCTGATATATACTTTATATCTTGGCTCAAGAGAATAGGTGGTGTCAACCCTGAATTCAAAAATCAAACTTTATTCAAATCTAACTAACAAGAAAGGCCCTAATATACCTCTATGGAGTTCACAATCTCTACGCTTCTAGTATATGTTTTACCATTCCAATATCTAACGATGATGTAAGATTCCCATTTCTATCTCATCTTTAGATCAATTTTCTTTTGTTATTATCGAGGAATAGGATTGTTACTCTTTTACTATCTTTATTGATCGTTGTGGTACTTTGTACTTCTTTAGCTTTGTATTAATCCTAATACACTAAATCAACAAAATTTAACTAAAATGTCAATTTTGTCTTCCCCGATGCAAGATCCCTTGTTCAAAGGAGACTAAAATATAAAATCACGTCAAGAAGAGAGTGTATTGATTGAGTGAGTATAGGTTTAGTTTCTTCAGGACATAAAAATGGCCTTCAAACTGATATCACATGAACCTAAGATCTTTACCATCAAGAAGATGAACACATTATGTAAATAAAGGTATAGCAAAGTTATCTTACTTGATATTAATTTTCATTGATGATCATCATTAACTCTAATATCCTTTCTCCCTTCATTTCCTTTTTGATCTATTTTCATTTCTATACACCATGTCCTATAGTATTCATAGTCGTAGATGATGGCAATGACATAACAATTAACTAAAAATGGTCTATCACACCATATAAACCTTCATGAATACATTTTAAGCTCTCTAATTTATCATTCAAACTATTCTCAATCTTAAATACATAAATAATGACCAAGATCACATCATGTACCTTCTTTTAGATCACTATAATAGATTTTTGTTTAACAAAATTTAATTTAGAGAGATATTTTTCGCACATCTTGGTTTTCTGTAATTTTGTAGACTCGCTCCTTATGCCAAGAAGATATTTCCTCAAATTTTGGGATGATTTCATTGGTTAGAATGAAATTTATTGTGAGCCCTTGTTTCGGTCTAAGAGGATAAAATTGGCTATAAAAGCCTTTAAACTTACTAGAAAAATTCTAGAAAATTTGCTTGGGCTTGTGATGACTTCCTTGTCCTTTTAAAAGTAACAATCAAACAATTAAGTGGATTTTTAATTTATAGATGGTTTTTATCTTGTTTTTAGACTAAACCATTATACACAATCCCTTACAAAACATGCAATATAGTATACCGAGTTTGCTAGTTCATAGATCATGCAATGATACATTAAAAGCCACAACAACACATGAAAACACAAAAATAGAGCTTTCTTAGCTTATTGATCGGCTTGATTACATCATAAACTATTGAAACACATACTATGAAGGAGTAATTAGAATCATTTAAGAAAAATACAACTTTATTCATCCTCTTTGGATTGTCATACAATATCACTTCAACATGATTCTTTACTCGATGTCCTAAACATCAACTCCTTCCTAAGACTTATTCACTTTCCTACCACTTGTCCTAAAATTTGACATGTCCAAACTTTAACTAGTCTTTGATTTAGTGGTTGTATATCTTATCTTTCCTAAAAATCCTAACTTAGGTGATATTTTATGTCAACCACCCATGCCTGAAATTAGGAATCAATTTTTAACATAGGGACATCCATGAATAGATCAAATTAAATTCCCTATATTGTGGAACCTCCCACTAATGTATCACACTCACAAGAAATTTTCATGCACACCTATTTTCACTCTTTCACTCTTATGGTAAAGATTTTTATACTACTAATTCAAACTTCTCAAACTTAAGACTAGGATGGAAATTTGACAACACCTAGTACATCTTAAGGATTCCTTAAGAAGGATTATTTAGATTTTTCATGTTCTCCAAGAATCTAGTTGATACTCCCGCATCATAATCCCTATGTAAGAAAATATTTGAACTCCAGTTCAAAAAAATATCTTCATCATCCTTTAGTCTTCACTTTATACCTAGATCCCAAGGTCTCTTTTTCAATGTTAGTGTTTGAATCTCCTTATTATCTTTGTCTTTCATTTTATTGTTCCTCTCTATCTTTACTCGTATATGTTCTTCTTCAAATATTTATCATTTACAAAAATCCATGTTTCTTCTTCAGCATCATTTATATCTTCAAGATCTCCTTATCCTTCTTGGTTTGTGATATCTCTCAATTTCTTCTAAACTTGCATTTACAACATCAAGGGAAAGATTATATGCAAATATTTTAGGCCATGTATCTCTTTGAGTTCCTTCATTTGCATTGGTCTTCTTCATTTTCTTTGTGTAAATATTGTCTCATTGAATGACACTAAAAATCATTTTGGATGGGTCTATGTTAATGCTAGAAATAAGATTCATACTTTTAGTGATTTTATTTATTTAAATAAAGAACTTTGATAAATATTTTTATTTTTGTGTCGGTGAAAAATACCATTTGGAAAAATGTCAATAGGATTGTAAAATTTACCACCACTTTTCGTGTATTGAGTAGGGTAACATTGAAAACATATTTGGCCAATTTATTTTGAAAGACCCGATTATATTCATCAATTCTACCATATTTTGGAGTTTAAATATTAAGATATTTTTACAAAGTATATAAACATTTGGATTAGGTAAAAAGTCTAAATTTCATTTCTTAGAGGAGTTTTACTTGTTGCGTATGATTTTAATTAATTTTTCAATTTTAACCATTTTAGTTTTTAATGGTATTTCTTCTACAATGTAACAATTTTGATTCAAGACCAACAAAATCATTTTTTTATTTAATTTAATTACATATTAGTAATCACATTTGAGTGGTGCAATACAAATATGTGTGTGTGTGTGTGTGCTTGTATATGCTGCGCATGTGCACGTGTGTACATTAAAAATTGAAATGTAGAAATCATAACATAACTCAAGTATATTACTTGAAAATGTAATATTTAATTATATATTTTGTGTAAATAAAATTGTTAATTAGCCAAATTTTAAATAGTGTGCAAATCATTATTTTTTATTTGTGGGATTTAATTGCAATTTATATATTTTTTAATTTTACTTATAAAAAATATGTTTACATCAAATTTACAATAAATATCTATCAATATAGCTTTTAAATCCTTACATTCAATTTTTTTCATCGATGTGATTATATAAATGTTTGACAATATTTCCGCACTACCTATTTCAAATTAGTGAAAAAGAATAAAGAAATCAAGAAACATCGAATTATGTGAGGGTTTAAGGAACCTCTGATATGGATAGGATGATATGGTATGAGTTACTAAATGATCCTCCTCATAGAAAAATATTCAATATGTAAAATAGCAAAGGGATAAACACGAAAGGGATTAATAAGATATATGGTGGGCATCTGAAAAAAGTCTCCCGTGAGAAATACAAGCTCCCTCAAGAAAATGTCAACCCATTTATTGATAACAAAGAGCAATAATGTGATAACAGAAATGAAATGTTGATAATAGAAACTGAACTAAATAGATAATAATATAAGCCAATGGATACATTGATTTAGGATAAAAGTGATAGAAAACGAGAATAAACCACATAGTGTTGACATCGACCCAAGGAGAAAAAGATATTTGGTGTAAACCTAATAGCGAAACAGTAGTTGCGGTGATCCAAGTAGAACTGTGTAAAGGGAATACAATGGAGCGACCAAGAGTGGAGTGATAAGTTGTAACAGATAAATTGATGTAATAAAGATTAAAAATATGTCATAGGGATGAGTCAAATGTAAAGTAAACCAGATGGGATTGCATGCAAAGTGGATAGGATGGATTAAGGATGAGGTTGGGAAAAATGTAGGCTATGGGTTGATGGCAACCATGTCTAAACAATGACAACTAGACTAGAGATGGGGTGCTAATAAGGAAATGGGATAAACTATTAGATCTAGGGATGATTGAAGCTGATTGGAGGCCTAGGTAGAGCTTGAAGAAAACCTGCAAGTACATGCAAAACAAAACAAGTGCATGCTTGAACCAAAGCTCCAAAATATTCTTCAACTCCAAGCTCTCAATGCAAAAGGGAGAAACCAAAGATATCTCAACTAATCTGAATGGATTCACAAATTAATCAAAAGGAACAATATTCACAAAATCACACATAAGTCTTAAAATTGTCTAGCCCTTTGGAAAGGGGGATAGGCATTGTTAAATAGATCGGGCATGGTTGACGAAGGACACGAGTTAATCTCTAGTGAATGGAGCAAGTAGACCGCCACTTGAATGTTACAATGACAAATGAGGATGAGAATAGATTTTCAAATGGTTGCGAGGCTATTTTTAGGTCTATGCATGTAAGAGGGTTTAAATGGGTGTAAGGGAGGTGGAAGGAATCTTAGGAAGGGATAATATTAGTGGGGGGAATCCTAGGGAGGAATAAATGTAGTAATGGAGAGTGGTGGGAATCCCATGGGGATGATTAAATGAGGGTAATTAGGATAGATTTAGGATAATTAAAATGATTTAGGATTATTTAGGATTTAATTGATTTATTTTAGGATTAATGGGGTTAATATGAATTAAAAAGGGGAATATGGTAATTATGTTAGATAAGGGGGGATAATGATAAAATAGGATGGGGAAAGGATATGATTTAAAAATAAGAGGGAAGCTAGGGTAGAAAGTGAGCAGCGGGATGAACACGCAAGCAAGTGTTGAAAATAGGTGTCTACATTCTTCCCCTTTTATTGAGGGGTTTTACGATAGAAAACTACAAGACATAAACAAGAAGTGATTGATGGGCTTGATGTTGAAGAATAATTGGTGAGGTGCTCCCCCTCAAACTAGGGATCGATGACAACCGAAAGAGTGGAATTGGTCACAAGTTTGAAAGAGATGAATGAGAAGGGTGGGTTGGGAAGAATGATGGGAAATGATGAGGCTAGGAAAGATTCCTAAGAAATAAGTATTTAAGAAAAAATAATTAAAGTATGACGATGATTCTTGAAGTCACTTCGGCAGGAAACAAAGGGCATAGTCTTTAAGGAAATAACAACAATTTCATATGGGCATATGATTAAGTGAAAGTCATTATGGAATGGAGAGGAATCCATTAGGAAACCAATCAAATGGATGTGATCCATGGGCACCAATGGGTGATAGGCACACATAAAAACTATGCACATTCAAATGCAAAAATACTTCATACATGAGGAATCAGTGAAGAATATGTGTCCAAATAGGATGAGGATGATGATGAAAATAATGGTGCCCCAACAAAGGACACAAATATGGCCAAAAGGTGAGATAAGAAAATGTGAGATATGATTCCCTGAGAGGGAACACAAATATGGCCACAAAAGTGGACTTAAGATGAGATAGATTGGATAAGATTAGATGAGATAGATAAGGCATGATAGGATGATGGATGAGATAATATATTGGATGAGATGAGATAATAGATATTGATCAAACTAGATGGATAAGATAAGATAGATTGATAAGATTAGATAAGATGTCAGATTGGATGAGATAAGATAAGTCACACATAGATGAAATGATGGATTATATGATGTATAATTGATGTTAGGATAATAGATAGGGAATGGAAGATAAAGGCTTAGATTAGATAGAAGAAATGGAATGCGACTTGATAGATGGTGACCAAAGGGTACGAAAAATACTATGTCATAGAAAGGAATATGTGAGGAAATAAAGCCTCTAATTGTATTGGAGGTAAATAAGAAATGGACCCAAGTAATGCAATATACATGTGACCATAACAAATGATAACATATAGCCAACGATAGTTAGTTATATAGGAAGATCATGAGGAAGATATGGATGAAAAAATCTCATAAACCTAATGTCAAAATGAAAAATGGGTTTAGGATGTAACTTGTATGTAGGAAGAGGGTTCTCCATAACTGGATTTCCCTAATTCTATGTCCCATGGGTAGGAGGGAAAAGAGAGAAAAATGATCAATGTGGGAAGTTTACTATTGATGCTACTAGAAGGTTGATTGATGTGGGAAGCCTTTGAAGTAATGATACAAAAGAGCATCCATATCTTGAGGGTATGGTCTACTTTATACATTTATGATTTTGATGGAAAGAATGATATACATGATAGCCATCCTTTGAGGGATTAGTCTATTTATTTGATTTGATTTTTTTCTTCTCTTTTTTTTGACATGAGAATTTGTCCTTCGAGGGAGTAATATGTATTTGATAACATTTATTTTTAATAGGAGCACCCATGAATTTAAATTTTATATGGGAAAGAGATAGGAGTAGTTATGTAGATCAACTAGGAGGGCATAATGGATGTACAAGTGACACGTTTAGGACCCTTAGTGTGGTTCGAATAGGTAAATGAGAGGGTAATGAATGTAATGATTACAAAGTTCTTCACCAAGAAGGGAGAACCTATCCATAAGGAAAATGCTATGGATAGAGCTGTGGTGCCCATATTTAAGGTCATGACTAGGAAAGTGATGGTAGACCACATTATTCCAGTTATTATAATGATAGATGGAAAAGGGCTAAAGATAGAAAGATGGTATAAAGATATGACTAAGTTCTCACCTTTGGTAGATAGGATAGCAATAGAATTGTCACAAGTGTAATGTGTTAAGAGGCTCCGTTTCAATTTACCATCAATGGAGGCTAAATGATAGGGTCCTAACCCATACTTATATGTGATAATGTATGGTTCAATATAGTTAAGGGAAAACTTTCCACGTTGGCTCCTCTCTAGAGGAGTGATGTTTTGATTTCTTTTAAGGTAAAGGTTATCAATTTTTAAGTCACAAAAGATAGGATGATAGTTTATAAAATATGGGATACGATGAGGTAGATGAGAGAATATAAAAGCTATGTGCTACCCTTAAGGAAGTGAAGAAAATATGCATCCCTAGCAAGACGAAGATGGCCACAAAAGTGGACTTAGGAAGATATAATAGACATGATAAGATTGTATGAAATAGATACAACATTACGAGGTAAAATATATGCACCACCCTTCAAAAGTAAGTGGGAGAGGAAAAAATATGCATCCTAGTGAGACAAAAATGGCCACAAAAGTGGACTTAAGATGAGAAAATGGTACCCTAGGAGAGTAATAAATATGGCATGCAAACATAGACAAAGGTGGAATTAGGATGCAATGGGATGGTAGATAGATTGGTTAACTAAGATGAGATAATAAACTGGATAAGATTGGATGAGATGGGTATGATAAGATTGGGTGAGGTAAATAAGACAATGTCAAGGATGAAGAGGAAAGGAACTAGTCTCATGATCTGTTATCCAATTTTTTCACCCCTTGCAAATTCGATAACGTAGCGAATAAAGAGTTAGTAGCTATTTGAGACATACATTGTAAATTACAGGATGGCTCATGGGTTAACCTAACCAGGGCTGGTCTTAACTTGTGGTGAGATGGTGAGCCACGGAAAAGGTCCTAGCCATTGGTTATAGGAAGTAGGAAAAATATTACCATCCAACAATGTACGGACATTACCGATGACAATGTATGCGGATATGTTACCAGACTAGTAACAAAATGGTATCATCATCGATAATGTACGGTTGTTACTATTCGATAATAGGTATGCGAGGAATTACCGGCCAATAATAGAATTATGTTACCGATCTATCATCGAAAAGAATGGTATTACTAGCCTGCATTAATAGGAATTAGTGCTCGACATCATGGAACACGTCATCGGTCGACAACACTTTCGGGGTAGATTTGTTACCGACCAACATAATGGAGAAAATGTTACCAGCCGAGAGACAACAAAATGTTTTACCAACCGAGATACGGGAATATCAGCGACGAAAATCAGCCCTAGATTAGGTGAGGTAAGTGGGTGAAAAGATAGCTCAATAATTGGTTTTAATGAATTATGGCATCCATGTCTTCTTACGCGAGAAAGGACCATCAAGAAGTGTGTTTTTATGACTTCCCATACCTATTTAATGAATTATGTCAGTTGGTGAGGAAATTCGAAGGTTATTTTCTCTATATATTGTAAAATTTACCTCATTTTGAGATGAGATGACATTCTAAAAACGTAGAGAAACTCTTGAAAAATTATTCTAGAATACTTTGTGAGTTGCAGGCCTCAAATTTTGGCATTCTACAAGGATATTCTTTCCTTGTATCTATTTGTAATGGATTGTGCACACTTTTAAGCAATAAAATTCATGTTTTGTGGCTCTTTCTGCCCTAGCTTGTGTTTTCTTGTATTTATTTCCTTTCATTGCATTCACAGGTACATTGTACATACTTTTTCCTTCTTGTAGGATTCAAATTTGTAGTGCTCCATGAAATTGGAGGTTTGAATGTGATATTGGACTGTGGCACATTTGTCTTCCCTTTTCTACTCTATTCTCTTCCCAGTTTCACTCACTAGGAATATCTCCACTTTGTTCTTGGTGTTATCACCTCCCTTAGTTTAGGACTTTCATTTATGCATCTTTCTCTTCCCTAGTCCCTTAGAATTTTAGGTTAGTGTTACTGGAAGCTTCATTTTAATTCTTAGGATTATTTTTTACATTAGGAATAGGTTCGGGAAGTCGTCCTTATTAGAGGTCTATCTCGGTTCAAGTCCCATGACTAAGAGACAGTCCCATGTTGTCTCAAATATCGAGTTGTTTATGATTCAGGACGGTTGCACATTTGAGCTCAACGGTTTTGGCACGTCCGATGGGACTTGAAATCAGACTTTATATGGTCTTTATCTTCATTGTTACTAATTCCTAGTTTGTGACTTAGTAATTTATAGCCTTTGAAGGCTTACTCTACACATCTAGAAACTCCTTCATTCAAATGAACTAGTTTCAATAGTACAAGTGCCCGTGTTCATGAGAAGAATTTATACAAGGTCCAGAATAGTAGAGGAGGGAACTTTTGAGTACCTGCAGTTATCACCTAGAAGGGGAAGAAGAGGAATATCAATTCAAAGGTCACCTTTACCACCAAATAGGACTCTTTCCACTCCACCTCCTAGTAGGCCTTTCTTACAGTCCACTAGAGTTCTCAGACCTATCAGAATGGCAGCACAATAGAATTTGGGATTTTTTCAATTTTACTAGAAGTAGTCCTCTTTCCCTTAATGCAAACAATCTTATTCCATCATCGATCTTAAAATAATCCTTTTCTTCACTCAAGAAAATCGAGACTACTCCGACTAAACACATTTAGGATATTACCAACGTTTGTGCTATACATCAAATTTTTGAACAAGATGTGGCTATTAGGCTATTAGCTTATTCATTCAAAGGAGAGCTTTGCAATGGTTTAGAAGTTTAGAAGTAGGAACAATTAAAAATTGGAATCATCTGGGTACTTCCTTATGGATTCAATTTTGAGAGAAGGAAAATAATATTTCTTTTCTAGAGCAAATTAAAAATATACGAGAGGGATCCCAATGGGCTCATGGAAGACTTTAACTTAATATTTTTGAAGACACGGGACATAGTTCCAATCCTAGTAAGACCAACTGTTGAAGGTGCAATTTTTATTTTTTAAAAGCATTAAATTATGATATTGTTATCATGATTCAGTCTATGGGGTATAACATTTCCTCGTGCATATGCTATAGCCATTAGGGATGAAAATTATTTGATCCAAGATGGAAAATTAGCTCCTAAGCCACCTATGCCCCTATACCCCGAATTACCTCAAGCTCCTCTGCCCTTCATTTCTCTTATTCCCAAGAAATCTTCCCGACCCAATCCTTCCACATATTACTCCCCTCATGTACAAAAAATGAGGATTAAGAAATGAAGGACTTAATTATAAATCTATCTAATAAGATGATATCTTTGGAGAAAAAAACAAGCCCGAGTCTTACATGAATTATTAAATTCGGGGGCAGCCTTGAAACCGAGGTTCTAATCAAGGTTATCGGGCATACATGAACATATCCAACCAAATTTATAGACAAAATCAACAAAATAACAGGTGGCGAGGCTAAAAATTCCTCTCTTCCACTTGTGCCGCTTCCCCTTCACATCCATCTCCTGCCCAGTTAGTTCTAGTTATAACATCCTCACTTATGACTTATAAAATAGGGAATGTTTCTTGTTTTAAACATAATGTTATCTATTATAAACTCACATAATTTAGAACACACATTCCTTTGATAATCCATCACATAATCATAAACCATATGCAGCTGTAATGATTCGATGTGATACCGATCTCTATTTTCATGACTTGGTTAAAAACTGATATCTCATGTTTACTTGTTCTTTTGTATATGAAGTATACTTTGGTTCCTTTACCCTTTATGGGTCATTCAAGTGTTATTGTCTAAGATGCCTATCTGAGTATCTATTACCGATACCCATATGAAATCTCACAACCTTAGACTAGGTGACATAAGACAACACAACCAACAACTTGCAATACTTTGGCCAAAGTTTTAAACATGTTTACCATGTTTAAATTCCTATAAAACATACTCATTGAAAGGAATATGTCTCTCACCCCACTTTAATTTTTATCTAGATTAGTCTTCCTTGACTTCTGTCAACCAAATTCCAAGTCAAAAATTTTACATTAAATAGGGACAACTCACATACACTAGTGTTACAGTCTACTTGTGGTGACTAAGGATAAGTAGACATACTCAAATTGAATTACGTCAATTCAGGTGTGTTTATTCACCCTAGGTCAACATGAGTTGATGAATACACTCAACTATATGCCTATCCTAGTTTAGAGTAAAATAGTGAATTGAAATTCCACTTATGACAGTTGAGTTAGAGGAGATGAGTAGGATATTGAGGCATAGTGGTTTCTTCACAATATCCACCTAATGACTTTCATCATTAAGTGCATATTGTGTAGTAGTAGCTATACTAAACAATCCCACTAAGTACCTTTAACATGACTACCATACTTAATGAGGCAATTTTTAATTAACTTTCAGCTTGTTAATTAATTTAATTTACATTACGCACGTATCTAAGGGTCAACTAAGTTTGAAAGATGATTCCTTTAAGAAAGGAATCATAAATCACCCTTAAACCAATTGAGGTTATGCAAAACAATTCTGCATTAATGTTTTTGAACTCATTTTCAATTAATCATTTATTCATTAGCCCCATAATCCAATCTGATTTAAGTAAGAAGAACTTCATCAAGTCTTCTTTATTAAGCTAGTCTAATAGTACACATATTGTATAATTCATTAGGTTGATTTAATGATTTCCTTATCATTAATTTCCCTTCCTTATCATATTCCAATTATCTTCTCTCTTTTCCATTTATTGGTTCATGCATTAAATAAATCACTTTATTTTTCAACATTATAAATTCAACTTATCAATATAAGTTAGGATCATAACTATATCCTTATTAATCTTTCACTATGTCAAGTGTTGATTCATAAGTAAATAGATTTAATATCCATCAAGGTGTTGATATAATCATCCACATATGATAAAGACCATATCCTTGTCCATTGTAATTAAGATAAATAAGTTCCTTATTTATCCACTTAGGATCTTATAGATTCATTTACAAGTTCCAAACACATTCATTTGGTTCAAATCTAATAAGGAATACATTAATAATTGTAATGTTGGTAATACATTATCCTCTCGGTCTTAGTAAGTAAACTATATCAGAATTATAATTTAAGTAGTTTACTATGATAACTTTAGAATAAGGACTCCATTAAATAGTTCCCCATTTATTCCGCTCATAACCCAAACTTATAAAATCATCATAGAATATAACTAAATCCATTTATCTTACAAATCTTAACCAAACAACAAGTCAATTTGAAAAGGAAGAATTCAATTCACTCAAATAGCTATAAGTATTTCATAAACATTTCAATCACAAAATAATATCATTTTTCAACCATTACAGAGTACAATGGCACTAGGCCTTCATGACTCATACAAAATCATTTCATAACTATAACATTTTCGAATATCCAAAATAATTGAACATCATCAATAAAACAAATTCAACTTTCTATAAGTATTTCTCCTTTCACTTTTCACAAAATCCATCTACACATTGTTAACATGTGTCAGTTCGTAAGAACTGAGCATGATAAGAACTAAAACATTAAGATATTGTGCTTCTATCTATCAATTTCATAAAAACAACCCTGCTAATTATGAAATTGATCTAAGTTCTAAACATTAGCATCTTTATAAAAATATGTCAAAGTGCCATAAGGAAAAGATGTCACATGCCCTTTTTATGAACCTTTGTCTAAAATTATAGAAATTTTGACAATCAATTAGCTACAACTCTCATTCATAATGCAATAAGGTTTTAAATTAACAGAATAAAGAAAAATGACTAACAAAATTTTAGAAATTGTTTCCTTATTCAAGCAGTCAAATCATAAATTTCATTCTCTTGAAGTATTAATGTTGATTCTACATAACTGTAAAATTTTACTCAAACAAGTAACATATATCACTAAAATACATTTACCTCAAATTTAAAAAATTTGACTCGCCTAAATTTTAACCCTTTTACATGTCCTTTTGATAAGCTGTTGGTGGTCAAACTTGCACCCATCTCTCAGATATGGAAGAACCAATTTGTTTGAGACAACAATGGAACCATCTCCAACTTTTGGGACCTTGCGCACTTAAGATGGATTTACAGAGAAGGTCAGTTCCTCTATATATTTCTATTGCTATTGCTACTCCTAATGCTGAAAGGGAAAACTAAGCTAGAAATGCCAAGGGACTAGGTATAGAATGATAAAAGATTGGAAAACTAATCTAAGGAAGATGATAGCACCAGAAAAAGAGGGATGAACACCATCCGTTCTAAGAAAAATGAAAGGACAATGCATGAAAGAAGGCTAGTCATGTGTAGCACAACTGAAACACAGTTACTAGTTCAGTTTCATGGAACACAACTAAAAATGGAGCTACAAGGGACATAGAATGACATAACATGCATGCAATGTAAAAGAAAGGCAAGAAGAAAGAATACAAACATGCTTAGGATAGAGAATAGTCACAAAATGATGCTTCCATTATTTCCAAAAATGCATAGAGAAGCTATTCTACATGGAAAAAAGGCCGATATCCACATGCATGCATGAGCTAGATATAGATTTCTATGACTCAAAATATAGAAATATGAAGTCCTCAACAAAGTGCATAAGGATCCAAAGTGTCCAACATTAATAATGATCCCAACTCTTACATTTATAGATGAATCAATGGAAAAGAAGAAAAGAAGGAGGGAAAAATTATTTTGAAATATAACCACCAACAAAAACCATTCAATGCCTGTCAATCTGTCAAATACACTTCCCCAAGTATGTTTGGTGAGTTGGAGAAGGAAAGAGGGCGGGTTAGATCAAATTGGGTGGTTGGAGCAATGAGATCTACTCATTAATACCCAAAAATACATTTTCCCATTTCTCACCTATGAGATCCTCCAAGAATTTGAATTTGAATATCTAGCATTTTAGCATATATCAACAACTATCGATTGAGACTAGGAACACATCGATCGAAGATATGTAGAAAAAGATATGGCTGTCAAAAAAAATTCAAGGCTGCTGTACACACAGGCATGTGGCACTGTTGATTGACTAAAAAGATGGTAAACTATACAAAAGTGTTTTTTTGTTTCTCCCACGTGTCACTCATTGATTTATTACAACGATTTGACACCTGTTGGCATACTTTGATATGTTTCATGTTGCACACTCAAGCTTGTTAGATAATGACATGGCATGGAATGACGTAGAGGAGGGTGTAAAGGTTTGTGCACGAAGAAGGAAGAAGGAATGTGCATGCAATCGCAATACACATGGAGGAAAGTGCACGCGGGAATGCCAAGGACTTAGCCAATTTTGGGAAGTAAAGGTCAAGACAAGTGCGAAGAAGTGAAGTAATTCAAATAAGGTGGAAGAATAGAGAGTGCATGTAAGGGGAAGATGGAACCAAGAAGAAAAGAAAAGGGGAGAACGAGAAGCATGTAAGGGCACGCGAGGAAACAATGACCAAGTGAATGTTCCAAGGAGACAACTGAGGTGTGCACCACTTGCAATGAAGATCTCTAAGACAAAATATGTATGTAAGTTGTCTAAATAACTAGGAGAGTTATTTGGATAACATTTTTGTGACTTTTGGGGCCATCTACCTGCTATATGAAGGAGATTAGTAGCTTGTAGCATCCATTAGGAATGGATTTTTGTGTAATCTTGAAATTATGATCTTCGATTTGAAGAACTACCACTGAATTCACTTACGGGATCATTTCTTCACTCTATTTTGAATCTTGCAAACTACTAAAAATTTACGGAAGAATATCAGCACCACTGGAAGAAAAAGAAGATCCTGCACAAGAAGAATGCAAGAAGAAAAAACAATGTGCACGTAGTGCACTTGGAGGAATTTAAACTATTATAATATATACAAAACAATGTAGAAAAATTAATGGAAGGGTTTGAGATAGATCCCATTTACCAGGATTTACAATGCACTCTATCAAGATTAGTTAACTCAAAAAAATAACCTCCTTTCATGAAATGATGATGTATGGGACACTCCAAAGTGCATCAAACTTTGAATGGTGCCCTGGTTGAGTGCTGTCAACATCCCATTTCAAGACCAAGTCCCCAAATTTGAAATCTTGAGGCCTAACCTAGTTCTCAAACTATTTATTTCTTATTTTTTGATGTTGTTCTAGCTTGATCATAGCAGAATTCTTTGATTCTTCAAGATTAACCAGCTTTATCATTCTGATTTCTCTTTGGTGTACACCTTCAAGCTCCAGCTATTAGGAAAGTGCCAATGAGTTCAACTCTAGATTCAAAGGAAGGGTAGCCTCCTTTCCATAGACAAGCTTGTAAGTTTAAGTTCCCATTTATTTTTTAATTATGATTCTATCTACCCATACCACGTGCGCAACCTTTGTATGCCACTATCTTTAACTGATGTTTATTATGCGCTTCATGATCCTAATCAAGTTCTTGTTTTTGAATTTTAAGACCATTTCCTTGACGGTAATAGTTGGAAGAAGTCTTCGATAGATGCCCAGATTTATTGCCCAATCGGTGATTTTAGTGCCAATGAAAGATTTTCATTATTAGAGATAATGGTTTGTGGAATGCCAAACCTTGTGACTATACCTTCGATAAAATCAAGGATGTTTGACTTGGCTAATTCCTTGGTCCATCTAGTAAAGTATTCCATAGCTATCAGCACCCATACATGTCCAATGTTTGAAGGTGGATTGATCATGCCTATGAATTTGAGACCCCATTACGCAAAAGATTGATCATCTTGGATTCGTCAGAGGGGAAGTGATGCCAATATATTCTTTCCTACAAAGAAAATGTATTCCTTACATTTTGTGACCCATTTGTGTGCATCTTGGAACATAATAGGCCAAAAGATACCTACCATTCTGATCTTCATTATTGTAGTCTTGGCTAAGAAGTTCCCACCAAATAATCCATCGTGATATTTTGTTAACATTTTTTCATTCTATGTGTCATTGATACACCTTAAAAACACACCATCAAGATTCTTCTTGAAGGTAAGTCCATCAATCAAAACATAAGGGATAGATTTTAACCTCAGATGTCTTCTCTTTTCCTTATTTAAGTGAGGAGGGTATGCACCCTCGAAAAGGAATGTGATCATGTATTCTTCTCAAGTTCTATGCACGAGAGAGCTTCATCAAGAAACAATGAATTCTCAAATTCATCGTGCGCATCCTCAGTAAGTTGCTTATAGAGTGCAATACCTCTTACCAACTTTGTGGCTTTGATAGTCACATCATACTCCATGATTTTTTCACCCATCGTGCTCTCTTTTCACTTATTTCTACTCCTATGATGAAGTTTCTAACACAAGAGTGAGAAACTAACACCTTGATGTGATTTTTGGTGAGAATAGTTTTGAAATTCTTGAGCGCGTGCATAATGGCATAGACCTATTTATCCATATGACTATATCTTAATTCACAATCCTTCATCATTTGGTTGAAGAAATCCACTGGTTGTTCTAGTCCTTGTTCATTTTCTTGTGTTAGGACCACAACACTCACATCAACACTATAAGCATAAAGGATAAATTCCTTTGATAAATTCAAGTTGATGAGTGTTGGTACACAAGAAATCTCTTGATTGATTTTTTAAATATTTCCTTTCCTTCTATTGTCCATCTGAAAGTAATGTCCTTTTTGAGCATCAAGGTGATGGGACGAACCAGTCCTACAAAGTTAGGAATAAAATGCCTATAAAAATTGATCTTAACAAGTAAGGACTGTAAGGCCTTTTTGTGCCCTAGTAGGGAAAGAGCTAGGATGGCTGAAATGCACTCGGAATTGATTGTGATTCCATCATTTGAAATCACATGACCCAAGATATTTTCTTGTGCCATTGCAGAATTATACTTCTTGGGGTTAAGAGATACCCCATTCCTTCTACATCTCTCAAAAACTTTCTCTAGGTGTGTCATGTGATCTACGCTCTACTTTGAGGAGACTATAATTTCATCAAGGTAAACCAATACAAAATCATTGATGTAACCTTTTAAGGTAATGTCTATGGTGTGCCTACATTTGATAGACCAAAGGGCATATTTTGATAAGCATATGTTCCCCACATGGTTGTAAACGTTGTTTTGAATTGATACTCTTCCTTAACCAAGATCTAATTGAAGCCGGAGTATCCATTCAACATTAAGAATTTTTGGTATATAGAATATGCTCCATAGAAGGAAAAGGATAATTATCCTTTAGAGATGCCTTTTTCAAATATTTGAAATCAACACAAAGTCTGATTTCACCATTCTTTCACATCGGAACTATATTCACGACCCAGGTAGAGTACTTGATGGGAAAAATAATCTTCATCTCAATGAGTTTGGATAACTCGTTTCTCATGAGGGATCTATCTTTGGATTGAATGATCCCTTCTTTTTCTAATGGGATTGATACTAGGATCCGGGTAAATGGAGTGTTGAGCAACACTTGGATCAAAACCTTTGAGGTCTTCATCTTTGCCATGAGAAGATATCACTTTGTATTTTTGACATAGAGATATGAAGGCCTATTTTTTATCATGTGTGCAAGCTTTACTAAGAAGTAACTCCTTTCCATGCATAATAGTGAGTGGGAGAAATCTTATTACATGACACACATATACATTTCTTCACCCTTGAACTCATCATCAAGGGTAAAAATTTTCTCTAAGGTGAACAAACCTTTAGGAAAATTTTATTTCTATAGCTTTATTATTTGGTCACCATACCTTTCATGTAAATCGGCTTGCATACTTGATGAGAATTCAGCTTCATTCGGATGATCTAGGCGATGTGTGCATCATTGTCAAAAAAATTCCAACTAGTGTTGTTATCTGGAATGGATGGTCTAATCACCATCTTAATGTGTTGATTATTTCCTTTGAAAAAGTCCTCAACATGAGAGAACTGCGAACCAAGCACGACCATTTGATCAACTTCCTTATTCATTTTGTGTGGCACCACCTACAGATTTAGAGCATCAAATCTCTCAAGGAGGTCCCAAAATATGTTTCTATAAGATTTGAGAAGCTTATTAGTTTTTGCACACTTTTTGGTAATGAGCCGGATAACCAATTCCGTGTCCCCAAATATTTGCAGTGCCTTAATCTTCTTCTTTTCAATAATAAGCAAACCATGCACCAATGCCTCATATTCTACAACATTATTAGAGCATGTGAACTGTAACCTATACAAAAAAACATCCTCTCATCCTTAGGAGAAATGAGAGAAACTCCTATGCCCATGTCATTTTTGCTTCGGATCCATCAAAGTATAACTTCCATAGACCAGGAATCTCTTCACTTTGTTTGAGTGCACGGGCAGCACAACTTATTTTTCAATAATGTAGTAAGTACCAAGCCCAGTCTCATAATCTTCAAGCTATTCAGCATATGGGTCAAATTTATGGTGCCTCTTTTCCCACTCATCAAGTACTAGATCATGGATAGAATGTGGAAGGGGTTATTCTTCATAGAATAGAACTTGTTCTTCATGGATTAAACAATTAGCTTAGAGAGGGGATGAGACATATGACTCGTATGATAAGAAAAAATTGGCTCGGTGTGTATGGTAAATCGGGTACCATACCTTGTCTTGAGTAACATATGAGACCAATCGAGAAGACAACCACCCACTTTAGCAGAAAATCTCTTTAAAAACATAAGAAAAACAAATGGGGTAGATCAATGATTGACACATCTTGAGTTATTATAAGATTTGGACATGCGGGAGAGTTAACTCAAGATACTTGATGATTTATAGGGTAGTGACGGTTGAATGATCAAGTTGCAAGACTCCTCATGTCATGGGGCTATACTTAAGACGTAAGACATCAACAATCTTCTTAGGTATGAAAGAAGTACTAGCACCCGAGTCAATCATATAGTTATGGACAAGATGTTTTCCTATGATCAAAGACATATAGAAGGGTGGGGTTTTAACAACTTTACTTACTTGCTTCTCCTCTTCTTAGTAGATATTGAAAGTGTGTCATTTGTGAATATATTTATCAACGTGTGGAAGTTGGGATAGAGCTTCATGCAACAAGTTGTGCTAGGATGGAATAGTCGGGCATCCTACTTCGTAACATTTATATTTGTCCTTTTCATCTGATCCACAATGCTAAAAACAAGACCCATTGAATTGTGCATTTGAGGCATGGTAGCATCCTTTTTCCTTTATTCAGGTATAGAGGTAGGAATCTTAGTTAGCACAGAGGCTTGACCTACGAAAGGAGGGGCATGCACTACTTCCAAAGGAACTCGTGTGGAGCCTCACCTATATGCACTTGAGCGCTTTTACCATTGGATTCCTTAACTCGCTTATTTTTTTCTTCGAGGGTCAACCTATATTTTTGGAATTGTGACCTTTGCACCAGACTCAAGCATTATCTTCTTTTTATCTTGTGTTTTCAACAACTTGGGTGTGTGGTCTTCTTGCATCATCTATAGATTGGTTGATTGCACAAAAGTCATTAGTGCCAAAGAATATCAAATTTCCTGTAGAGGAGCTTTTGGCCTTTCTTAGTTATCTACTTCAAATGCTCTTGTTGGAAGCTCACAACTGGAAGTATTATGGATCATATAATCTTACGCATGCACAACATTGACTCAACAATATTGACTGTGAGGCATATTGTAAGGAAAACACCATTCAGACTCATGCGCCATGTTGTTCTTAATTGGGACAAGTTCTTGACTTGTGTTTGGTGCTTTGAAGGGGTCCTGCTCATCTATCTTTTTTCTTGTTTTTTTTATCTTTGATTCCCATATTGATTCTGCCAAGGTTGATTACTTTGGATTTGTGCCATATTCGAACTACTTTTTAGGCTTATGTCTTCTGGTTCTCTAATGATATGACCTTATTGGACAAGTTTCTAATCACGGCCTTCAATTCATCATATTTTTTATGTTCTAGAGAGTAGGACGTAGATCCAATTGGTTGTGTGCTCTATATTGGAACTAGAACAACAACTAGGGGGCTAGTGACATCTCTTAGAAAAAGGGTGCATGAGGCCTAGGTACTAACTTCCCAGCCTGAATGAGACTATTTTCTGCCCTTATTGCAATGTTGTACATATCAAGTAAGGTTATACCTCCCATAGATTGAAACATGACTGAAATGTCACTATTTGAAGACCTTAGATAGTACAAGAAATCATGTTGGGATGTAGGCCTTGCCACTTGAGGAATTTTATCCCAAGTCTTATGGAATCTGATGTTGAAATCAAGCATCTTCTAATTGGGCACGCAATTTTTGTAGTTATCTGCTCCACCGGTGATAAACGATCTAATTTATCTTCAAAGTAATTTCACATAACCGTTCCAAGATCATCCCGGTAGAAAAATATGCAGGTCTCGGCTATGGTACCATTGGAGTTCTTTACCCTTAAAAGAGGTTGCAAGGAACCTAATAGCAACATCATCATGTGCAATCAGAAAGATAGAGAATATATTGGCCACATCTTGATTACATTTAATAGGGGTGACTTAATTTTCTCCTGTGAAGTATGGAATACTCTTGAGTGCAGCCACGACATATCATGATGGGAATTGATATTGAGAGGGCTTCGCGAATGAAACTTATGAAGTTCCTTGGAGGATGAGATTGAAGTTCCATGCTAGGGTTCACTTGTCTATTTTGAGGAGGAGTAGAGTGTGTGCAATGTGCTGGAGATGAGGATGCACATGTGGAATAACTATTGTGTGTGCTTCTTGGAAAAAACTAGAGGTATTCAAAGGATTCTTTAGCTACAACACTCTATTTGGTATGCACTCTTCTCATAAAATGTTCTTAGGAATGCAAAACAGGAGCTTTGAAAATGTTGGGAGTCACTAGATGTGTTGAAATAAGCCTCCAAAGGATGGAAATACTAAGTTCACACACTAGAACTTAGCAATATGAAATTTAAGCTTTCAACGCAACTCCCACCGAGTGTGCCGAGGAAACTCATTGTTGGTCAAATTTTACACCCATTTCTTGGATCTAGAAGAACCAAGTTGTTTGAGAAAACAATAGATTTGTCTCAAGTGCACAAGGTACTACAACTTAGATCTACGGTTCTATTGTTGTCTCAAACAACTCGGTTCTTCTAGATCTGATGCACAGTGCAAGTTTTACCACCACTAATAACCATTCCAACAAATACAAATCAAAGATACTATACTTCCCTAGGGCGTCATCAACATCCTCTTATCTGATTAGACCTATCTCAAATTCCTTGTTCTACAACCAATATTGAAAAGTAAGAATGACTTCATACAAACTAAGGATCACACGATACTTTGTGACAGATCAAGAGATAGAGTTTGGTCAAGGAAGAACTCACCTCATATGTATGTCATGAATTAACTCACTAAAACTACCCAGTCTTCCAACCGAGCCCAATAAGGAGTCTAATTGTCTATTGTTCAAAAGTAACCAACTAGAAGAGGTTTGATGGTACAAACTTGTATCAATTACAGGAAAAAAATCTTGAAGAGAAGTTTAGTACTTCAATAATAATAAACCAAACACCCAATATGATCTAACTCTTCAATGTTAATCGTCATGGCCTTATAAGATATGAAAAAGGGGGTGTTGTTTTTCTACCTTAACACAATCTATTATAGAATCAGGGTAAGTTGCAAATCATGATCAATCAACAACATAAAAATAATGTATCTCGAAGGTGAATTTCTTACTTAGTACTAAGTAAACTACCGAGAAGGGAGAAAGTTTGTTTTACAAATAGGAATACTCAGAAGTGAAGATAATCAACTGAAAAAGAGAACTATGTCATTTCTTAATGAATTATTTCAATAAAACGATACATTCAACTCAACTAAAGAAGATACAATTAGCATTTCACTCATTTCCTATAAATATTTTCCCTTCTTCAACAAATATTGGAAAATAGTCACAGATAATCACACACCCGAATTGGGTTTCAAAATGATTCAAGTATCCCCAAACCTAGAACCATATACAAGTCAATATGGTCTTAAAGACTAAAACTACATACTAGAACCGTTTCTTTGTGAAATATTAAAAATACCCAACCACACTAAAGCTAGGTCTATGTTATGAACAGTTTCATTCAACACTAAAAAAAATAACAACTCAAAAATTATAACAAGCAACCATTGATATAACCCAGTCGCGTGGGTAGAAGTGATATCATTTAAATAAACCATTCATAATACAAAACATAGTCACTTCAACTAAACAATGAATACATACATTTTTACTCATAAATATAGAATAGAAAGTAATCTTTCTTATAAACCCGAACCTGAAATTTAAGTCTAGAAGATAAATATACATAATGATCAACAAAACAAAATTCCACGCCAAAAATCACTTAGATTTCAATTTCAGAAGATGAGTAGAGTTATTTTCATGAAAATTGATAAATATAGCAAATATTCATAATGGGTTAGAGCCTATCATGCCTGGTAGTGCTCTCTAAATCTTTTTCATAAGATTCCAATTCTTCCACAAAGTTCCAGAGAAATATTTCCACCAAAAACTCCAACCAAAACTTCTAAAAAATCCTCCCTTTTCCTCTCATCTTCCTTTAGAGTTTTCACAATAAAGTTTTGCCATTATTTTCATCATACAATGGAAAACATAAATTTGTAACATAATTGAATGAATAGTTTGAAAAACGGAAAAACTACATGTAGAGCCATTGAGCTCAAAAAATCAAAATGCAAGACTAAACCAATTCTATCCTTTTTCAACTAAACCATTTTTCCAATTCCAAGGTGGTTTTTTCTCAAGGGTTAAGATTAATCAATGTGATCCAGGACTACTAGAGGTCTCTGTTATATCTATCAACTTCTCGGTCGGTTTAGTTACAACTTCTAGTTAATTCCTTACTTATAAATTGCTTAGCAGAAGTAAAAATAGCAGACATTCCATAAAAAACCAAGTCTTGACCAAAATTGACGGTGAAAAACATTAAATGAACCATTTAAAATCCCATTACACCTTTGGAATGGTGCCACCACCTAATTCAAACCCAAACTCACCATCAATGCTAACCTTAGTTACTTCTAGGTTAGGTCGATGCCACTTAGGTTAGGTTTCCTAAAATAAAACCATAGCTTAGCTTTAAAATTAGTGCATTCTTAATAATATTTTCGGTATTAGGTCCCATACCATGCACCCCCCTTTATCTTAGGGTAATTTAACATAGTTAGGTTCCAATAAATTATAGTGATCATTTAGGATAGTATAGTTATGCCCCTAGGAACTATTATCCAATTTTTCCTCTCAAGAGAAAATGGACAACATGAGCTTGCACATTGTGAAAATGGAGTTGATTCAATCATGGAGGATTGAATTTTGTGATTGGCCAAACAAGGAGCGAGGCCAAGAAAGTTTCGAGGAAGCTCGGGAGTTTGAGCTAATTTAGAGAATCAAGAAGTTTCGAAGTCTGAAATTTGGACTTCGGAGGTGGAGCCTTTCGAAGGTAGGCTAAAGGAAAATTTTGGGGACTCGGAACAAAAATCCTGAAAGAAGAAATGTCTGAAACTTGAAAACTAAAATTCGAGACTTTTAGGCTTCGAAGTTTTAGAGATATGGAATTTGCGGTCTTTGGAGAGCAAACAGAAAAGTGACCAAAATGCCTGAAATCCCGATGGTTCGATGATAAATCTCTAGATTTGCATAAATAAATTAAGCAATAATTAATTAAAATCAACACATGCAATGAAAACTACAGAAGATAGAAACCAAATGTAAATAGAATGGAGCAATTTCTATTGAATATGAGAGGGAATTTTATACAATTGCTTGCTCCTAAAATCATGGAGTCAAGTCTTATCATTTTAACCACATATCTTTCCTTTATTCCCTAGTATTACTCTCAATCCCAAGATATTCTCACACATTCCTATATCTATGAGTTGTGCATGACAACTAATTGTGCACACTCATATATTATTTTATAAATATTAAAAATTATTACTATTAAATAACCAAAACCACTCCTAAGTGTTCACACTGTGAATAATATTTCAGTAATAGTCACCCCTTTAGTGTGAACATGGGGAAAGTTATCTCCTATACTTGCTCATGATCTACAAATAAATGAAGGTTTTCAACGAGTACCAACAACTCAAACAATATGAGGTTTTAAAAGAGAACCTCTAACTCAGAAAATGGTTTTCTAGTGGAACCAACCACTACATAAAAACGCACATTATTTTTCTCACATCATTGTTTCTAACTTAGAGGGATTACAAAACAGAAATTATGCTCATATAGGAGCTTTAAACAGGAATGTTACTTCTATTCATTATTAAAACATAAAGTAAACACACCACACAACAAAAATAAAAGGTCACCAATACCATGAAGCAATCTCTTTGTTGGTGACTAACAAGAGATGCCAATTTGCCTCCATCCTCCATCGTGATGTTGCTAACTCAGCCGAATTTGTCTTTGAGGATCATTTTACAATTATATTGGGTGTCAGTTCAACTGATAATGCACCCTTACAATAGTAACCAACTTTATATTTAACCAAAATAATAAAGCATATCAGATTTTTATTGTTGGAAATCACTCACTATTTTTTTACAAAATAATTAGAAACGTCATAATTGTTTCCACAATTACTCTTAAAATACAAAATGAGTTTCTGTAATATTTTGACAAAAGTTTCCCATAATACAAATAAACAAACACAAACAATTTCAGAAAATTATGAATCTGATTTTTTGAGAAAAACACAAATTTCCAGTTGTTTGTTTTTAAGATCATAATCCAGAAAATTGCAATGGAAGCTTTAAAACTCTTAGATCTACATCCCTGAGGCTGTGGTTTTGTCCTGCAATCACTCTCATGTTATGAAATAAGAGATAAAATATGCAGAATAATCCCTCACAAAATCGCAATAGTAGAAAACTAATATGCGAAATTATTACATATCTCAAATAAAATTACAAAATAAAATAACACAACACAAAGATACGATTTAACGTGGTTCACCCAATTTGGGCGATGTCCACCAAGAATCACTTGCTCATATTTTGTTACAAGCCACCGATCTCTCAATACAATACCTAGATCCATTTGGAGCGATGCTCAACAAACTCTACAAATTCACACCAAATTCAAAACACATCTGCAATACATTTACTTGTACATCTATCATATGCATAAGACCATATAAATAGACAAATGCTTAAATAGTTTTATAAAACCGTGGGTATCAAAACCATGGACAAAACTTGTCCCATAAACCTATGGGTCAAAAAACTCACCCATATGAGAAGAGCACGTTTCCCGATATGTCGGGTGCATTTTTCGAGGCCAAAAAAATTTACACCTAATTTTTTTTTTTTTTTCAGGGGCTATGCCCTCGAACCCCTACGCCAAGGGCTGCTGCCCCCAAACCCCCACTCGGGGCCCGGCCCGGCCCCGAACCCCGAGGGTATATGAAAAGTGTACAGTACTCTTAGTGTACAGTCTTCAACACTTTCACACATGAAAACAAGCTCCACAACCTAACAATCTCCCACTTGGAGACTAGTTTTCCTCTGAGAAAGCTTCTCAACCCTTCACTAGTTTCTATGAAGACCAACCAAAGCTAAACACAACTTTAGTTTTTCCCTTGTGACCACCTTGGTCATCATGTCTATAGGATTATGACTGGTATGAATCTTCTCCAACTTTAACTTCTCTTCCTCTAAAGCTTTCCTAATGAAATGGTACCTTAACTGTATATGCTTCATCCTGGAGTGGAAAGCAGAGTTCTTAGCTAGGTGTATAGCACTCTAACTATCACTATGCAGCTTACATTCCTCCTGCTTATGCTCCAACTCCTCAAGTAATTGTTGTAACCAAATCATCTCTTTTCTTGCCTCTGTTGCAGCAACATACTCAGCCTCCATGGTTGACAAAGCCACCAGCTTCTGTAGTCGTGAAATCTAGCTCACTATTGTCCCACCTACAGTGTAAATATAACCTGTCGTGCTCCTCCTGCTGTCTACATCTCTAGCCATGTTTGAATCTACATAACCACGTAAAGTGGTGTTTGATCCACTGTAGCACAAAACTGTCCCCATGGTCCCTCTTAAATACCGAAGGATCCACTTTATTGCTTGCCAATGCTCTTTACCTGGATCACTCATAAATCTACTCATAGCTCCCACTGCATGGGCAATATCAAGCCTAGTGCACACCATAGCATACATCAAACTACCAACCGCTGAAGAGTAAGGTACTTTGGACATCTGGTTTCTTTCCTGCTCTGTCTTGGGACACTGCTCCTTTGATAACTTAAAATGGCCTACCAAAGGAGTCCCAACCAGGTTTAACATCCTGCATTTTAAACCTATCCAATACCTTCTTAATGTACTCTTCCTGAGATAAAGTTAGCTTCCGTTCCTTCCTATCCCAAGTTATCCTCATTCCAAGGATTTGTCTGGCTGCCCCCAAATCCTTCATATCAAAGGATTCACTTAGCTGTTTCTTAAGTACTTTTATTTCCTGCATGTTTTTACTTGCAATCAACATGTCATCAACATACAAACACAGGATAATATAACTTCCATCTTGAAATTTCTTTGTATACACACAATGGTTAGAATGACATCTAATATAACCTTGCTCCATCATGAAGCTATCAAAATTCTTATACCATTGACATGGAGCTTGTTTCAGGCCATACAAGCTCTTCTTCAGTTTGCACACCATCTCCTCTTTACCTTTGACCTCATAGCCCTCTGGTTTCTGCATATATAGTTCCTCCTCTAAATCACCATGGAGAAATGCAGTCTTTACATCAAGCTATTCTAAGTGCAAGTCTTCTGCTGCAACTATTCCTAGAACAGTTCTAATAGAAGTCATTTTTACTACAGGAGAAAATATCTCATCAAAATCTATACCTTGTTTCTGTGCAAACCCCTTGACCACCAACCGGGCCTTATATATTTTCTTTCCTCCTTCTTCATCTTTAACTCTGTACACCCACTTGTTCTGCAATGCTCTTTTTCCTTCGGTAGCTTTACCAAATCCCATGTCTGGTTCTCCATGAGAGCCTGATGCTCCTCATCCATGGCTTTCTCCCACTTCTTCTTGGCATCTACCTGCATTGCTTCATCAAAGCTCTCTGGTTCTCCACTATCAGTGAGTAATAAATAATAAAGAGAAGGAGAAAAATGTTCAAGTTCTCTTCTTACCCTAGAAGACCTCCTCAATATAGGAGTTTGGGGTTCTGTTGAGGGTGTTCTGAACTGATTCATGTGTCACTTTCCCATTCGGAAGATCCTTTACCACTGTATATTATTTCTTGGATTCTTCCCTATTTTCCTGCAACTGCTGCTTATACATGACTTTCTCATTAAAGACCACATCCCTAGATCGAATGATTTTCTTGTCCTTAATACTCTAACATTTATATCCAAAGTCATCACCACCATAACCAATGAAAGTACATTTTTCTAATTTATCCTCTAGCTTAGTCCTATCATCCTTGTCTATGTGAACAAACACCTCACATCCAAAGACTCTAAGAAATGAATAATCAACTTTCTTACCATACCAAGCCTCCTTAGGTATGCCTCCATCCAAGGCACTTGAGGGTCCTCTGTTTATCAAGTACACAGTTGTGCTCACCGCTTCGCCCAAAAATAAAGAGGTAGTCTTGCATGTAACCTCATGCTCCTAACACGTTCCATTATTGTTCTATTCATCCTTTCTGATACCCCATTCTGTTGCGGAGTTCCTGGAACCATATTTTTCCTATGGATTCCATTCTTAGAACAATAATCATCAAATTCATTGTTGCTAATACTCCCCTCCATTATCTGACTGAGACATTTTAGCTTAAGACCTATTTCATTCTCTACCAAGGCTTTCCATTTAACAAAAGTGTCAAATACATCAGATTTGTTTCTAATACAATAAACCCAAACTTTCCTTGTTGCATCATCAATAAAAGTAACATAATAACTTGAAACCCCAAGAGATGATACAGAGCTGGCCCCACACATCGAAATGCACTAGCTCTAACTTACTCTCTTTCTTTGTAGGTTCAACCTTGAGAAACCTTACTTGCTTATGTTTCTCATATATGCGATTCTCACAGAAATCCAAACATGTTCCTGTATATCCAAGAAAATTCTTCTTTATGGTGTTCATGCCCTTATGGATCATATGACCGAGCCTATAGTGCCATAATGTTGTATCTGCATCTGAAGCCACAAGATTACAATCATTAGTACTATCAGTGGTTAAATATAAGGTTCCAACCTTCTTACCTCTTGCCACCACAAGAGCACCCTTGGTAACCTTCCAAGAGTCCGCTGTAAATATCACAGTACAACCATCACTTCCCAACTTCCCTACCAATATCAAATTTCATCTTAATGTAGGAACATGTCTGACATCCTTCAATAGCCAAGTATTCCCATTCTACATCTTAACCTGAACAAAACCTTTTCCAACTATGCTTTGCAAGGATCATCATCACCAAGAAAAATATGCCCAAAATCTCCTTGAACATAATCAACAAAATAATGCCTATGTGGAGAAGCATGGAAAGAAGCCCCTGAATCTAAAACCCAAGATTCAGTAATATTGTGCAAAGAAAGAATCAAAGCATCCTAACATACATTACCCATTGCCACATTTGCCTCCTTGTTTTCTTCCTGTTGTTTCTTCTTATCTCGAAGCTCCCAAAAGTCCTTCTTTGCATGCCCAGGCTTTCCACAATTCCAGCTTACAATCTTGTTCTTGGATTTTTACCTTGCCCGATCTTTTGATTTTCCATGGTTTCCTCTATTCTTCTCTCTCCTCTAGTTTCCACTTTGTCAAATCCTGAAGTAGAAGATTCCCAGAGATCTTTTTATTCACATTTCCTCACTTAGAATCACCCCTACAACATCCTCAAACTTTAACTTCGAGTTAGCTGGAACCGAGTTACTTACCGCCATTACCAGGCTATTCCAACTCTCAGGTAAAGAGCACAAAATTAATAAAGCCCTAACTTCTTCATCAAATTCTATTATAACCGAATCTAGCATATTCACAACCGTATTTAAATCATTTAAATGATCTGCAACTACTTGACTTATTCTCGGACATCTTCATATTAAACAACTTTTTCATTAAAAATATCTTATTAGAGGCAGAGGGTTTTTCATACAACTTCCCTAATGCATCCATTAGATATTTTGTAGTCTTTTCCTTTGAAACATTAAATAATACCGAAGATGCAAGACACAACCAGATCGTTCCAAGTGCCTTTCAATCCAACAAATCCCATTCCACATCTGTCATACTTGAGGGTTTGTTCACCTTCTCAGACAGTGGAGTATAAAGATCCTTTTGATAAAGGTAATCTTCCATCTGCATCTTCTAAAGACTGAAATTCTACCCGTTGAATTTATCAACCCTAGATCTTCCATCATCTGCCATAGCTCCCACTCAAGCTAAAAACTTTCCCTATGATTCAACACTTCAGCAAACCAAACCAGGCTCTGATACCAATTGTTAGGAAATAAGAGATAAAATATGCGGAATAATCCCTCACGAATTGCAACAGTAGAAAACTAATATGTAGAAATTATTACAAATCTCAAATAAATTTGTATAATAAAATAACACAACACAAAGAGACAGTATTTAACGTGGTTCATCCAATTTGGGCTATTTCCACCAAGAATCACTTGCTCATATTTTGTTACAAGCCACCGCTCTCTCAATACAATACCCAGATCCGTTTGGAGCTATGCTCAACAAACTCTACAGAATTCACAGCCAAATTCAAAACACATCTGTAATACATTTACTTGTACATCTATCATATGCATAAGACCATATAAATAGACAACTACTTAAGCAGTTTTACAAAACCATGGGTATCAAAACCATGGGAAAAACCCGTCCCATAAACCTATGGGTCAAAAAAATCACCCATATGAGAAGAGCACGTTTCCTGATATGTCGGGTGCATTTTTCGAGGCCAAAAAAAATTTACACCTAATTTTTTTTTTTTTTTTTTTGAGAACTACGCCCGAACCCCTGCTATCGGGGCGCTACTCCCAGAGACCCTCGCTCGGGGCCTGGCCCAGCCCCAAACCCCGGCGAGGATACATGAAAAGTGTATAGTACTCTTAGTGTATAGTCTTCAACACTTTCACACATGAAAACAGGCTCTACAACCTAACATCTCATAAATCTTCCTAACCTGCTCTGATACCAGATGATGATAAATATCTAGATTTGTATAAATAAATTAAGTAATAATTAATTAAAATCAACACATGAAATGAAAACTACAAAAGATAGAAACCAAATGTAAATAGAATGGAGCAATTTCTATTGAATATGAGAGGGCATTTTATATAATTGCTTGCTCCTAAAATCATGGAGTCAAGTCTTATCATTTTATCCCCATATCTCTCCTTTATTCCCTAGTCTTACTCTCAATCCCAAGATATTCTCACACATTCCTATCTCTATGAGTTGTGCATGACAACTAATTGTGCACACTCATATATTATTTTATAAATATTAAAAACTATTACTACCAAATAACCCAAACCACTCCTAAGTGTTCACACTATGAACAATATTTCTCAGTATAAGTCCGAAACCTAAAAGGGTTCATATTTCTTAATTCAAACTTACTTTTGGGGTCAACGTGGGGGGTTTAGAATTTCATAGGTTCCAATTTTTTCGAGGATTTCGGAGGTCTTGGTTTTGGAGGTTTGTTTCGGGATTGAGGCAACAAAAAGTCTGAAAGGTAAAAATTTCTAAAATTCTAAAAGTCCAATATTTCAAACTTTCAGGCTTCAAATTTTTGGAGTTTCGAGTTTCGAGGGTTCAATGTTTCGGAAGTTTGGAGCCCCAAAACATGAAAACATGAAATGTCCAAAATTCCAAACTTCGAAAGTCTAAAATTTTAGACTTTCAGATTTTGGAGTTTTGGAACTATCAAGAAGAATTGGTAGATGAACAATAAATCAACTTCTGAAATGGAAATGTCCAAAAATCTGAAATTTCAGAGGTTGCATGCATTTTGGACTCCAAAAAGGAAGATCAACAACTTGCATTGTTTTTACTGAGAATGACACCCTAACCTTTAGAGGGCCATAACTTTTGACTGGGAGCTCAGATTTGTTAAAGAAAGGACTTTTTGGAAATCTTGTAGTCTCCTCTAGGAAACTACAACTGGTTATCTTAATTTGAGTAGGACTAAGTTCTTAAAGATGAAAAATAAAGTCTACCATTTTTAGGGTGTCAGACTTCTCACCTACCAAAGTAATGAAGTATGGGCTTCCTTCTTGCCGAACAAGGCTTAATACATGTAGACATGGGTTTTGCAGTAGAACCCATCATTGTTGGAGGTGAATTCAATGCATTTTTAGGTGGTTGGAGAAAGAATTTTCATTCTTCTCTCTTCCTTCTCTCATTCTTCCTATATATTGTAAGGAGGGGCATTTCTCTATATTACACAATTTAGCTTTACACCCTCCCTTCTTCTTTGGTTTTTAAGTCAATTTGTGGAGTGCAAACCTCTCATCTAAACTATAAAATGCAATCTTACCTCTTAGCCATTGTAATGCATTGTATCAAATCTATGGAGCAATAATATAAGTATGTGGATGAATTTCAGCCCTCTCTTGTGTTCATTGTTGTCTTATGATCTCTCATTGCAATCTTGGTTATCTATGCATGGTGGTTGTATTACATTTTTAATGGTTTGTGTTTAATAGAAAAGTAGGTGTTCAATATTCCTTTGGTGCATCACCTTTGTTAGTTTAGGTTTAATTTCTTGTAATCTTATTAACCTTGTCTCTTTGGAAAGATAGAGTAGGTTTTAGAGTAGATCCTCTACAATTCAAATGTGTGTGTAAAAATAGAGGAATTCTTGATTGTAAATTCCCACAATTTGGGAAAATCTCCATGTTATGCAATCACACTAGTAGTTTCAACCCATCAAGTTGTAGACTTTTAGGGTTGTTGTGATTATGTATTAATAGGAACATTGAAAAGGTTCACTTCAAATTGGGTTGTCATACTTTGAAAAAAACTAAAAAGGAAAAGTGTTCAAAAATCTAATTTACAATGATACACATGCATTGGATCACTACAATTGATCCAAGGTATGACTATTTTATTATAGAATAAAAATAAACTAAGAAATAAGTTTGTACTGTACTTAAATAAATTACCAGTTGAATCTAAATACCATGTTAACTGCTCATTACCTTGATTCATAGAATTTCTTTCTATCTTAGTATTATGAGTTCATACAACGTTTAAAAATCCATTCAAAGCATGGTTGCATTCTAGTTTTTATAAGATAAAGCATAGCATCTAAAGAAAACATGACCAACAGTTCAAAAGAGTAGATCATCTCGTAACAAATCATACATCAACTGTTGGAAACTTTAATTAAAGAAGTTGGTTAAGATATCATTCATGGTAGAGGCATTACATACCTCCCCCTAAAAGCATCATCGTCCTAATGATTAACTTAGTCCACACACATTTTAAGAACATAGGCATAAATATAACTTATTCATTCATCAAAATTCTTAAACGTGATATCAAATTTGTATAAATTTCAAGTTTCCTTAAAATTATTACAACATCAGTTTGTTGTCCCAGTTCATACAGAAATAAGTATTTGCCTAAAACTAGTAGAATCATAAATAGTTTTTCAGACTTAATAATCAGATATCACAAAAATCAGAATTAATTCTATTCAAAAATATGAGGAAAAGTAGTTTTTATGTCCTCAATATTTTCCCAAGTTGCACTCTCTTCACTAAACTAGTCCCATTGAACCTTACATTAGCTTATTTCTTGATTTCACAAGTGAAAATTGTGTGTTTTGAGCACTTTGATGGGTTCAACCATGATTATTCTTAGGTATTAGACATGCAAGGAATTCCAATTTAATACATGTGACAAGTCTGAAATGTATTTCTTAAGAAAATAAATATAAAAAAATCATGCATTCATGATAATGCAGGAGGTAATGCTAAGCGATAAGATACAGGGCTAATTACTTCTACATTATCAAAATTTCCCATAAAACGAGGTGATAACTTGGATGCTTTTCCAAAAGTAATCGAATTCTTTTTAGGCTTAACACATAAAAATACATTTTCACCAAGTTCAAATTTCCTATCGACCCTTTTCGGTCTGCATAACTTTATGCCTATCAACAACTTCTTTTAATCATTCACGGATTAATTTCACTTCTTCCATTTCAGTAAGCATTCCAGGTCCAATTACCTCTCTATATTTAATATTATCCCAACTAATAAGGTTTTTGCACTTCCTTCCATATAGCTATTTGAAGGTGCCATCTTAAGAGAGGAATGATAAGTATTATTATATGAAAATTCAACTAAAGGAAGGTATTCTTTGTATTTGTACTGCTAGTCCATACAGTCCATTAATAGCATATCTTTCATTACCTGATTTACTCTTTATTTTTTCCCATCTTTTTCTAGATGATATGTTGAACTAAAATTTAGTTTGTTTTCCTAAGGAGGCATTCATTGTTTTCCAAAAACGTGAAGTCATCATTGGGTTTCTATCAGAAATGATTAATTCAAGAACACCATGCAATCTGAAAATTTCATGAAAAAATATTTTTGCTAAAATAGGTGAATCATCTTTAAGATTACCAGTAATAAAATGTGCTACCTTAGTTAATTTTTCAACCACAACTAGAATAACATCATGTTTATTCTTAGACATAGGCAACCCTTGAACAAAATCCATACTTCCTTCTTTCCAATTATATTGCAATATTCTATTTGGGTACAATAAACCAACTGGATGCATATGTTCAACCTTAACTCGCTGACATTCCAGAAAATGTGAGACAAAATCAGTTATGTCTTTCTTCATCCCTTTCCAAAAATATTGTTGTTTTACATCAACAAGAATTTTTGTAACTCTAGGATGTCCTGAGTAAGGAGAGTTATGAAATTCAATCATCAATTTCTTCCTTAACTCATTTTCTGAGGGTACATACACCCGATTTTCATACCTTAAGATTTCTTCGTTATCAAAACTGAAACCTTTGTATCTAGCATCATTAGAATCTACAACAAGCATTGTTTTTACTTGCTGAAAATACGAATAAGAATTCATTATATTCTTTACTTCATCCTTAAACCAAGTTTTCAAAGTTACAAGTGTGGAAATATGTTTCCTACAACTTAGTGCATCTGCCACTCTATTTTCTTTACCTTTAATGTAACTTATGTCAAAATCATATTGTAACAAAAATCTAACCATCTTCATTGTCTTGCATTTAGATTTGGTTGAGTAAAAATATACTTCAGCCCAAGGTGGTCAATTTTTAACTCAAAGGGTCTACCTAAGAGATAATGTCTCCATACTTTAAGTGCATGAACTATGGCAACAAGCTCTAAATCATGGGGAGCATAGTTCAACTTGTGTAACTTGAGTTTTATACTTTCATAAGCTATAACATGATCATTGTGAAGTAGTATTCCTCCCAAACCTTCTCTATAAGCATTTGTAACTACTGTAAAACTTCCTTTAGGATCTAGAGCAGTCAAAATAGGTGCTCAAGTTAGTTGTTCCTTTAGAGTTTTAAATTTTTCTTTGCATTTTTCATTCCACACACACTTTTATCTTTCTTTTGTAATGAAGTGATTGGGGAAGCGACTTTTGAAAAGTCCTTAACAAATTTTCTATAATATCCTGCAAGCCCCATGAAGCTTCTAACTTCATGAACATTCTTAGGTGTTGGCCATTCAATTATGGCTGCAATATTTGATGGATCCACAGATATTCCATCCTTACTTATGACATGTCCCAAATAATGTACTTTTATTTCATAAAAGGAACATTTTGACAATTTACCATACAATTTTCTCTTCCTCAAAATCTCAAGTACAATCCTTAAATGCTCATTGTGTTCTTCTATGATTTTAGAATAGATAAGAATATCATCCAGGAATACAAGCACAAATTTTTCCAAGTATTCTTGAAAGATATTGTTCATCAAATTCATGAAAGCTACAGGTGCATTTGTCAAACCAAAAGGTAAAACAATGAATTCGTAATGTCCATACCTTGTTCTAAAAGTTGTTTTATGAATATCCTCATCCTTAATTCTCAATTGATGATATCTAGATCAAAGATATATCTTTGAATATATTGATGCACCATGCATCTGATCAAATAGATCATCAATCCTAGGAAAAGGTTATTTGTTTTTATTGTTGCTATTTTTAACATTCAATAATCAATGCAGAGTTTAGGTGTTCCATCTTTATTTTTGACAAAAATTATCGATGCTCATGTCATCACCAATCCGACACTATGATAATTCTTCACCGGGAACTCCTCGTGCTATGATTATTTACTAATGCACAGCCTTTAGTTTGGTGGATGTAATCTGGAAACAAAACAACAACATAACACAAGAATACCATCGACTATGATAAGACGGAATGATGACAAATCTGAAATATCAAAGTAAATTATAATATTAACATGAAATTGTTACAATCTCACCCATGAGGTACTTTAAGTGTTATTGACTTCACTTTCCTTTCACCAAGACTATGGGAGAAACTTTACAATTACACCTCTTAATGGCTTCTTCAACACACCTTTAAACTGATGGCTTCCTTTGCACACTTCCTACAATATTTCTCACTACTTCCTTCTATGCTAAATGAGGGGGGTGGCCTCTCTATTTATAGAACTTCCAGGCTTATCCATCTTATCTCTAAGATAGGATAAGAAATCCACTCTGACGAATCATATTCCAACCTTAACTCTTATCTATACATATAAGCTTATCTTTTAAGATAAGATAAACCTTATCATTTTAATGGGTTCCACATTATTAAGGCACCGCATCTTGATGGTGCCGTTATCTTCTATCAGACACTACTACTAATTACACTTAACAACATCCTATTCCTAATACATACATTAATGAAATAGAAATTACGGAGGAAAATTTTAGTGTCAACATCTTCCCCCTTCCTAGCTTCTACTCCGTCCTGGGAGTAGACTATTCTGGTGCTTGGAAAATCTTCAACTTGTCGTGGTTGACCCATTTTGTAATGGGAGTGCCATCCAATTCCTCCATTTGGTATGTACCATTTTCATGCACAACTGCTATTTTGTAGGGCCCCATCCATTTTGGAAGAAATTTTCTCTGTCTTCTTTTTTTGTATCTGGAATCATATACTAGAACCAAGTCATTCACATGAAATGGAGACCACTGGATCTTTTGATCAAAGTATTCCTTCTGCTTCATTTTCTTCTTATAGCTTGTATCCTTAGCTATTTCCCTCATTTCCTCTAGCAAATGAAGATGTACCAACCTTTCTTTTACTGAATCACTTTCATCCATCCTTTTATTTTCCATAACTCGACCATGGGAATATCAAACTCAATAGGAAGAACTAGATCAATGCCATAAGCCAACTGAAATGGGGAGTATCCTGTTTCGACTTTGATGTTGCCTTATATGCCCACAATGCTGCATGAATCCTTTTATCCCATTTATGTACCTATAAGGTTGTATCTTTTGCTAGAATTTGACACAACACAAAAAAATTTCATTCCACCTGTCCATTTGTGCTTGGCTTGTATGTTGTTACCTTCCTGTGCTTAATAGAAAACTTATTGACTAGGGATTCTACCACCTCATTAATGAAGTGGCTTCCTTGATTTGTTACAATTTCTAATGGACAACCAAATCAGTGACAATGCGTTCATATATGAACCTTGCCACTTCATCCATGGAAGTTGTTTTCAATGGCCTAGCTTCAACCCACTTGGTTAAATAATTTGTGGCAACTACAATATACTTATTTTGGCGTGAGGTAGTTGGAAGTGGACCTACAATGTCTATTCCCCACTTTTCAAAGGGACCAAGTGGAAGAATAGGGCATAATGGAGCTGATGAAGTCTTACGGTTACCATGTGTTTGAAAAATATCACATGTCTTACAATAATTATAACAATCTTTAAAAAGAGTGGGCTAGTGATAACCTGCATCCAAGATCCTTCTTGTTGTAAGTTGTCCAGAGAAGTTCCCTCCACATGTACCATTGTGGAATTCTTCTAGCAGTTTCTTCCCTTGATCACATCCAACTTCCCTCTTGTATTGTCCATCAGGTCCTATTCAAAATAATACTCCATGCAGAATAGAATATGGATGACTGGCTTGAGTAATCTTTCTCTTAGTCTTTGCATTGGCACCATTAGGAAACTTGAATTCATTCAGATAATTCCACATATTTATGTATTCACTAGGGATTGTGTCAAGGGATAACAATGCTGCATCGGGGAAATCATCATCATCACAAGATGATCCTAAACCATCATAGGCTCAAGAGAGTGCATCTGCATTGACATGCTTCTTTCCTGGCCTATCTATAATATCAAATTCAAATTCTTGTAGCAAAATTATCCATCTTGCTATCCTCCCTGATGGGTTAGGCTTATTTATAATATATTTTAGAGCCTGATGATCTGTTACAACTAGAAATTTTTTCCCTAGCAAGTAATTTCTAAACTTTTTTACAACAAAAATGATAGCCAGAGCCTCTTTTTCAGTTACAGTATAATTTACCTCAGCACTGCTCATTTTTCTGCTCCCAAAGTAAATTGGATGTTCATTCCCATTTTCATCCTTTTGGCTCAAAGTACTTCCTAGTGTTGCATCTGAGGCATCAGTGTACACAATGAATGGCTTGCTCCAATTTGGATTTTTCAAAATAGGTGAAGACACCAGGCTTTCCTTCAATTGTCCAAAAGCTTCATGCACCTTATTTCCTGGTTCATAAGTAACATCCTTCTTCAAGAACTGGGTTAGTGGCTGTGCAATCTTTGAGAAATTCTTGATGAACCTTCTATAGTAACCCACATGGCCTAAAAATGATCTCAACTTACTTCTATTAATAGGAAATGGTAAATCTTTGATTTTTGAAACTTTATCGTGATCGCATACCAATACCATCTCTGGATACAACATGCCCTAACAAAACGCCTTTAGAACATCCAAAGACACACTTTGTAGGGTTTAGTGAGGCTTGTGCTTCATCTAACCTTTGAAATGTTGTCTCCATCTGGTGTAGGTGGTCTAACTTGCTCCCATAGATGCAAAAATCATCCAGAAATACTCTGATGAAGGTCCCAATGTAGGGTTCGAACACCCTATTCATCAAACGCTGGAATGTTGTTGGAGCATTACACAACCCAAAAGGCATAACTCTATAAGCAAACGTTCCCCAAGGAGTGGTGAATGTGGTCTTCAGCTGATCTTTCTTTGCTATACGAACTTGGTTATAGCCACTATATCCATCAAAAAACTATAGCACTCTGGCGCCTACTTCGTCCCAAGATCTGATCTGAAAATGGAAGAGGGTAATGATCCTTCTTTGTTGCCTTATTGAGCTTCCTGTAATCAACACAAATGCGTAGCTTCCCATTCTTTTTTATTGAGATCACAATGGGAGAAACCCATTCGAATATGAATCCCGCATCAAGCAACTTATCTATTTCTTATTTTACGGTCTTGGAAAAATTAGGATTCATTCTATATGGCATTTACTTTATGGGCTTAGCACCATCTACCAGCTCAATAGAATGTTCTACCCAACTTACTTGACGGAGTTCCTTGTAATCAAAAGTGAATATGTGTATGTACCTTCGAAAGAGATGGAGGTAGGATTCCTTCTCACTCTCCATCACAAAGATCACCAATCTTTATTTTTGGAGACGATCATCAACTTCTTCTTCGAGATAATTTTATGGGGTCATGAGTTGGTGTGGCTGCAAGGATATCCATGACTGAAACATCAACCTCACTTTCTTCATCTTCAGTGTCCACTTCACTGGTACTAGAGTAATAAGAGGATTTCCAATCATCAGTTTCATCACTTGAATCCATAGGTTCTTCCTTATGATGTCGAGGGATCACATTTATCTTCACCCTCTCTCTACCACGTCCAAGTGTCATGAAACCTTCATTCCATTAGTTTCTTGCATGAACTCTCCTTAGCCATGGTCTTCCTAGCAACATTGGGTACGCAACAGTACCATTTTTCATCACATGAAAGTCTACCACACATACAACACCCATAATAGATATTGCCACATTTGAAACTACACCTTCTGGTTTAGTTTTTCCTTTATTTAATGACCTTAACATAAGTGTTGAAGGGAGATCAATTTTTAAACCCAACATATTCATTACAGACTTGGTCATTACATTAACTGCAGCACCTCCATCAACTAAGACATCATGAATTGAAATACCATTACATAATACCTCAGCTTGTGGAGCATAGGGATCCGCCTCTGCCTCCAAAACAGGGACCTCAACCTCCTTTCTTCGTCGAGCATTGAGTCCACTTCGCAGCTCCCGCCTCTTCTCAGAAGACATAGCCAAGAGTTGACCATATGTAATATTTGCAGGCCTTTTGGACAGATCTTCTAAGATGGAGTATGGTCCTTGCCCCTGTGAAATCAGAAAATCCTGCACACCCAACTTTCTTCTCCTATGTTTCTTACTAGTTTCTCCTTTCATCTTCTTAGGATCATTTCCATCTTGATTATCTTTTTCTTTCTTTCTTTTTGTTACAAACACATCTACTTCATTATTTCTGCTCTTATCTACTACATCAAAAGAATTCACAGGTGCTTTTCCTTTATCATTATCTCCTTTACCAGATGTAGAAGCTCTATCTGGACAATTATACTTATAATGACCCTTTTTATAACAACCATAACATACAACTTTAGAAATATTTCTTTTTTGACCTCTATCTCCTCCTTGAGAACTAAATTCTTTTCCTTGAAGAATATTAATAGTTAACTGACCCATCTTTTTAGAAGATCTTCATACTCAGTAGATGTACTAGGAGAAATATTTGTGCTCACCGGGAGTGGTTGTGGATTCTAGACCAAAGGTGCTGGTGTAGGCTCTACTTTAGCAACAATTTCTTTGGGCTCCTCTTCCATGCTTTCTTCTTGCCTTCTTGTAATCTCCTTTACTTGTTCAATGGTAGTTGGGCGGTCATACTTCACTCGTTGTCTGATTTTTGGCTTCATCCCAAGAATGAAGTGCTTACATAGGAGATTATCCATGCCATTCATCAACCCATCCGCTAATCCTTCCTTCCGGATCTGGGCATTGAGCTTCCTCCTTAGCTCTAGAACATGAGCATGATAATCCCTTATCTTCTCCTTCTCTCCTTGGGATAGCTTTGTGATCTCGATCATGAGATCTGCATATCTCTGTTGTTCACCAAATTCTTCAAGAAAACTTTCAGTTAATAAATCCCATGAATTTTTCACATTATCACCTAGTGTTTCAAACCACCTAAGTGCTTGAACCATCCAAAAAGGTAGGAAAAATTCAGTCCATTGTTCCCTTCTTATGAGGCCATTATAAATACAAGATCGTTTAAACTTTTGAATGAAAGAAGAAGCATCTTCATTAGATTGAGCTGAAAAAATAGGAATCTTTCCCATTTTCAAAAGTAACCACCGTGAAATACCAACCCACAAGTACAATCAACAAGACTTATGTGCACAAATAATTGGAATCACTATACTAGAAAGTGACTTTACACCTTTCTACAGTAAAATAGAAATGACCACGGTAAACTATGGTAAAACTTGACTTATGCATGTAAAATCGACTTTCTTGTGGTAAACACTATTCACAGTAAAAAGTGAAGTTACTGCGGTAAATACTATTCACAGGTAAAAAGTGACTTTACTGTGATAAATACTATTCACAACAAAAATGACTTTATCATGGTAACTACTATTCACGGTAAAAATGACTTTACCATGGTAACTACTATGCACAGTAAAAAATAAGGTTACCCTCCAATTGATTTTTGACTAAGTGGGAATATCTCTCTAGAAAATCCACCAACGAGGAATGGTCCTGGCAACGGAACCAAAATGTCATCACCAATCCGGCACTATGATAATTCTTCACCGGAACTCCTCGTGCTATGATTATTTACTAATGCACAACCTTTAGTTTGGTGGATGTAATCTGGAAACAAAACAACAACATAACACAAGAATACCATCGACTATGATAAGATGGAATGATGACAAATCTGAAATATCAAAGTAAATTATAATATTAACATGAAATTGTTACAATCTCACCCATGAGGTACTTCAAGTGTTATTGACTTCACTTGCCTTTCACCAAGACTATGGGAGAAACTTTATAATTACACCTCTTAATGGCTTCTTCAACACACCTTTAAACTGATGGCTTCCTTTGCACACTTCCTACAATATTTCTCACTACTTCCTTCTATGCTAAATGAGGGGGGTGGCCTCTCTATTTATAGAACTTCCAAGCTTATCCATCTTATCTCTAAGATAGGATAAGAAATCCACTCTAATGAATCATATTCCATACCTTAAGCTGTTATATGTACATGTAAGCTTATCTTTTAAGATAATATAAACCTTATCATTTTACATGGGTTCCACATTATTGGCGGCACCGCATCGATGGAACCGTTATCTTCTATCGAGCGCTACTACTAATTACACTTAACAACATCCTATTCCTAATACATACATTAATGAAATAGAAATTACGGAGGAAAATTTTAGTGTCGACACTCCCTAAGGAAAGGAATTCAAGTATAATTAAACCCTTAGATAAAATTTCTTGTAACTATTCCTTGAGTTCCACTAATTCAGTTGTAGTCATATGGTAAGGTGCCTTGGAAATAGGCTTCGTCCCAGGTTTGATCTCTATAGTGAAGTCAAATTCTTGTTTCGGCGGAAGACCAGTAGTTCTTCTGGAAACATATCATTGTAGTTTTGTAACAACGAATATTTATCCATAAAATCATTGTTTTCATCAATTGATTCGATATTTTACTGCATATAACATACATCCTTTATTTTTGGCCTTTTTAAGCTAAATAGTCATCGCTTTCCCAACCGAAGTTTCTTGTTTAACCCCTTGAATGTCTGTTATTTTCTACAGATCATCAAGACATCTAATATGTTTTTCAAAATAATAAACTTTTCCTTTATGACCAAAGCCAATTTACACTGATTATGACATCATATGATCCTAAAGGAGCCACATACAGTCTACTTCTGTAGAAAAACTTGGCAATTCTAAAACTACACCAAAAAGACATTTACTAATAGTATGGACAACATTATTCCCATAATGAACAATCCATGATTTTTCCATTATTCCATCTTTCCTTTTTAATTTAGTACCTAGTTTACTAGAAATGAAACATTATGTAGCACCAGTATCAAAAAGTACGGTTTCAGGTATACTGAATAGTTTACCTAGCACCTCTATTGGCATAGCTTTCTTATCAACTACTACAGTATGTATCTTGTGTTGCTGATTGCTATCATTTTTATTTAGAGGGAACTTATTTATGTAGTGATATTTTCCACAATTATAGCAGCCCCTACAGGTCCTCTTTTTGGTTCAAACTTATTTTCATTCTTAAATTTATTGTTTTTTCTTCCATAAGCTTTTTGTCCATTGTAGTTATTCCTTGCAAAATTATTTATGTTATTCACAATAGGTTTATTTGTTGTTGTTTTCTTACCATTATTAGTTCCAACCTTGTTTTTGTGGAAAAAGTTTTCTAGGCCACACTTTCAGGTGCAAGTGATGAAGTAGTGTTTGAGATTTTCTTTCTAATCTCCTCTTTATGCACAAAAATTGCCTTCAATTTATGTTCTTGCCTTATGGATTTTTCTACAACTCCTTCTATGGTGGTTGGGTTGTGTACATCTACCTCTCCACCAATGACAGGATTCAACCCCATAATAAACTTATGTATCCTGAACTTTTTGTCAGTTTGGTACTGTGGGACATACTTGAGAAGTTTAGTAAACCTCTCCCCAAATTCGATTCGGCCATGATTAATTTTCCTTGTTCTAAATTAAAAAAATTTTGTCATTTTTTATCATAATAGAGTTTTGGAAACTATCATTTCTTGAATTAGCCCTTAAATTGATCCCATATAATGCTTGCTTCATCAATGTTTAGTTCAGCCTTACGATTGTCCCACCAGGAGGATGCTTCATGGAAAATTTTGTAAGCTCCTCATTCTACTTTATTTTCTTCCTAGAAGTTCCTTGTTGCAAAGTATTTATCCATTTCGTTGAGCCAATTCTCAGCCCCATCCCCCATTAGAGCACAATAAAAATTTGGTGGAATTATCCTTTTTATGTCATTAGTAAGTTTAGCTACCAATCTTGCCTTTTTATTTTCAGGCTGATTAGGTGCATTTGCATTTGCAGTGTTATTATTGGCATTTGCAACATTGTTATTTGCTACATTATTGTTATCAATGCCAAGATTTCTAGCATTAGCATTGTTTCCTGGAGGTGGCTGATTATTATTATCAACATCATCTTCCTCCTCTTCATTTCCCATTACTTGTTGTTCAAGTACAACAAGATGATCTCTTGTGTCTAACAAGGCAGCAAGGATCTCATCAAGTTTTTGTGTTGTAGCTGCCTCACCACCTAGAGGCGGATTATTTGCAACACCTCCCCTTGTTCTAACCATTTTATGTTAACAAGAAATTAATTTTTTATTAGATATGGACTCAATAGGTCCAAGAGTTGTAACCTTCAGCTCTGATAACGAAATGTAACATCCTCATTTATGACTTAGAAAATAGGGGATTTTTTTTTAAAACACAATGTTCTCTATTCTAAATTCACATAATTTAGAACACACATTCCTTTGCTAATCCATCACATAATAGAAAACCATATGCAATTGTAATGACTTGGTGTTATACCGATCTCTCATTTCATGACTTGGTTAAAAATAATCTCTCATGTTTACTTGTTCTTTTGTATACGAAGTATACTTTGGTTCCTTTACCCTTTACGGGTCATTCAAGTGTTACTATCTAATATTCCTATATGAGTATCGATTCATCGATACCCATCTAAAATCCAAAGCAACCTTCGACTAGATGACATAAGACAACGCAACCTACAGCTTGTGATACTTTGGCCAAAGTTTTAAACATGTTTACCATTCTTACATTCCTAGATGGCATACTCATCAAAAGGAATATGTCTCTCACCCCACTTTAATTGTTATCTAGATTAGTCTTCCTTGACTTCTGTCAACCAAATTCCAAGTCAAAGTTTTTACACTAAATAGGGACAACTCACATACACTAGTGTTGTAGTCTACTTTTGGTGACTAAGGATAAGTAGACATACTCAAATTGACTTACATCAATTCGAGTGTGTTTATTCACCCTAGGTCAACATGATTTGATGAATACACTTGACTATATTCCTATTCTAGTTTAGAGTAAAACAGTGAACTGAAATTCCTCTTATAACATACGAGTTAGAGGAGCCGAGTAGTATATTGAGGCACAAAGTGGGTGCTTCACAAAGATCCACCTAGTGACTTTTGTCATTAAGTAGGTAATGTACAACAACAACTATACTACAACATCCCACTAAGTACCTTTAACATGACTACCATAATTAATGAGGCAATTGTTTAATTAACATTTAGCTTGTTAATTAATTTAATTTACATTACACATGTATCTAAGCGTCAACTAGGTTGTAAAGATGATTCTTTTAAGAAAGGTATAGTAAATCACCCTTAAACCAATTGAAGTTATGCGAAACAATTCCCCGCATTAATTTTTTTGAACTCATTTTCAATTAATCATTTGTTTATTAGCCCCATATTCCAATATGATTTAAGTAAGAAGAAATTCATCAATTCTTCTTTATTAAGATATTCTAATAGTACATATGTTGTATAATTCATTAGGTTAATTTAATGATTTCCTTATCATTAATTTCCCTTCCTCATCATATTCCAATTATCTTCTCTCTTTTCCATTTATTGATTCATGCATTAAATAAATCACTTTCTTTTTCAACATTATAAATTCAACTTATCAATATAAGTTAGGATCATAACTATATCTTTATTAATCTTTCACTATGTCAAGTGTTGATTCATAAGTAAATAGATTTAATATCCATCAAGGTGTTGATATAATCATCCACATATGATAAAGACCATATCCTTTTCCATTGTAATTAAGATAAGTAAGTTCCTTCTTTATCCACTTAGGATCTTATAGATTCATTTACAAGTTCCAAACACATTCATTTGGTTCAACTCCGATAAGGGATACATCAATAATTGTAATGTTGGTAATATATTATCCTCTCGGTCTTAGAAAGTAAACTATATCAAAATTATAATTTAAGTAGTTTACTATGATAACTTTCAATTAAGTATTCCATTAAATAGTACCCCATTTATTCCGTTCATAAACCAAACTTATCAAATCATCATAGAATATAACTAAATCCATTTATCTTACAAATCTTAACCAAACAACAAGTCAATTTGACAAGGCAGAATTTGATTTACTCAAATAGATATAAGTATTTCATAAACATTTCAATCATAAAATGATATCATTTTTCAAAAATTACAGAGTACAATAGCACTAGGCCATCATGACTCATACAAAATCATTTTATAACTATAACATTTTCCAATATCCAAAATAAATGAACATCATTAACAAAAAAATGCAACTTTCTATAAGTCTTTCTCCTTTCACTTTTCCCAAAATCCATCTGCACATTGTTGGCAATTGTCAGTTCACAAGAAATGAGCATGATAAGAAATAAAACATTAAGATATTTTTCTTCTATCTATCAATTTCATAAAAAGAACCCTCTTAATTATGAAATTGATCTAAGTTATAAACATTAGCATCTTTATAAAAATATTTCAAATTTCCATAAGGAAAAGATGTCACATGCCATTTTTATGAACCTTTTTTAAAATTATAGACATTTTGACAATCAGGGCCTACCTACAACTCTTATTCATAATGCAAGAAGGTTTTCAATTAACAAAATAAAGAAAATAAATAACAAACTTTTGGAAATTATTTCCTTTTTCAAGCGCTTAAATCATAAATTTCATTCTCTTCAATTATTTATGTTGATTTTACATAGCTCTAAAGTTTTACTAAAACAAGTAACAAATACCACTAAAATACATTTACCTCAAATCTTAAACCTTTTGATGGCCCCAAATATTAACCCTTTTGACTATCCTTTTGATAACCATTGCAACAAATATAGTCAAAGATACTATATCGCCCTAGAGGTCATTGACATCCTCTTGTACAGCATGCATTAGAGGTATAATCAATGCCTTGGTCTACAACTAATATTGAAAATAAGCATGGCTTCATATAATCTAATGATCACAAAGATCCTTCATGATACATCAAGTGGTAGAATTCAGTCAAGAAATAATTCACCTCATGTGAATTTCATGAATTAACTCACTAAAGTTGCCCATTCTTCCAACCGAGCCCAACAAGGAGTCTAACTTTCTATGGCTCAAAATGATGATGAGGAGGGGGTTATTGCGGAAGTATTCAAGAAGTCACACTCTTTGGATGGCAGAATGGGAAATGCAAAAAGTCATAATGATTGCATCCTATCTGCTCTTAAAAGTATTTATAATTTCATTGAACAACATGTTCATAGTGTATGCAGCCTAAGCGGGATTAATGAAGACATTTGGGGCCCCAAAGAGAAAAGGGATATGGAAATTTCTCAGGTGGATCTGAAAGACTCTTCTCAGGCCACACCATTGCTTTCTTTGTCTCGCTGCAAGTGATCAAAACCAAGATTGACAGGGCTATCAAGTAACGTGGTGTTGTGCTGTTGTTTACTGGCTGCGAAGTTGCTGATGACTGGCGGATCTGGAGCTATTTTTTGGCGGAGATATTCTATGATAGATATCTATTGTTTTCTTTTTGATCTCTTCTGCTATTTTTTGGATCATTGTACGTCTGGATCCTTTCTTCTAATTTGTTGTTTTATCTGGCTGTTGAGCCCTCTGAGGTTAGTTGTTTTGCCCTTCTCTGGGCTTTCTCTCACTTCTTATATCTGGCTTTTGAGCCCTTTTGTATATAGGGTATAGTCCCTTCAAAACTATTTTCCCTTAATAAAAAAAAACTTTCTATGGCTTGAGAGTAACGAACTAGTAGAGGTTCGATGGTAGAAACTTATATCCATTACAGGAAAATAGATCTTGAAGAGAAGTTTATTACTTCAATAGTAAAAACCTAAACACCCAATACAATATAAATCTTCAATGCTAATCATCATGTCCTTATAAGATTCAACAAAGGTGGTGTTGTTTTCTACCTTAATGCAATGTATTACAAAATATGGGTAAGTTGTAGATCATGATCAATCAAGAACATAAAAAGAATGTATTCTGAAGGTGATTTGCTTACCTAGTACTAAGTAAAATACCAAGAAGGGAGAAAGTTTTTTTTACAAACAATAAAACTTATAAGTGAGGATAATAAGATGAAAAAGAGAACTATATCATTCCTTAATGAAGTATTTCAAGAAAAGGATATATTTGACTCAACTGAAGAAGAGACAAATATCATTTCGTTCATTTCCTGGAAACATTTTCCCTTCTTCAATAGATATTGGAAAATAGTCATAGATAATCGCATAGCTAAATTGGGTTTTGAAATGATTCAAGTATCCCTAAACCTAGAACTAGATACAAGTCAATATGGTCTTAAGGACTGAAATAACAAACTAAACCGAGGTCTACATTTCAAACAATTTAGTTCAACACCAAACAAAATAACAAATCAAAAACTATAACACGGAACCATTAATACAACCTAGTCGTGTTGGTAGAATTAATATCGTTTAAATAAACCATTCATAATGTGCAAAACATAGTCTCTTCAACCGAATAATGAATACATACATTTTTACTCATGAATATAGAAGAGAAACTAAGATTTCTGATAAACCCAGAACCTGAAATTTAAGTCTAGAAGATGAATATACAGAATGATCAACCCAACAACATTTCCACACCAAAAATCACTTAGATTTCAATTTCAAAGATGAGCAGAGTTATTTTCATGAAAATTCATAAATATAGAAAATATCATAATGGGTTAGAGCCTATCATGCTTGGTAGTGCTCTAAATATTTTTCCCAAGCTTCCAATTCTATTGAAGTTCCAGAGAAATATTTCCACCAAAAACTCCAACCAGAAGCTCTGAAAATCCCCATTTTCCTCTCATCTTCCTTTATAGTTTTCACAATAAATTTTTTCCATTATTTCTACCATGCAATGAAAAACTTAAATTTGTAACAAAATTGAACTAATAGTTTGAAAAATGGAAAAACTACATACAAAGCCATTGAGCTCGAAAAATCAAAATGCAAGACTAAACCAATTCTCTCTGTTTTCCACCAAACCATTTTACCGATTCCAAAGAGGTTTTTTCTCAAGGTTCAAGATTAATCAATGTGATTCAGATCGCCAAAGGCCTCTGTTATTATCACCAAATTCCCAGTCAATTTAGTTACAACTTCTAGTTAATTACTTGCTTACAAATTGCTTAGTAGAAGTAAAAGTAACAAACATTACCTAAAGACCAAGTCTTGGCCAAAATTATCGGTGAAAAACATTAAATGAACCATTTAAAATCCCATTACACCTTTGGAATGGTGCCACTACCTAATTCATATGTGAATTTTCCATCGATGATAACCTTAGTTACTTCTAGGTTCTATCGATGCCACTTAGGTTAGGTGTCCTAAAATAAAATTATATATTAGCTTAAGAATCAGTGCATTCTTATTAATAGTTTAGGGCTTAGGGTAATTTAACATAGTTAGGCTCTAATAAAATGTAGTGATCATCTAGGATAGTTAAGTTACACCCCTAGTAACATTGAAAATGATCACTTTCACCAATGGGTTGTCAAAATTTGACGACAAACCGAAAAGGAACAGTGTTCAAAAACCACGTTATGATGATAGGCATGCCTTGGATCACTGAAATTGATCCAAGGTATGACTATTTCATTTATATAATAAAAGTAGACTAAGAAATAAGTTTGAACTATACTTTTTAGAAGATAAAACATATCATCTAAAGTAAACATGACCAAAAGTTCAAAAGAGTACACCATCTCATAATAGAATCATATATAAATTTTTGCAAATTTTAATTAAATAATTTGGTTAAGATATCATTCATGGCATAGGCATTACACTAGTTAAGCAGCTTATTCGGTGTAAAATAATGTGATTTAGGAAACAAAGTGTTTTTTTTCTTGCAACCAACCACACAATTAACTTATTTGTACGAGGGAATTACATGTCCAAGATTTCATGATTCTGATTTCCTCCGATCATCATGAGACCTTGGTGGAAGCACCCAATCCTAATGTGGAAGGATCTCAGGAGGCCAATCAGGATGTGAATCTTATGTTTTTAGAGAAGATAATTTGTTCATTAAATCATACGGTTGTTGATAATACAAGGTCCAAGAAAAGAATGTTGGAATCAAAACATGTATCCTCTTCTAATTAGGGAAATGTTATTAACAAGTAAAAGGAGTTTGGTGGGAGAAAGATAAAAACACCTGAAGTTCCTACCAAGGAAGTTGTTCCCCAATCAAAAATGCTAATTCCAACATTGGAGTAACAAAGAAAAGAGAATCCCATACTACAACTACATAAATATATGGGCCTCCCCTTTAACATTGTGGAACAAATGAAGAAGATGAATGTCAATGTGACAATGTGGGATGCTTTGGCTATCCCATCACAAAGGGACCTCTTGTGTGAAGCTCTTAAGCAACTTCCCCTAGTTGATCCAATGATTCAAAGGACCCCTACTGTTGTTAATGTTTTCCATGCAAAGGAGGAGCAAGTAAGTAAAGTTGTCAAAACCCCACCTTTTTATATGTCATTGATTGTGGGTAAGCATTTGGTTCATAATTTCTAGATTTATTTAAGGGCTAGTACCTCGGTTATGCCAAAGAAAATTGTTGATGTCCTAGGACTAGAGTATAGCATTGTTGCAAAAGGTGTATTTCAACTTGATGGCTCATGATTAGTGTTTTGGGAGTCATTAAATATCTAAAATTAACCCTTCATACCTTCCCAAGCCTAACTTTTAGGTTGTGGAGCATGTTTTCGTGTGAGAAAGTGTTGAATACTATACATTAAGAGTACTTGTACACTTTCCACAGGTTGTCTCGCCTTAAAACATGCCCGATATATCGGGAAATGTTCTTTTCTCATATGGGTGGGATTTTTGACCCATAGGTTTATGGGATGGTTTTAGTCCATGGTTTTAATACCCACGGTTTTGTAAAAATTCTTAAGAAGTTTTCTACTTATATGGTTTTATGTATATGGTAGGGATAATGTAAACATTGCGAGATGTGATTTGAATTCGGTGAATTCTCAGAGAGGTTGTTGAGCATAGCTCCAAACAGATCCGGGTATTGTATTGAGAGATAAGTGGCTTGTAATAAAATATGAGCAAGTGATTCTTTGGGGACGTAGCCCAAATTGGGTGAACCAAATTAAATATTGTCTCTTTGTGTTGTGTTACATTATTCGCACTTTTATTTGAGATCTGTAATATTTTCTGCATATTAGTTTCTATTGTTGCAATTCTATGAGGGATTATTCTGCATATTTTATCCCTTATTTCCTAACACTAATCATAACCCATGATATATTGGTCAATTACTTGCCTCCTATGTTTTTCATTTGTTTGTCAAGGGATTTTACTTTGTCAAATTCGGTGGTTATTTATCTACGATTGGACTCATATGCTTCTAAGGACTAGGTATGGTACTAGATTTACCATACAAGATGTGTTAGGATAAATTTTATTATCCTAATATTTAATTATGCATAGTTTAATAATTATTTAATTTCATTAATTAAATAATAAATGGTTATATTGTTATATGGTTAATCAACCATATTTGTCTGTATGCACACTGTTATATTGTTTTAAACAATATATTTGTTTTTATGTAATTGTTGCTTCCCAGGTGATTTGGAAGCTTGTTTATTCTGGCATTTGGTTGCACCTGTGCAACTCATTTTCCCGATGTATTTTATGCAAATATCTATAAATATTGAGCCTATTCACTGTAATTTTTAGTTGATTGAGATTAATAAAATTACACAGGCTTCCGTCCCTGTTTCTCAATTTACATTTGGTGCCAGAGTGAAATTCTAGCCCTGTGAAGGAGTGGAAAAAGAATGCAGCAGAAATAGAGAAGATTGGAGAAGAGTATGCAGCAATAGAGAGCCTGTGCAGCCTCCTGCAACCTCCCAGCCTCATCTCTGCCTTTCCACATCCCCGCCTCGTTCTGTGTTTGAACACAATTTTTTTTTCACCTTTGGTGCACTCGGCACTGTGCAAAAATTGCTCCAGGTATTGAAAATAATAATAAAAAAATTGTTTTTCCCAATAAGGGTTTTGTCTCTAAATTAGAGAATCATTTAGTATCTACTGTATTTGGAGGTTGTTTTGCTTGTCTTGCATGCATCAAACCGAACATCATGTGCTTGAGGAGCGAGTTGTGATCAATACACAGAGAAAAGAAAAAGAAAGGGAGGAAGAATAATAACAAATACACAAAGAAAAGCAGCTGTATAAGAGAAGAACAAAAAAAAAAAAAAAAAAAAAAAAACACGCCAAGTTGGGGATATAGTAGATCGAGCTTTGTTTTAAGCATCGGGCGAGCCATTGTTTGGGGTCGAGCCCACACACCAACCCCACGAGCATGCACCGGTTTCATCCAACGGTGAAGCCTTCCCCACGCCAAGGCAATAAACAACAATGATAACGATCGGCCAAGGCAATAACGATGACTCAAGGTAATAAACAATAGCAAAAATTCACCCGCCCGCGCCATTCTCTGTCTCCCGCAGCCTGTACAAGCAAACAACAAGCAAACAACATTAAAACTCAAATACCATACAACAAAAATGCGGCTCATGCAGTCTAAGGACATAAAAAATAGTGGCCAAGCTAAAAAACGCGGCCAAAGGAAGAAAAAACGCGGCCAAAGGAGGAAATGCGGCCATACAAAGGCAAACAAAGCTTCAGATCCGTTTTTTAGGCAAATACAACCCTAAAAATGCCTCTTCACCAGCATGCGCCACGTGGAGGCTCACCAAGTCACATTTTTTTAAAGGTAAGTCAATTTTACTTATCATTAAATACAATTTCCTTCCTTTCATAGCCCAAGCGCCCTAAGTGGGCAAGTTGGCTAGTGCATGCGCCTTGGGAGTGAGAGGTTTGAGGGTCAAATCCCACCAAAAACACTCAAAAACTCTCCTTTTGCATCTGGCAGATTTTTTGGCAGAACTGCTAAATTTAGCAGACTTTTTTGAATTTAGTTACAACTAACTAAATTTAGCGGAGAAATCCCTAATTTAGGGTAAAAAAAAAAAACATGCCATCTAGTCTGTTTTCTCATTCCGGACATTTTTTTGCAAAAGGTCTAAAAATTGCATTTTCAGCTATTTTTTTGCAATTTTTAGCATTTTGGGTCGTACTGGGCTCAGGAGGTCACCAGGACCCCGAAACTGAAATTTTTTGCCTGTTATTCAAATTGTACTGCATATTGTACTAATTTGCAGGTTGCCATAGTCAACTGCAAAACTTTGTAAATCGCTTTCGAAACCGCAGAATTGTAATAAAAACAGGAAAATTGGTTACAGTAACACTCACGAGATCCTAGATCTCATTCGCGGCTGCTCGGTATATACAAAGCCTCTTCCGGGAAGCGCTTACGGGTAAATCCGTCGCGAATACTACTGTACTTAACACCTAATATAGCTGCAACAACGTCATCCGGGCATCATCCTTATAAATCAACGGGATTAATAAGGTCACAGTGCACACACTATGAACCATCCCATCCGTCTGTGAACGATTGCACGACATAAATCCGGACTGAGAAATTATCTGAGTATATAGTGAAGTTACATGCGTGTATGAGGATATTTCTTTGAGCCGGTGTCAATAATCACACAGACCCCATCAAGATCTTGTCTTGGTACCACGTATCGAATTCTTTCACATACGTTAACGCCTCTTTCACGTACTGGGTATATATAGAAAGGGCGAGCTTCTTCCACGTACCGACGGGTATATCGGAAGGGCGCGTATATATAGAAAGGTTCGGTATATTAGACTGACGGTATATAGATTGGGAGACCTAATACCTGGAGTGATAAGAGCCAAACCCTGTCAGTGATCTCTGCAAAATGGGCACCAATGCCCCCAATTTTTTTCTTCCGGATTCACAATTGCTCAAAGGAAGCAACTATGCTGCATGGAAGACAAAAATAAAAACACAACTTGAGTTTGAAGAAATCTGGCCTGTTGTGACTGGTACTCTAACTAGATCACCAACGGATGCAACACAACAATGAAAATTTGATAGAGTAGATCAGAAAGCAAAACTCGTCATCTTGTTTGGAGTGTCCGACGATGTGTAAGCTCACATTCGCGATGCCACATCAGAAAAGAAGCTTGGGATAAGTGAGCACAATATATGAGGCCAAGAACAAGAATGTCATACTCAATTTGCGAGAGTCAGTTACATACATTGAAATTCAAACAGAATGAGAAAATTGAAGCCTTCCTAAGAAGAGTTGCATAGTTAAGGGCTTCACTTCTAGCCCTAGAAGAAGAAGTCAAAGATGAATCTCTCATTCCCATTATTCGAGAGCTCTCCTTCTTCTTACTTGCATTTTTGTCACAACTCTAAACTTGTCGATACGACAATTAGTTTTGACAAGCTAGTAAACCTACTGCAACAAGAGGAAGTAATGCACAACAAGGATGATGAAGAGGAGTAGGCACTGTCTTCACATCAAAAATGGAAAGGAAAAGGTAAAGGAAAACCTAAATCCTATCAGAAGTCCCCACATCAGAATCAGTATCATGGGGACAATCAATAGAAGAAGCGATGTCCAATTTGCAAAAGAGGACATGACTTGCAAGAATGTTGGTTTAACACATATAAGAAAGGTTCATCAAGCAATTCTGGACCACAACAACAACAAACTTACAAGGGACATTCAAACAACTATCACGGGCAGAAAAAGGGGAACTGGAAAAGAAGACCCCACCAGCAAGGTAATATTGTTGAGCAACAAGAATAGTCAGATAATGAAGACTTCTTGTTCACTGCTCACTCAAGTGAACCATCCACATCATCTAGTGACGTCTGGTATGTTGATTCGGGAGCCACTCGACACATGACCGGCCATAGAGACTGGTTTATTTCAATGAGGGACACACCATCAAAAAATCATGTTTCGTTGGGAGATGATTCTTCATATACAGTTCAGGGGATTGGAAACATTTCTCTACCCCTTGGTTCACGCAAATGCAAACTATCGATGTTCTATATGTCCCCAGGTTGACAAAGAACCTTCTTTTGGTCATCAACTCCTAGATCACAACCTGAAAATTGACTTTGATAGTCAATCCGCAAGAAAATGTGTTTGATTCGAGATAAATCCAGAGGCTCGAAAATAATTGCAAAAAGCCTCAAATGTGGGACGAATGTTTCAATTTGATTTCATTCACAAAAATGATCAAGCAGTTGTGGCATCAGAGATTTGGTCATGTAAGTTTCAAATATCTCGAAACACTTCGCCGGTGTAATATGGTACATGGGCTACCATCTCTTCAGAAGGATACAGATAAGTGTCCTCACTACTTAGCAGGAAAACAACATAGAGTTTCATTCCAAACGAGTACTTTTCGAGCTCATGGTAAACTTGACCTAGTTCATACCGATCTGTGTGGTCCAATGCAGCCAAGTCATTCAGGGTTCCAGTACTTCATGCTCTGTGTTGACGACTATTCACGGAAAATGTGGATTTTTTGTCTTCGCAAGAAAAGTGAAGCCTTTGAAACATTCAAAAAGTTCAAAGTGGCAATTGAGAAAGAAACTGGTTGTCACATCAGAACTCTCCACTCAGATCGAGGGGGGGAATTCACCAGTAATGAGTTCGAGACCACCTACAAACTCACGAGATTCGTCGACAAATGCCTCCTCCACACACCTTTGCAGCAAAATGGTGTTGTCGAGAGAAGAAATCGTCCTATCATGGAAATGGTGTGATGCATGATTGATGATTCTGAACTTGCAAAGACATTTTGGGTAGAAGCAACAAAAACAACAATGTATTTGTTAAACAGAGCGCCTGGCTGCTCTTGATGGAATTACACCACAAGAAGCATGGTCAAAAAGGAAACCATCCATTGCACACCTCGAGTATTCGGTGTAAAGCCAACATGCACATACCCAAACAGTAAGCAGAAAGAAATTGGACATGAAGTCACAAAATCTCATCTTCATTGGATACAATGAAGAAACTCTTGGGTATAGACTGATGGATCCTAAGACCGAGAAAAGTCTACACAAGCGAGAGATGTTGAGTTTTTCGAGAAGAAGTAGAGACGCCTCCTCCGGACTCTCGCAAGATGTAGATTTTTCACCGGTTGTAAAAACTAAAGCTAATGTTCCCTCGTAAGATGAAAGTGATGATGGGGATGATGGTGTTGATCGAGATAGAACCACAACCCATGGGAACAGGTCAACGTATGCCTAAATGGTGTACAAGTACATTACGAGATGCAAGATTGGATGCTCCACCGGATACATCCACCCTGGACCACGGACTTGCAGTAAAGCAAGAGAAGAAGTTAACTTTGATTTGATGAGTAGATTCATTAAATCGGATGAGCCCTCTACACCAGGAAGCCCTACAACAAAAGCTTGGAAAGATGCCATGGATTACGAATATCAATCGGTGATGAAGAATCACACTTGGCAACTTGTTGATCTTCCACCGTGAAGAAACCCATTGGATGCGAGATGGATATTCAAAACTAAGTACAAAGCAGATGGGACAGTGGACAAGTGCAAAGCAAGACTTGTAGCAAAGGGGTATGCACAGAAAGAAGGCATTGACTATGAGAGACATTTTCTCCCACGCCTAAGATCAAAATGATCGGGATGATCTTTGCTCTAATTCTGCACAGCACGCTTTGATGGAAAGTCCATCAGATGGACGTAAAAAGTGCCTTCCTGAATGGAGATTTACAAGAAGAAGTCTACATGACTCAACCTAAGGGATATGTTGTACTTGGTCAAGAAGAAAAGGTATGCAGACTTAGGAAATCTCTGTATGGCCTCAAACAGCACCACTGGGCATGGTACATCAAGATTGATGAGCATCTCGTACAACATGGATTCGTCAAATCCATATGATCCTAATCTCTACCTCAAAAAGCAAGGGGGGGATATGGTGATTGTTGTAGTTTATGTCGATGATCTAGTCATCACTGCAGGTTTAGTGAAGATGATTGATGAAACAAAGAAAGATCTTAAGCGATCATTCGACATGATAGATCTCGGGCTTATGCACTACTGTCTTGGACTAGAAGTATGGTAGAAAGAGAATCATATCTTTGTTTCTCAGATGAAATATACCAAGACAACGCTCGAGAAGTTTAGGATGATGGATTGCACACCAATTGCTACACCTATGGAGAATAGATTACAATTATCTCGTTCAGATCCATCTCCTGAGGTAAGTGCCACTCTCTATCGGCAGCTGATTGGGAGTCTCATTTACCTGACCTACACTAGACCAGATATCAGCTTTGCAGTGAGCTATCTATCCAGGTTCATGCAGGAACCCAAAATTTGTCATTGGAAAGCAGCAAAGCGCATTTTGAGATATCTCAAAGGATCAGTGGATCTTGGTCTAGAATACAAGAAGAACGAAAACTTCTTCTTGACTGGATATTCAGATTCAGATCATGCAGGTAACATTGATGATAGAAAATCCACTTCTGGATTTGTATTCTTTATGGGATTTGGACCAATATCATGGGGAAGTAAGAAACAACACTTTGTTTCTCGCTCTTCCACGAAGCCAAGTATTGTTTCTGCAGGAGAAGGCATCTGAAGGCGATTTGGCTACGCCACACATCTTGGAAGGACTTGGAATACCACAAGACAAACCGACCACCATGTATGTTGACAATGAAGGTGTTCTCAAACTTGTTCGCAATCCAGTTTTTCATGAGAGAACAAAGCACATTGAAGTTCAGGTTCATTTCATACGCGAACATGTGTTGAAGCACAACATCCAGCTTCAGTTTTGTCCAACGGCTGAACAACGAGTAGATATTTTCACAAAGTCACTTGCACGTGACAAGTTCGATTTGTTTAGAGCATTTCTCTCCTCATCTCTTCAGACAATGCACAATTAAGGGGGGGAATGTTAGGATAAATTTTATTATCCTAATATTTAATTATGCATAGTTTAATAATTATTTAATTTTATTAATTAAATAATAAATGGTTATATTGTTATATGGTTAATCAACCATATTTGTCTGTATACTGCTTTGTTATATTGTTTTGAACAATATATTTGTTTTTATGTAATTGTTGCTTCTGGGTGATTTGGAAGCTTGTTTATTCTCGCGTTTGGTTGCACTGTGCAACTCATTTTCCCGATGCATGCATCCGCTATACAATATCTATAAATATTGCAGCCTATTCACCGTAATTTTTAGTTGATTGAGATTAATAAAATTACACAAAGCTTCCGTCCCTGTTTCTCAATTTACAAGATGAACCTATATTTTCTTATAATATTGAGTCATATGACATCACCCCTATCCAAGAAAATTGTCTAATCTTATAAAATTAGGAACAAGATTGAATTGAGAAAAATTACTCCTCCCATGCTAGACCTATTGCTAGATGAATGGGCTAAAAGAGATAATAAATTTGATCCCTATGATGAGGAAATTAAATCCTATGAAAACAGCCTAGGTACTTACTATGTCCTTGAAGAGAAAGTTATACTTCCTAGGTGTGGTTAAATAGAGAGAAGAATATTCTTCGGGATTATGGAAAATGTTTTTGGATGATTCCGGAGTAGGAATGGAGCTGGAGCAGGTGTTGTGCTGATTTCTCCTAAGGAGGAATTTTTTTTCTTTTCCCATAGGTTATAGTTTGCATGTTCCAATAATGTGGCAAAATATGAAGCATTGGTCCATGGCTTGTTGATTGCTGAAAAGAAGAAGATTAAAATGATGTAGATTTTCAAGGATACATGATTGGTGATTCACAATGTCACAGAAAGTGTGTTGCAAACAATAAGCTATTGAAATATTATAAGAGTTTTGGATTGGTTGGAGAACTTTGATGCTATTAATTTGTAGGTAATACCAAGAAATTTAAACAAATAAGCAGATCAGATGGAGACACTTGGATCACAATTATCACATGCTGAGGATTTGATCAAGGGAAATGTTCAACCCATTAAAGTGGTGGTTAGGCCATCAATTCTAGATAATGAAACCATCTATAATTTTTTTGATTGTGATGAAAAAATTGTTCATCTCATCCAAAATGAGGCTCGGTTTTCTTCAAATATGTAATCTGATTTCCACGAAATTTATGGTGAGAAAATTATTCAGTTGAAGACAAACAGATTACCAAAGGATTTGGTTACTTTGGAGCATATTTTTACTCAAATGATGAGTTCAAGGGTGATAAGAAGAAAATGTAAGACAAGTAAGAGGACTTCTAACTAGTTCTTATTGCACAAGGAAAGGAGATTCTATTAGGCAAGGTATGTAATGAAAATGAGAAGCAAGCCTTCATTTATTTTTGGAAAAGTTTCATTGATATATTTTATTGGGGTTATGAGGATATTGAGGGGTTTAATCCATAAATCATGCAACATGCCATAGATCTAGATCCCAATGTTAAACCAGTCAGGAAAAACAAAGGTGGCCAACCTAAAATAGAGCCCCTCATGAGGAAGGAGTTATCCAAACTCATTAAGGATAAAATAATATTTCTAATTAAGTATAAAAATTAGGAAATTATACTTTGTGTCAATTTCTATGATTTGAATAAGGATTCCCTCAAATAACACTACCCCTTACCTTCTATGGAGTAGATTTTTCAAATGTTTGCGAAATGGGCTGAAAGGTTCTCCATGCTAGATGCGTATTCGGGTTTTAATCAAATTAAGGTTAGGGAATAAGATCAATTTAAAACTACATTTACAACAAATTGGGGTACATTTTCCTATTAGAATATGTCTTTTGAGTTGTTGAATGTAAGTGCCACATTTCAAAGAGTAATGGATATTGATTTCAAAGGTTATATCAATGAATTCATCCTTGTGTACTTGGATGATATTACTATCTTTTCAAAGTAGAGAAAGGATCACATTAGCCATTTGGAGAAGGTTTTTGAGAGATGTAGAGAATTCAAGGTGTCTCTTAACCCCAAAAAGTGTAATTTTTATACTTCTAGGGGTAGGTTCTTAGGGCACATTATTTCAAAAGATGGCATTTCTATTGATCCAGATACAATTTCAGCCATCCTCTCTCTCTCTCCCTTCCGACTCATAAGAAATCCTTGAAATATTTTCTTGGCAAGATTAATTTTTTTGGGAGATTTATTCCTAACTTTGTAGGATTGGTCAAACACATCACTCTTCTATTGAATAAGAATGAAACTTTCAAATGGACAGATGAAGGGAAAGAAATCTTTGACAAAATCAAGTAGGAGATTTCCCAGGCTCCTACACTAATTAATCCTAACTATGGTAAGGATTTTATTTTATATGCTTATGGAGTTGATGATAATATTGTTGTTGTTTTAACACAACAAAATAATGAAGGATATGAGTATCCAAAGGCATTATTTAGTAAAAACTAATGGAGTGTGAGTTAAAATACACCCACATTAAAAAACATGTGTTTTCCATTATGCAATCTTTTAAGAAATTTAGACACATGTTGTCCTTCAATCACATCAAAGTCTTGGTATCACATTCTAGTGTGAGATACTTCATTATGGGGGTATATATAAATGAGAAGAGAGAGTTCTATGTGACCATAAAATTCACTAAATTGGTGAGAGGGAGAGAACTTTGTGATCAACTTATTGTTGATGCTCGTAATGACAATCGGACACCTCCTTCATCACTGAAGAATTACCACATGGTGTAGCTAGTACTAGTAACTAGATGAGTGAAATTTTCACTTTTTATCTTCAGTGCCTATCTTATAGTTCTCAACAACGCAAGGAAGAGGAATTTAATGCTGCAATCCATTCCTTATTTGCTGGTAGGTGGTGTCTTGTTTAAAAGAAATATTGATGGTGTTTTTCTTAGGTGTATTGAAGGAGAGAATGCAGAGAGGGTCCTAGCACAATTTCATGATGGATTATCTCGTGGTCATTTTTCAGCCAAAGCCACAACCATGAAAATTCTGAAGGTAGGTTATTTTTGGCCCACATTATTCAATGATTGCTACAAATGGGTTAGAAAATGTAAAGAATGTGCTTTCTTTACCGAAAAGAAAAGGTTGACAGCTCTTCCACTCCAACCAATCTAGGAAGATCATCCTTTTTCTTAGTGGGGCTTATATTTTATTGGCATGATTAATCCTCCATCAAGTGTTGGCCACAAATGGGTCCTAACAACTACATATTATTTTACTAGGTGGACTGAGGCCATGCCATTAAGGAAGCAACTGAATCTATTATCCTTGACTTCCTTGAGGAGATTGTCACAAGGTTTGGTGTCCCACAAACCATAATATCTGATAATGCAAAGGATTTTCTAGGATCTAAAATTTCTAATTGGGCTCTTGGTCTTGGTGTTTATTTGAAAACTTCTTCTAATTATTACCCTCAAGGTAATGGATTGGAAGAATCTACTAACAAGAACCTGATTAGAATTATGAAGAGGACAATGGATGTCAATCGAGAGCATTGCATACCAATGCGAAGAATGCTCTTTGGGCTGACAAGATTACTATGAAAAAGGAAATTGGCACTTCACCATACAAGTTGGTTTATGGAAAGGAAGCAAGGTTTCCTTTATCACTGGAATTACCTTCACTTGAATTAGCTCAACAGCTGGAACTTAAAGGTGTTGATCAGAGAGAAATCAAAATTGTAGAGTTGGTAGAGCTTGAAGAACTAAGGAAATATTTAATTACTAAATATCAAGAATCCATAAAGCAATGATTTGATAAAAAGAATAGATTTAAGAAATTCATGGTTGATGATTTAGTGTTGAAGTGGGATGTTGACAAAGCCAAACCAGGAAGACACTCCAAGTTTGATGAAATTTAGATTAGTCCATATGTAATTAGTGATTGTAAGGGAGCCAACTCCTTTGATTTGATAGATCTTAATGGGGATGTGTTTAAGATCCCAATCAATGGGATTTATCATAATAATTCTCATTGAGTTCTTATTTTGCATCTTTTAAATACTAGAATAGATTTCAATTCCTCCAAGTGCTTGTAGACACCTTTGTTAGTAGTATAGGTTTACTTTTGTAATAAGTGTTGGCACACACTCTATATATTCCATTTTGTATATATATGAATTTTATGTTTGTATATAGTTGTGCTTTTATTGATTTTTCACTTTCAAGTCTCGGATAGTCTCTTATCATGGAACAATTAGTTACCACCCATGCGCAGCTTTCAATTGAACCAGGTCCATGTAGTACTTTAGATAGATTCAGGGGTGAAATTTCAAAGTCAAGATCAATTTTAAGAAAATCAGGCTAACTCCACACCTAATGGATGCTTCAAGGCCACTGATCTTTTGGAATCTAGCAGGCATATTACCCCATGAGTCACCTAACTGTTATGCAATTTTTACACCCCTTGCAAATTGGATAACTTAGTAGATTTGGGAGTTGGTAGTTATATGAGGCATCCATTACAATTTGTAAGATGACTTGTGGGTTAACTCAAATGGGTTGGTCTTAACTCGTGGCGAGATGAAACAAAAGTCCTACCCATTGGTTATAACAAGAATAAAAATATTACCATTTGAAAACTTACAGATTTTACTAGCAAGTAACCTGAATGATGTTACCACTCAACAACGTAAAGATGTTACCGGTTGGTAAGATAATGGTATCGCAATTTTAAAAAAAAGGTAGCCCAGAAACCAACAACCTAGGGATGTTACCGGTCGGTAATAGTTACAAGCATTACCGCCCGGTAACCAAATTATGTTATCGACGGTGAAAAAGAATGGTATTTACCAAATGGTAATAGGAATCAACACTGAAAACACTTTCAGGGCCGAGTTATCACCAACCGATACAATGGAGAAAATCTTATCGGGTGGCAATAAAAATGTTTTACTTGACTAGCTACAAGAATATCCATGACAGGCCCTAGATTAGGTGAGGTAGTTGGGTGACAAGATAGCTCAATAATTGGTTTAATGAATTATGGAACTCATGTCTTCTTTTTCCAAAACTACCCTCGCGAATTGGATTTGTATGGCTTCCCATGCCTTTTTAATGAAGTAGGCCAGATTGGTGAGGCAATTCCAAGGTTATTTTCTCTATATATTGTAAAATTCACCTCATTTTGAGAGGAGACATTCTGAAAACATAAAGAAACTCTTGCAAAATTGTTTCAAAATACTTTTTGAGTTGCATGTCTCACATTTTGGCATTCTCAGTAATGATATTAATCCATTATATATATTTGTAATGGATTGTGCATGCTTTTAAGCAATAAAATTCATGTTTTTGGTTCTTTCTATTTTATCTTGTGTTTTCTTTTATTTCTTCAATTTCATTGCATTCACAGGTACATTGCGCATACTTTTTCCTTCTTGTAGGATTCAAATTTGTAGTGCTCCATGAAATTGGAGGTTTGAATGTGATTTTGTATTGTGGCACATTTTTTTGCCCTTTTCTACTCTATTCTCTTCCCAGTTTCACTCACTAGGAATATCTCCATTCTGTTCTTGGTGATATCGCCTCCCTTAGTTTAGGAATTTTGTTTATGCATCTTTCTCTTCCCTGGTACCTTGGAATTTTAGATTAGTGTTAGGGTAGCTACATTTCAATTCTTAGGAGTAGTTTTGGTATTAGGAATAGGTTAAGGAAGTCGGCATTCTCCGGAGGTTTGTCTCGGTTTGAGTCCCATATCTTAGAGACAGTCCCATGTTGTCTCAAATCCCGAATTGTCTATGACTCGGGGATGGGTGCACATTTGAGCTCCAATAGGTACAACGATCCAAAAGTGAATTTCCCCACCATCAAGGGAGGGGGTGAACTGATGTGGATAGGATGTGTGGATGAGGAGGAAGATGTGAGAGGATCATTAACAAGGGGAGGATGCTCCCCAACAAAAGGGATTATATGACATTAGGAAACTTAGATATAGATGGGCTAGTGGATGTTAAAGGGGATTGGATGGGATTTCCATAGAGAGTATCGATGATGCCTTTGGATTTTGATTGGATATATGATTGGGTACCATACGGGTAATTGGAAATAAAAACAATATCGGTGAACAAGGGATGTTATTCCTTAGGAGAAATGATATGTGGAGGAGAGATGATAATGGAAGATGTGGGTGAAGGAGGAGACTTAGAAAATTTTATGGATGGAGGTGTAGAAATGGGAATTGGACTAGTTGTGGTGGATGGAGAAGGAAGATCCCCCTGGATGAGAGATTCATTATGTTTAATAAGATTACAAATGATGGTTAGGAAAGCCTTAAAATGTTCATTGTCATGACCTAGAGTATGATGATAGGTGAAAATTCTATTGGGGCCAAACCACGATGGTTTCTTACTATGAGGATCAAAATATTTAATAGGAGGAAGTGTGATGGAAGATATTTGAATTAAATTTTAAAGGGTATCTACGTAGGATTCGATTAGAGTGTTGGGAGGAAGGTAGCTCTTGTGGGATTTCATAGGATATTTTGACTTGGATTTAGGGAAGGAGTGGATGTAGATTTGAGGTAAGTTAGAAGCCTTAGAAGATGAGTCAAATTTAGGAGGAGGATTAGATTGTTTGGATTTGGATCGATTGTTAGGAGATGTCTTAGATGAAGGGCCTAGCCCTAAAATAGATGGGGGTGCTCCTAGGATGGATGTTGTGACATTAGATTGCTGAGGAGAGGTAAGATCTAACTTCTTACGAGGATGCATGAGAGACCTTTGGGGATGCTTACTAAGAGTCTTAGGTTTTTATCAAGAAGGTTTACCCTTAGCAGGGATGACAATAATATCAAATGGAGAATCAAAATATTGTAGTGTAGGGGTGGATATTGATGGAGGAAGATGTGTTTGAATGATGTGATTGATGAGGTCTACATGACATGTGGGTTGTGTAGGTTTTGGATGGGTTAATGTAGGATTAGTTGGTTTTGTAAGGGAGGCATGAATACCTTTTGTGTTTGTCTTAGGTGGGGGTGCTTGTTTCATAAATTTTTCAAGGGGTACCATTGATATGGATGTAAATTGAGAAGATGTGATTGGTGTGGTAATGAGTGTAGATGTAGAAATGGTAGGTGTTGAAGGATTAAGTGTACGGGACTAGAATACAATAGGTAATGTGGCCATGGACCAAGATGTAGGTAGATGTAAGTGAATTTGTTGATGTGGTAGATATAGGGGTAGTTGGGATTGATAGAGAGGTGGGTATAATTGGGATGTTTAGGGATATGAGTGATATAGATGTAGTGATAGGTGTGTTTGATGTAGATGTGATAAGTTTGGGCATGATAGAGGTGGATGAGATGATAGGTTTAGTCAAGGTTGATGTGGATGTGGAAAAGGTAGGAATAGATGTAGATTAATTGATATAAGTTGATGTGATAGGTGTGATATTTGTGAATATGGCCGATGTAGATATTAAAGAAGTTGTAGGAACAATGTCTAAGGTAGGAGTAGATGATGAGGTAGATGAGATAGGTAAGGATGGAGATGTTTGATGTATAGTGGTTAATTGCATAAGAATTAAATTTGTAATCTGTGGAAGGTGGAGATGGTTTTTTCGGTGGTGGATTAGGAAAATGTTGTTTAATGATGTTAAGGGATTGGCAGAGACATAAGGTAGGATTTTCTATTTGGAGGTCCCATTGGTCTATAAGTTTTTGAATGCGATCTTTAAAAGAATGACATTTTTTTATGTTGTGACCCATGACTTGATGATATTTACAATAGTGACCCTCGTGATACCAAGAGGGTTTGGGGTGTGAGTTATCAATAAGTTAGATGGGAGGGAGTTGGATGAGGTGACCTGTCATAAACTTTTCGAAGATTGAACTATAAGATTCCCCCAAGGGGGTATAATTAGAAGATGGTCTAAAAGCTTTATGTGAAGGCACTACATAAGAGGTAGATGGTTGTGGTTGTACAACATGGGAAGTGGATGGATAAGGATATGTTAAATTATAGGGGATGTTTGATAAAATGGGGTATAATTAAGGGGTGGAGATTGAATTGGTTGGAGGAATGTGTGATGTTGGAAAGTAGGAACATGATAGGATGGTTAGGATTGAATAAAAGAGTTTAATTGTCAAGGAACGTGAGAAGTAGAAATGTTAATGTTAGTGGATTTAGATGGTTGGATAGGTGTTCTTGTGACAATATCGATGCGATGGGGGATAACATTTATGGGAGGTAATGAGGGTGGAATGGGATCTACTAATTGAGTGGGTTGATACGATTGAGAGAATGTGGGAGTTCTACAAAATAGGAAGTCATAAATGGGGCTAGAAGGAAGCCCATAAGTATAGAATGGCACGGGAGATGGAGGTATAGTTGTTCGAGGGGAAATAAACTAATGAGAGATAGGAGAATCAGTTTCAAAAGGGGGTTAATTTGGATGATAAGGTTTTAACAAGGTTAAAATATCATGGAAGAATAAGGTTGGGAGCCTAAAGATGTTGTATCAAGATCATTAGACGAAGGTATATCGTTGGATGGATCAGTATCGCTACGTTTTCTTGTCTTGAGAAGAAATAGAATGGGCATAAAATGGGAGAAGAACTATTTATGAAATTTGATAGCAAACAAATCATGTAATAAGGTTTTTATTAACATGATTAATTAAAAGGTGTGAGAAAAAGAAAAGGTGGATAATGAAGTTAACTAAGAGATGGTCATCTAAGGCTACTTTCATATTGTTATGGCTAAGGATTCCTCGATATACTTGAAGGCACATGAGGCCCAAGTCTATACAAGATTTATAATGCAACCGTAACACGTAGTGGCTTTCCTATTGGGTGATCAAATCCCAATTAGGTCCACCTAGTATGGGATTATTTCGATGTTTGAATTTGATATGTGTTATTTGGATGTGTGTGGAAATGAGTGAATGTAAGAATATTACCTCCTAGTTATACTATATGAACAAGAAAACAATGAAAAATTTCTTTTTGACACCCAAAAATTAAGTGTGATGATTCACTCAAAACAAAAGACAAGATATGCAATGCGATGAAAGGAAATGAGAATAAAATAAAGAAGAGGAATACCTGGTATTCACTTTTCCTAGTTATCTTACTTTAGAAGAAAATAAGTATGTGGAAAGGAAAATCCAAGAAAGTCCCACGAGAAACTAAAAGTAAACGCCTACACTCATTGTTAGTGGAAAAGAGATATAGAAGAATATGAAATGGAGGAAATGAAAAACAAAGAGACCTCACCAAAGGAAGTGGGGTCCCAACGGGCATGCCAGAATTTTTGACTATATTTCTACACTACCTGTTTCATATTAGTGAAAAACCAATGAGAAATCAAGAAACTTCAAATTATGGGAGGGTTTAAGGAACCTCTTGATATGGATAGGATGATATGGTACGAGCACATAATGAATAGTCCTCCTCGCGGTGAATCTTCAATCTATAAAATAGTGAAGTGATAAACATGGAAGGGGATTACTAAGACATATGGTGGGCTTCCCAATAAAAGTCGGTTCCAAGAAGCACAAGCTCCCTCAAGAGGATGTCAACCCACATAGTGATAACAAAGAGTGATAATGTGATAATAGAAAGGAAATGTTGATAACATAAATTAAACTAAATAGCTAATAAGATAAACTAACTGATATGATGATTTAGGATGAAAGTGATAGAAAATAATAAGAAACCATATAGGGTCGATAAAGACTCGAGAGTAAAAAAAAATCGGTGGTGACTGAGAGCAAAAGAGGAAGTCGACGGTGATCTCGCACGTAAGCGTGTAAAGCGAATAGAAGGCAATGGCCAAAATGTGGACTGATAAGTTGTAACAGATAACTAGATGCAAACAAGATAAATAATATGTCACAGGGATGAGTCATATGTAAAGTAAACCAAATGAGATTACATGCAATTTGGATAGGATGGATTACATATGAGGTTGGGCAAAATGTAGGCTATGCATCGATGGTGACCAGGTCTAAGAGACAATGAACATACCAAAGTTGGGGTGCTAACAATGAAATGTGATAAAATGTTGGATCTAGGGATGATTGAAGCTAACTAGAGGCTAAGGTAGAGATTGAAGAAAACCTATAAGTATCTTAAAACAAAACAAACACATGCACGAACACAAGATCCAAAATATTATTCAACTCCAAGCTCTCAATGCACAAGGGAGAAACCAAATATATCTCAACTGATAAGATTGGATTCATAAATAACTCAAAAGGCACAATGTTCACAAAATCACATAGTAGTCTTAAGATTTTCTAGCCCTTTGGAAAGGGAGGATAGGTGTTGTTAAAAAGGGATACTATTAGTGGGGGAATCCTAGGGAGGAATAAATGAAGGGTCATAATGGAGATTGGTGGGAATGTCATAGGGGATAATTAAATGAGGGTAATTATGATAGATTTAGGATAATTAAAATGATTTAGGATTATTTAGGATTTAATTGATTTATTTTAGGATTAATGGGGTTAATGTGAATTAAAAAGGGGGAATATGGTAATTATGTTAGATACAACGGGGATAATGATAAAATAAGATGGGGGGAATGGCTATGATTTAAATTAAGAGGCAAGCGAGTGTGTTAAGTGAGGGAGGAAATCAAACATGGGATGAAGGCATGAGGAAGTGTTTAAAATAGGTGTCTACAACAAATTGTTCCTAGAATCCTTTAAGTATTTCCTTCTATAATCCGTAAACTTCTAATAGCTAATTTAGATTTTTCTTTCTATTAGAGTGGAGAAGTGATACATCCACACCATTTCCTTCACCTAGTATGTCACTTTTAAGTGGAACAAGAAATCCTTCCAACACAACATCCAATTTGATGATGTCATTGTCCTCTTCAACTTAGTTGTCATTCAAAACAAAATTAATATTCTTATCATAGACCGAACCTCTTCCAAAGGACTCTAATGGGTCTGTAATTTCTTCTAGGGGGTTTTGGGTTCCTTTACCTTTTTAGGGTTAATATATCTATGAAGGATTCATTAGGGAACTCCACTCTTGATGTATTAATTGATTGTGCCAAGCATATTGGAAAGTATTATGCTTATTCAATTTCATAAGTGCTTTTTCGAGAAGGTTATATCTAGTAGAAACCCCCGCTTTTTTTTCGAGGTTTTTAGGTAATGTTGGTTTTTTTCCTTTCATTTATTTATTATATTAGTGTCATGGTCCTTGGGATATAGATATTATTCCAAATTACATTTAGCAAACCTATAATTCCTTCTAGAAGATTGAGGGAACCCTTTCCTTTTTATGGATGATATTTCCTCAAGATTAGTTGATAGGGTTCTTCATCAAATTTATGGACAAACCACGAAGTTAAGGAAATAACCAACGAAACCGAGAAGATAGCCAATGATAGTAGGAGGAAATCCGCATGATAGTGACCAAATTCATGGTACACTACAAAATCCATGGAAAATTGAAGGAAGACGTGATACACTCAAAGAATCCATAAGATACTATAGGAAGTTGCATGGAAGCCAACAAAGAGCCATGAAACAAATATAAGTCAAGATAGTACAAGCTAGAAGCCGATAGAGGCATGAATAAAAGGAAGTGACTTTTAAATATTTGTTATGAAAGATATTTATTGTAATTTATATATTGTATATGAGGTGTGCCATAAGACAAATATATGTGAGCATCACCAGATTTACATGAGATAATAGAGAGGATTTATGTATGATAATGATACTAATCTAATGAATATTGAAATACGAATGAGAATCGATTTTTGGAGTAAATTATATTGAGATATTTTACACTCTTTTTGATCATATGTTATATTAGCTTACTTGTCATGTGTACATACTTAGCAAAAGAACAAAATTCTTGAGCCCCACACTACTATTGGGGCTCGAGGTTAACATTCGGTGTATTAGCCTAGGTCTCTTTTATTAAGTAGATGTCAGGAAAAATATCACCACCGGATATAGGAAGATGACATTGACAGATATTGAAGAATGGTGGGAGAATTAGATCAAAATATTTGTAGAATTTAGAAGAAAAAATATTGAAAGCATTATATAAAGATATAAAATTAGAAGTCTTTGGAGAATACGAAGAGGAATTTTTGTCCTTGTTTCCACATTTTTGTGGCCTTGCATACTAGCACATGCCAAAAGAATAGAGTGGTCAAGACTGCACTTAAGTAAACCTTTTGATTGGACCCATAAAACTTAAATGTCTTTAAAGATCTTGATGAACCATTGACTAGAGAAATTGACTACCGGCACAAAACTACTTGGTCCATACAAGATTGGACCAACTTCGACTACAAGAAAGGTGAAGTGTAAAGTGGAGCAAGAGGCTGATTTCTTAAATTAGTTCCATTTTCAATTAAGGTTTTGATGGTAAATAAGGGTTTGATAAAAAGCGTGGTAAAATTCCTTTAGGGGACATGCACCGTAGGATGAAGTACGTGAAGGGGGAAATTCCATGAAACATAACTTATTCGAATTAATGAGGTGTTTATTGGGGTGGAAGAAATAAGATAACATAAGGAAAATAAAAATACATAAAATCGTAGATAGTTGGCAAAGAGAGGATTAAGAAAATTAAGGAGAGTTAGTAATTTTAAAAAAGTAACTAAAATGAGGAGGATGGAAGAGAGAGAAATGATAAATGGAGAGAAAAAGGAGTTAGAAAATAAGATGGAAAAACATAGGATAGTGAGAGAGAGAGAAAGAGAAAAGAAGTTGAATGAAAGAAAAGAGAAGTTAAATAAAATTGAAAAAGAAGGAAAGAAAGAAACACCCACTTCAAGTGGAGGCTAGTAAGTGGCTAACCCAGAAATGGAGGTAGACACACAAAGTCTTTCTCTAATACCCACAACGAGTGGAGACCAACCTGGTTTCATTAATCCATGGAACTCTTTGGTATAATATTCTATAGATCATCCAATCTAGCAATCAATAACAAGGCGAGTTATCCTAATAAAACATTTACAATGTTTAGTAGGAGGTTTAGAACTGGTGTTTAAGAGAGTAATAGAAGAAGAAAATTGGGAAGGGGAAGAAAGAGAAGTCCCATTATTGATTAAAGAAATAGGTGAAGAAAAATAAGAAGATCCCGGAATGAAATATTTGATTGAAGATTTTGAAGAGAAGGTAATAATAGTAGGTAAAGAAGATGAGGAAATAGGCGGTATTGAGAAGTAATAGAAAGAAAAAGAGAAAAAATAAGAAGAGATATTTGTAGATTAGGAAATAGTAAAGATAGGAAATTATTTGTGGAAAAAGACAATTATGAAGAGTCGTCAACTAAGAATGTGTACCCCAACCAACACACAAGCCCAAAGGAGATGACACCTCGAGATTGGTTTCCATCCCATGTGTTGCTTGAAACACCAATTGAGAAGATAGAAAAAGGGAAAATCTTAGAATAAAGATATCACAAATTCTAAGAAGAGAGTTAGAAGAGATAGGAAATTGTAAGAGAATTTAGAGAATTATTAAGAGACTTGTACTTTGGAATCAAATTAGAAATAGATAAAGGAAGAAAGAAAAAATTAAGAAAGTGTCGAATCGATCAAAAAAAAGAAAAAACAATAAAACAAGAGTCGATTAACCAACCTTAAGGACATCCTCAATCAAGTAAGATAACATAGAAATTCAAATTCCCAATATTTGGCACATATACAAATGATGTCGTAGAACATTTATTTATATTGGAGTGTCAATGGAAGATTAGAAACATCACGGATAAAAATGAAAAGTTACAAGACTTTATAAACACTTTGAGAGATGATGCACTACGATGGTATATGAAAACTAATGCCCAAAGAAGTAAGAATTGGGATATTATTGAAAAATAGCTCAGGACAGACTTCCAGTTTCTGGAAGCACCATTTGAAGAGGTGTGTAAGATGAGATAACTGGTTCAAATAGAAAATGAGATAGTTAAATAATTTAGCTACTGATTCAAAAATATAACAAGACAATTGGAAGAGCCCCTTACAAATAAAAAATGGATTGAGTGGTTCACTTCGGGACTCCTTCCTTACATAAAAGGAACATTGGATGGAAAAAAATTTAATACACACTCATCAATAGAGATAACCATTATACTAAAGTCTCAACCATGGCACGAGAGAAGGAGAAACCTTGTTAAAAATAGAATTGGAGAGATTACAATTGATCTGGAAAAATTAAAAATCGAATAGGAAATTTCAAGGAATGAATACCACATGAATAGTTCACCTCCAAGAAATAGTGTAAGGCCTAAGATTTGGTGTGTAGTATGATGTGCGAGAGGTTCACAATAAGAGTGATAATTTATAACTAGAAAAACAAAAGAGAGTAGCAATTGTTAGAACACATTCATCACAAAGAGCCTCATCTAGCGGCTCGGAAGAAAGAACATGGTGTGGCATTTGTAGATTATGGGACCAACACACTCAACACACTAGTCCCTTACTAAAGGTGGTACCACTCACAAATCAATTGATCTATTATACAACTTATGGTTTCTATAACCACTATCATCACACGTTCCCCTCTATATAATCACTTGAAGATCTCAAGGATTATCATACCGAAGAGTAATGGCCATAAGATAGAATTCAACATGAAATCCCCCCACACCAACATTAACTAGAACCTACATTAAATCCACCACCTTCACAACCAATACATACTTATCCAAATCGGCAAGGTGGAAAACCTCAATTTGGAGGTGGCTATTAGGGGAATAATTACAATCCTAATTATCAAGGTTACAATAACAAAGGATATTGTGGAGGTTATAGAGGAGGTTACAAAGGATGCTATAGTGGAGGAATTCTTGGGGGATATGGCAATCATCAAGAAGGAAGAGGTTAGCAAGGATATAATGGATATCAGGAAAGATAAAATCAAGGTGGTTATCATTACATAAGACCCATAAATTGTTATAAGTGCAGAAAAAATGGGAATTTGGCTAGAAATTTCACGAACCGATCTTGTGGATTCTGTCATGAAAGAGGGCATGATTCTTTCAGTTGTCCCAAAGAAGCTCAATTTTATAGGAATGGAGGTACAAAATTAGAGGACATCAAAATATATTCACAAAAGAGTGTTCATCATATTACAAATATCCCATGGGATGAGAAAACAATAGCAAAAGACAAGGTAAGAGAATCTAGCTCAAGGAGAAAATCGAGAAAATGAGGATAAAAATGAGGATGCTAAGGAAAGTTATATGAGGATAAAATCCACTAAATTAGGAAAAATTATGGAAGAATGAAGATATAGGGGCATAGTTACTACTAGAAGTGCCACAAAGAAGGAATTTACACCTAGAAAGAAGAAAATAATTAGACTACCCTAGGAAGAAAGTTCATCTAGTGGAGAATAATGGTATTTTAAAGACATCAGAAAAGACCTCCATAAGAAAGAGGTGGAAAAAAGAAAAGAAGTAGTAAAGAAGGCACAAACCCAAGAAGAAATAGAAAAGAATTGTTTTATGGAAGAAGAGATCATTGCTCTAAAGGAGATAGCTAGACTAACAATTAAACATGGTCTTATAGATAAATTGAGACAATTCAAAAAATATTGGAATAAGGAGGAAAAAAGTTTTAATGTTTGAAGGATTGAAGTAGGACCTCACTAAACGAAAAGAAACATATTTCGCACCTAACACACATGGAGGAAATCTGCCATCTATTTGGATGTAGACATATTTGACACCACTATCACAAAATTTTTACTTGATCTTGGCAGAGATATGATGTCATAAATACTTTGGAAAGACTAGGCAGTGTCTCCCTTGAAACCCGCTCGATAATTCATAGAATTTTTAGATGGATCATCAAGACAACCATTAGGAGCATTAAAGAATGTTGAAGTAAAATTTATGGGAATTAAGAAGTTAGTGAACTTTGAAGTTTTTGAGAATGTGGCTCTAAATCCATCTTACAATGTCATTCTAGCTTTAGAATGGTTTTGGATTATAATGGAACATTGAATTTGGAAGAATAAGTAACACTACAAGAAGATGGAATATTTGTACATGTACCATTGCATGTAGGGATGAGTGTTGCATGAGATGAAGAAGTATAATGTGATACGTAAGGAAATGAATTTGATCATACCCATAGAGTATATGCCTTGAAAAAAATTCTAATACTGAGAAGGATTACAAAGGATGAGATATTAGTTAAAACCGAGTCTACAACCGAGGATTCGGATAATGTTGTAGAAGTATGGATACATGGATTCCCATAATACGTAATGAGAAAATTACATTATGCAAGAAGAGTACTACCATGGGTGATTACATTAGATGATGATGATACCCCAAATGATATTTTTGGCCCGTAAAGGATAAATTTGAGGAAGAATATGGATACCATACCAGCGATGAAGAAATCAAATAATTACCCATAAAAAGGGTATATAAACTAATCCATGGGGCTTCTCATCAAACTTTACCTAAGTACGCAGGATTTGGATATTTAGAAGGATACTTGGGAAAAATGGAGAGGATACTTCCAAATGAGAAAGAAAGAATGGAATCCCTAGATGACACCTTAACAATCAACACCATGGGTTGGTGAAAAATTCACAAACCAAAGATCTCGCATTAGAATTCATTATCTACATTGCTCAAGACAAGGTTTTTGGAGAGTGAAGGTTACTACGTGTAAATCCTCGAATATACTTGGTGAAGGTGATCATCAACAACATATAAATACATGCGAAAGACATTGGAATATCTGAGAGAACATTATCCCTTGGTATGAACAAAAGTATTCATATGGACACTAGGAACAATACTGTAGTCATGGTATACACATCAAGAACTCAGGCAAGAGACAAGAAGTTGGGACTAGATAGTGAAGGAATTTTGTCATACATTCAACTTCCGAGATGCAGACCTAAATATACTATGATCCCTATAGCAGATTAGAAATTTTCTATTCCTAACCCTAGAAGAAACCACATAACAATACTCACAGAAGGCACCAAAAATTAAAGAGCCACCAAAACAACAAAATTTCAAAAAAAAATTATGAATGGCATATTTCTTTGTAGTAGAGAAGTAGGAGAGAGATGAAAGTCCCGAGAATCTAAGGTATAAAACCATTGAAGGAGGAAGGTGGGTAGTAGAAATAGAAAAAAGAAAGACAAGTACTACTACTAACCTCTGAAGATAAGGACTAAGAACATTGGCACCAATGGAGAGGAAAAACTTTCCAAGATAGGAGACTATTGGTCCAATGAAGAACTAGCAAAGGTAGTGGAACTTCTCAAATAATTTCAAGACATATTCCCAAAGGACTTTAAAGAGATCAAAGGTATCAAAAAGTAAGTTGGCACAATGAAGATTCAGATCAAGGAAGGATTCAAACCCTTGAAAAAGAGGCCATATAGGTTAAATCCTAACCTAAAAGTGAAAGTGAAGACCAAAATAGATAAAATGTTAAATGTTGGAATCATAAAACCTATGGAAGATTCGTAATGGATAAGTTTGACACTAATTCTAAATAAGAAAACTAGAGAGATAAGGATATGCATGGAATATAGAGAGCTTAATAAAGCTTGCGTACATGACCCATTCCCAACACCATTTATAAAAGAAGTGTTAGAAAATGTTGCAAGTAGAGAAGCCTATTCTTTCACTAATGGTTTCTTCGATTACCATCATGTCGAAGTGCCCCTAAGATCGAGACAAAGAGCAATTTTGCTACGGAATGGGGTTCATTCATGTACATTGTTATACCATTTGGAATTAATAACACAAGAATAGTTTTAAGTAGAATCATGATTAATGCCTTCAAAGAATTCATTCACGACTTTTTAGAGGTATACCTTGATTATTGGACAATATATGGCCTTAAAAAATCATATTTAAGTATTGATATTGATGTTTCAAATATGTAGGGTGTTTTAGATATCTCGGTGTCAACCGATTTCATCCTGAAATCTACGACTACCCTATCTAAAAAAATTCATACTTTTAAAATAATGGGTCGTTTTGTGTTTTTATTGCTGAAAGTTCTTGTATTGCGTCAAAATATTCCCAAATAGCCATATTAGCCTTTCCCGCCAAATACCCGGATGCCCAAAATTGTTAAATTCAGCCGTCAGGATTTGTCTATTGAAATTTGTATTTAATTATTTTGAGCCCTGTTTGAGGCTATTTGTGCTCTGTTTAAACTCTGTTATGATCGAACATATCATTATTCCCTTTTACCGAATGGGTTTAACTTGGAATAAGTTTTGGGCTTTATTTGTGACTTTTGGCAATTTTTCGTGTTTTTGTGTTGTCTCATTTTGTTTTTGTGAAATTTCTCTAACAATTCCTTTCTTTGGGTAAGCCCGATTTTTGGCTTGAGCAGATGGAAAACATATATGCACGTTATTCCCGAGAGGAAGTCACCATCGGAGGTTTGGATCACTGGGAAAAAGTGAAGTCATGCACGGAAAAGCCTCATGGGGATGGGCACATTTTGGAAAACAAAGGATTTAAGCTGCAATGGGAAAAATACAAGCAATAGACAGGTGGGAATTTTGTACTGCCTAGTAGGGTACTTTTACCATGACATAAAATTCACTTAAGTTAGCGGTGGGAAAGTTAGAGGTCGCGGTAGGCGGGAATTAATTGCACTGCCTTGCAGGTAAAAATTCCCATGGTGAAATAAAAGAAAAGTGACTTAAGTGAAATCATGGGATTTTAGTGCCTACCTTGCAGGGTAAATAATCCCATTGTCAAAGTCAAATCACTTAAGTGGATCATGGGATTTTAGTGCCTGCCTTGCAGGGTAAAGAATCCCATTATGAAAAAATTCTTAAAAATAGAATTATATGTGCAAAAAAGTGCGACCCACCTTGGGTGAATAATAATGCATTAAATAAATATTTGTTAATATTTATTCACCCAATTTTGGCACCTAGGCTTGTGGAAAAGTCAACAAAGGGAAGTGGACATAAGGAATTTAAAAATAGAATTCCAACATTAAATAAATTTAATTTATTTAATGCATCCCCTTTTGAGAAGGAATAATACTTTTTAAAGTATTAAATGATTATATTAAATCCTATTTTCAAAGGGCTATGGTCAAAGCACACTATGAAGCTTAAGTGAAGTGAAGTGTGGATGATTAAATTGAATTAATTTAATTGATTGGATGGCTGTCCTTAAACATGCTATATTTAAAAGAGAAGAGCTTGATTTTTAATTAATTAATTGCCTTTAATTGTTAGCAAAATTATTAATTATAGAATTGTGAGGGTTATATAAGCGTGGGCAGCCATATGAGTGAATTATTTAATTCACAGGTAAAAATTGCAGCCAAGAGGAAAAGTGCACCCCATTTGAAAAAGGATTTTTCTCAGGCAAGGTGGAAACAAGGCATTTAAAGAAGGATTTTCTCAAAGGTGGAAACAAGGCATTTGAAGTAAGATTTTGCTCGTGCAAGGTGGCAACAAGGCTAAAAGCTTCCAAATTTGGCGCATGCTTTGAAGGAGGTTGATCTTTGTCCTGCATAATTGTTTGCATAAGTGTTACAGTGCTTTACAAAGGAAAAGGAACTTTTATCAATGTCCAATACATTACATATATCCTCCGAATCAAGAATTTTCTAGATCTGCTGAGTTTTGAAGAATTCTAGTCAAATAAGAAGAAAAAGAATTGTTCAGACAAAGATAGACAAAGCTATGGCAAAGAAAAATGAAAAAGAAAGCACAACGGAGTCATGCATCACTTCTAAATTTGTAGATACTGGAGACACAGATCTAGGCTCGAAACCTCTTGCTGAATTGATAGAAAAATCCAGAGCAGGAAAGACTTCACTCATGCGTGCAGGAGAAACTTCACTCATGCGTATAGATTAAAAGTAGTGAAATTATTTGAGTTGTAGCTTTTCCATCCTTATCCCAGTTGCCAAAGTTTGTTATGCAGGTGCAGATCCATATCCAGATGTAGATGCAAATGCAGATGCAAATCGATATGCAGATCCAGATCCAGATCTCATAGTTGCAAAAGCTTTCGGCACAAAGGCTTCATCCTCTTGTTTCGAATGCACTGTGAAGAAGTCGGTGCATGGAAAATTCCTTCCAAGACTTATGCAAATGCTCCCATCTTCTAGTTGAAGCCTTCATTGAATTTTCATTCATCCTAGGAGTGCTTTCCGCAGTTTTTTAATTGCTCATATGCAATTAAAAATAAGGATGATGAGTTATCTACGGAAAACAATGCATTGATGCATGTCTTGGAGAAGAATTATAAAATCTTCAAGGATAAAAGAGAAGACAAGGCAAAGGCAAAACCCAATAGTTTCCAATTCCATCTTATTATTTCCAGATCCAACTACTTCCATCCGCTTCCAGTTCATTTGCTTCCAGATCTAGCCACTACTTCCACTTCTAGCCACTTCCAATTCCAGCCATTTCCAATTCCATCTTGCTTCCAAATCCAACTACTCTCGATTCGGTTTGGTGAGAATCAAAGGCAAAAGAATTAGCTACAGGTAGACATGAAAAAGGACAAGACTGTAGCATTCCTCTTCCTTCTTCTTTCCTCTGACAAAGTAATTGAGTGATCAATTAAATTACACAACTTAAGTGATTGGTTTAAAAGCCATTACTTGAAGAAGTCAACTACTTGGAGATAGGTGGCACGTGTAAAATAGAAGGTTCTATTTTCAGTTGCAAATCATACATGTCATGCAAAGAGGAATTCCAGGAGGGAGATTTCCAGTTGTTTCTTTTCCAACTTCCACATGTGTCAGTTCAACTAAAGCTTCCAACTTGTAATTGCCCTCTACATTCTATAAGTACAGGAAGAACCTCTGGGTTAATAATAAGAATTTGTAAAGCAGCAATCTTGTGTTATAGACTTTGTCTTTGAACCCCGAGAGCAACTTGGAGCAAAGGAATACAAAGGAGCAAGTTTCTGGAGAACTTTGTGTCATGGTGTACTTTGTTTCTTGCTTTTAATCTTAGATCTCTTAATAAACTTTGTGTTATTTTAGATCTAGATCTAGATTTGCCTTTGTTTTATAATTACATGTGTTCATATCTATTAAGTTTCTTCTATGTGCATGTAATTAGCTATGCTATCTACTAATTGGGATGCACATCTTCCCATTTCTTCTCTATATTTCCTTTACTTCCTTCTTCTATAAAATACTTCCTTTCTTGAACAAATTAACTTACTTACTTGCTGCAAAAATTCTTAGTTATGGTTCATGAACTAAGTGGTTAAAGTAAAACCCCGATAGATAATAACACATTTTTAGTGACAAATCCGACATGGGAGCCTCACCGGTTAAATGAGGGAGATTTATCTCATGTCTTCCTAGGTTTGATGCTATGAAAAAATCTATCCAACAATATCTCTCAACTTAAAGAAATGTATATTTATACTGCATTTGCAACATTATTGGGGCATATAATTTGAAAATAAGGGTTGTTGATTGATCCAATGAAAAATTCAGTGATTGTTAATCTGCCCACCTAAAACATAGAAATATGTTCGAATAAATATTGGATATACTAGATATCATATAAAAATTATAAGAAATTATGCAAAGATAAGTGCGCCTTTGGAGTAAATACTAAAGAAAAGAACAAACAAACAAATACAATAGACAAAAGAATGTGTTGATGCTTTTGAAATGATAAAAGATAAGATCTTGCATGCCCCCATTTTAATATTCCAAGATTATAAAGTTTAATTTCATGTTCATGTAGACGTATCTGGAATTTCCATTAGAGTAGGGTGGACACAATTGAGAGAAAAGATGTATCACCCAGTGGCATTTGCAAGAAGAAAATTATCCAAAGATTAAAGTACCTATTCAACTATGGAGAGAGAAGAATTGAGTATCATCTACACCTTGCAAAAATATAGAAAATATTTATTGGCTACTTCATTTTTTTATATAGATCATGAACCATTGAAATATATATTGAATAGACCATTTTTACAAGGTAGGATATGCCACTAGTTAATGTTGTTCCAAGAATTTGAATTCATAATTAGGATAACAACAAGAAGATTGAAAAATGGACTAGACTATTTTTCAAGGATAGAAAATGGTGAAGATGAGGGGATGATAGATGATGATTTCCCTAGTACACATCTATTTAGGGTAGAAGAAATTCCCAAATATTTTGATGAGACAAGATGCAGTTATTGTCCACATGATAATTTCCCAGTGAGTATACCAAACAACAAAAGAAGAATTTACTTAGTGGACGATTTCCCTTTACACTGATTTAGGGAAACTTATATAAGAAATGACAATATGACGTCCTTAGAAGGGTGGCCCTTGAACACGAATGCAAAAATATATTATAAGAGGCACATGAGGGTATAACTATAGGACATAAAGGAGGATATCAAACAACTAGAAATGTTATTATGGATAGGTTATGGGGGATACTCTCTTTAAATATGCACATAAATAGGAAAGGTCTTGTGATATCTATCAACAGGTGGGAAAACCTAATGCTCATGATGAAATTCCCTTAAAACCAATTTTAGCATTGGCACCATTTGAAAAGTGGGCTATAGATTTTATCGGTCCAATCAAACCTACAACAAAACCTTCTCAAGAAAGATTCATAATAACATGGACAAAGTATTTAACAAGATGGGTGGAAGCTATCCCAACTAAGGATTGTACTGCTAATACCACTACTAGATTTATCTATGAAAATATCATTACACAGTTTGGATTCCCTTTGAGTATCACAAGTGACCAAGGGAAACATTTTGTAAATGCTACCATCAAAGAATTGTTAAACAACTTCATGATTAACCATAACAAAAGTACACCTTACCATCCACAAGAAAATGGGACAATGGAAGTATTCAAAAATTTACTAGAGAAGGTGTTTACAAAGATATGTTCACTATAACAAGCAGATTGGGACCTAAAGATACCTACAAGATTATGGGCTTACAACACCACATATACAAGGTTGACAAATTACTTTCCTTTTAGATTGGTATATAGATTGGAAGTTGTGGTCCATATATATTTTTACTCTCAATTTTAAGAGTGTCAGTCACATTTACAATGAATGAAGATTCTTCACTTCATGAGAGATTGATTGAATTGGAGAAACTGGATGAGAAAATTTTCCTAGTAGTGTATAACTAGACCTAAGAAAAGAGAATACAGAAGGCTTGACATGACCGCAAAATAAAGAGAAAATAATTTGACATTGGAGATCAAGTCTTGCTTTATGACAGTAAATGGAAACATCCAGGAAAGTTAAAAGTAAGATGGCTAGGACCTTATATAATTAAAGACATATTACCTTCAGTGCCACAAAGCTTGACCCTCCAACTCAAGGAACTACTAAGGTATGTGAATGGTGCAAGATTAAAAAGATATAATACCTAAAATTTAATATAAATACATATATATATATATAATAATAAACAAAAATAAAAAATAGAAATAAAATTAAATCCGACCTATCTAAAAGCGATAATTAAACGAGATAGGCCAAGGGGTAGGATGAAAACCCACAAGGGCGTCCTTACTCTAATAAATGTAAGAAAAAATAAAAATAAAAAGAAGGAAGATCCACTTTGAGGAAGAATACCCACGTAATAAAGAGAAGGAAGATCATGGAGGAAGAATACATGCACTATAAAGAGAAATAAAAATACGATGAGGAGATAGGCCGTGGTGGAGAGAAAGCCATGAAACTCGGGAGATAAAAATATGTGGAAAGAAGGAATGAGGAAAATCATGGAAATAAGGAAGAAATAAAATCCATCAAAAGAAGGAGCAAAGAAAAATTGTGGAAAGAAGGAATAAAGAAATCCATGGAATAAATTGATAAGGAAAAATCATGGAACAAAGGGATAAAGAGAAAACCTTAGAATGAAGAAAATCGGTAGAAATAAGAAATAAGATGGAGAAGCTACGTGATGAAGGAGAAAATTTTCACAATAAAGGAATAACCGCAAGACTAAAGAAAATCCACGAGAACAAGGACAATACATGGAATTAAGAACAAACATCGCGACAAGACAAAAAAATTATCTCACCAAAACATAATAAATGCAGAGGTGCAAGGAGGAATGTTATAAAAAGCATCAATTGAGAACAAACTAAGGCATAAAAAGATAAAGGAGAAATAGAATGATTCACTAGCAGAAGTGAGAAGAAGAGAGCTAAGGAAAAAAGGGCACGATGAGAAGATCAACATGGATAATCCAATTGAGATCACGCAAGTAGAGCTTCCAAAGAAAAAATTCATGAAGCACTCCATGAAAGCAAACAAACATGATCTAGAGGGCACATTTTCACATATTCCTTATAAATTCACCAATACACGGTATTTAAAAAAATTCATTCATTCTCGGATCCCCAAATACAACCACACACTTTGCTTGAAGTAGATAGAGTGTTCCTCTTAGAAGAAGACACCAATATAAAGGAGATGGTGTATAAAAATACTACAAAAGTAAATAGTGAATTGAATATCGATTCATGGAGTCGCATTCCATACTTTCTAAAGGTAGAAGATGTAATTCAAGTTATTTTAAGACAAATACATAACCAAATGTTGTATTTAGATCAATCACACCCTATTAATAAAGAAATTATGGCTAGGGTTATAGGATTATGTCCACAAGGTTGCTTGGTGTGTAGACAAAAATTTGGGTCACACTATCCTTGATCCCCTTTTGAGTGGTTAACATAGCATGTTCATATAACCACGACCCCTTTACCCCACATTTATATTAATTTAATTACTTACAATTAAATTAATACCCATCCTCACTTTATCTATTAATTTATTTACTTTAATTAAATTAATTTACACCTCACCCAACCACTTCACCTAGACACCTCATCATAAACCCATTCTTAGCATGTTTCTCCTAACTATGATTCAATCTCTACTTTACCTAACTAACCGAGACTTAGTCTTACCCTAAAATCAAATGCCTATTCTTTCTCTAATAGCAAGCTCAAAATACCGTCTTAAACCCGAATCAACATGAAGAACTAGCCAAAAGATAGCTAAGATCTATTATTTTGGCAAACCTATGATTTCTCACCGTAATCGATGCCAATTAACCCTAAACCAATGAAAATTAACCTAAATCATCATCAATTACCATATATTCATTTTGGTAACCTTGTTCAAAAGGTTGGCAATTTTGAGAACTTGGTATTTTTGAGTTTTAGAGAAAGAGAAACCTTCTTGCAAGCACAAACTAGAGCCTACTCAAGCATCCAGATCAACCCTAGCCAACACCAGGACTAATCTAAAGCATTGGTATTAATGGTATCATTTAGGGAAGTGCTTCCGCATAACTGAGCACTAGTTTCATAGATCAACCATTGCTATCCTCCACCAACCAGGCCTATAAATACAAGTAATTGTGTTCTAATCTGCATCATTCTATACTTACTTAGATTGTGGTTTCTTTAGCTCTGTTTATTAGATCATATTCTACTTTACATTCCACCATCCCCACCTTCCTATCAATCCACCCATCCAACAACCCACAACCCCTCCCCCATATCCAACTATTAGACATTCCTGAGCCTTCCTAGATTTTTTACAAGACTAACCATCCTTCTTCCATTCTCTATGCAATCATAGAGAAGCTCCAAAACCAATTTTATTTGATTTCCAAAATTCATCCCCTACTAACGTCAATCACCTTAACCGACGTCATTTTCCCCTTCACCGGCATCGGTCACCAAACCGACGTCGGTTATTGTATCTTCTGACATAATTTTAGTAAGTTGACTTTATCACCCCTAAAACCTCACAAAATCCTCACCCAAGCCAGATACACTACTTGAAGCCACTCCACAGACCTCCCCATCTCTTTGTGCAGACACAGAGAGAACCTGGACCCCTATTTCTAACATTTAACTATTCTACCCTTATCCACCCTAAACTGTCATCAGTCATAGTTAAACCTGCTGCGTTGGTCACACCACTGATGGCATTAGTCTCTATGTTTGATAACCCAACTCAAGACAACAAGATAATACCCACTCCTAAACTTCCCATAACCATTTGTAACCTTTACCAGACCTTTGTCAAACCTATAAAAACTCAAAACCACCTACCCAACCTCTAGATCTGATCATAACCCTGTCTTGTTAGATTAGATTTTCTTATTTTATTTTAATGAGATGCCTAAATCATATCAACTATAGTAGGATTTTACTTGTTTACGTTATTTCTTGCATTAAATTGTATTAAATGGTGGATTGACAACCATCTAGGAAGTATCACGCTTCTTGGATCTAGCACATGCTAGGAAGTCCACTGACATATATTGTTTAATATTCTTCTTATGGTCGTGTTTTACATTTACAGGTAGTTCCTCCTAGCCAAAATCAATTTCTTCACGGTCAACTTAGATTAGAAATCAAAAACACGTGCACAACTTTCAACCAACAAACAACGGTATTCCTCCTTGACCTATCACCCTCTCTCTATTTCATTAATTTTATTAAGAATCCGATGAAGCATTTTGGCATGCCTCATTGGACACTCTCTTGGGTTCATTGCATTTTTCTTCATATAGGGAACTTTTGTGTCTCTTTATTTTTAAAAATACACATTTAATCTTCTCCTAGTTATATTATTTTCTTCTATTTGTCTAAATGACATTTGTGATTTGGTGTTTAAAACACATCATTTCGTTTTCCTACATTTGCATAGCAGTGAAAGAGCACATTCTTTAACTATTCATCATTTCCTACATCGAATTTAAATGTCGATTTGGGTTCTAAAATATATTGCATTTCATCCTTGGATGTAGCATTTTAGATCACATTAAATATTAAGGCTAGCCTATATGATGCAAGTCATGCCCAACTGCTGGTTGACATAATTGAATCATAGAAGCACTTTCTATTCTCTCTCTCTCTTTTCCAAATTGCAAAAATAAAATTCACACATCTTCTTAAACAAAACCTTACCTAGAAGAAGTTTTCAATGATCACACAATCAGAGGATTGACAGTGGATGCCCAACTGGTTTCTTTGTCCAATCATTATCTCAGATGAAGGACTGCCCCCGAAAAAACATAACCTAAAACTACCCTTTGGAATTTTCCTCTTCATAAGATGTCTTCCCAACCAAAAAACTATGTTCTGAATTCACAAGTTAGTCTTAAATAACATAAGCTAAACACATAAAATTCACTTATAGGATTGCATGTTTTTCTTAGCTTTTTCCTAAGTTACGTTTTGAGTTGTGAGGTTACGTTCTCCACTTTCCTCTTCCTTTCACACTCCACCATCATAATTGGAGTATTCTGACTATTTTTAGTGTGTCAGGGTCTAATACTATCATCCTCAGACTTTTGGGTTGATACTCCATCTGAATTAATTCACAAAAACTAATTTTTCTTCACTTCTTCAAATTTCACAGTAACCGGTGTCGGTCTAGTGACCATCACTAGTTTCTATTTATTAGTCGAACTCTAAAACTTAGTGAAGAAAATACAAAAGGTCCACATGGGAGAACAAAGCACATTCAAAGGCGTGTAAGCATCAACAAGGATCACGTGCGAAATGAGAGATAGATTAAGGACTTAGCCATTTTTTATGATGAGGATATATTTTTATAGATAACGTGCGGAGCACTCAAACCATTTGGAGACTTACACGTCACACATTGGCTCTTTTTGGATGATCATCTACAAAGAGATTTGCATGAATGGAGGATAAAGATAGAATTGTGAACTGGTAGTTGACAAATAGAGATCTATTGTTAACACTTTTCCATATAAAGCCTATTTTGTAACGACGCGTGGCTCATAATAGTATGTGACCTATTCTCGGATTATATAAGCGGTGAAGGGAAAGTCCCCACCCTTATATAGATAGATATATATGGAGAGAGAGAAAGACAATAGATATACATGTGAGAACTAGGGTATAGTGAGATTATACTACTAGATCTGTTACACGCATGAGTGTGTACTACTGTTATTGTAATGAAGCTTCTATGTATTTACTGAAATTAATATAATGGTGATTATGGACTAAAACAAGGTGTTCTTATGGTTATAATTTAGTATTGCATGCTTGATTCCATTATGGTTATTTGTTAGATCTATTATATTCTAGATCCAAGTCTGAATATGCACTTTGTATGAAAGATATATTAGTTATAGATCTGCATGATTAAATTCTTCATCATGCTAACATCCTGCAACAATAACCCTAAAGAGGATCTTAGTACCTTTGCGCACTTCAGGTGAGCACTTTGTCTAGTTTGAGTGATGTTCTAGCATGCATGGGCTTGTATTGCTAAATTCTAGGCTACATCATTGGTTCCATTGCCGGGATCTCTTTTTAAGTTATTTTTATGATGGTTTGCGATGAAGACATATAGGTTTACCTTAGCAAGTGTTGAAGAGTAGATACATGATCTAGAAGAAGAATACACATGAAATTTTAACACTGGATCTGATTTTAACACATGCATGTGGATGAAATAGAACATGTATGATAATTTATATGAGATCTTCTTCGCTATATTTCCAGTAGAATTATACAAGTGCCTAATTGTGTATGAATCTAAGCAGAATTAGAGGTATCGTGCACTTTTATAGACATAGGAAGAATTCTTGGCCCTTTATGATGTTGATATGATTTGGAATCGAGCTTTGGATACATGGTTCCATGGTGTTTTAGACAGTTATATCTTGGAGTACTCAATTTCCACTTATTCGTGTCCAGAGGTAGCTGAATTCTAGTTTTTATGATATCTAAGAGGAACTTACGTGCAAGGCATTCCACTTTGTAATTAAGATTGTGATCATAACTTTGAATTTGGAGAGTAAAATAATGGCTAACTAAACCCCACCACATGTGGGGAAGGAGCAAGTTTAGTGAAAGATGGTAGATTTAGCGCGTGAAAGGCAGAGAGAGGAAAGATAGATTAAGTATAATGAGGCACATGAGTAGGAGGTACATAAGTAGCGGGAGGTTACAAAAAAAATGGCTTTGTGGAGAAAGATATTTTGGGAAGGAGTTAAAGTTCAAATAGAAGACGTAGAACCCGAGCCTCAGGAACTCCCCCATTTGGGAAAACAAGATAGGGAACCCTCCTCGGCCTCACATAGAAGCGCGCTAGAAGAGACGACTTGGGCTATAGGTGTACATCTAAATCCACCTGGAAACCCTTCCCTTATGCTTGGTTTTCCAACATCTAGTACAACAAAAATTCAACAAGTTAATTCAAGTAGTGGAAGAGTAGGAGCAAGTATTATGAAAGGCACAGTGATGGCAGCACAAATGCATTTTTGTTATATGGGAGCACCTTTTTGGGTGTATCATCTACACAAAACTCAGTCATGCCAATTTTTAGACTAACTTCTAGAAGTGTTAATGCTTCACAGAATGTTTGTGTACAGTTTAATTCTCCTGTTGGGACACAGGGAAGCACATCTTCTGGTCTGACACCAAATACAGGTACGGGATTAGGAGGCATAGGTAGCTCTAGTTCCGGTGGATCTAGTGGTTCTAGAGGTAGGGTAAACACAGGAGGTTCTGGATTAGGTAGGCAAGGTCTGTACCAACCCCATAATATTTACATGGAGATGTCTCTTCATCTTCCAGAATATAGGGGCATGTAAGATGATGTTGAACATGTGTATATGTGTGAAATATTGTGGTACGCAAAAGGGATCATGGCTTTTGAGCATAGGAAAGCTAATTTTCTACTACGTTACAAGGGCGCGCACACAACTGGTACATAAATTTTGACCACGATCGGACTTACGTAGACTATAAATATTTAAAATATGCATTCCTTAAAGAGTTTCACATCCCTGAGTTTGAGAAAAAGAGTATAAGTGCAATCAAGGATATTAAGCAAGGCACTACTGATAGTGTTAGAGAGTATGATGCCCATTTTAAAATGTTATTATCTAATCTTTCTTATGATATACATGAAAGCCAACATGCAAAGTGGCTTTTTGGGGGCCTAATTACCCATTTTAGCAGTAAATTATCACACAAGACATACACTTGATTCATGCAAAGCACTAGAAGTAGGATTATGCACTGAGGTAGTTTGAAGTATAAATACTAGGGTGAGCCCATTTTTATAAGCACATATCATAGCTATGGAAAAATAGTTGGAGAAACTATCAGCAAATTTAGCACATGAAACACACACAAGGATTTGGTATACATGTTGTGAAGAAGAAGGTCACACAAAGGATAGTTGTCATTGCAGATCAATATGCTCGTTGTTGTTGGATTGTGAGATATGCCATTTAAACCATGATGCTAGCCACTACCCATTATTACAATGTGTGATAAGGAAGAACGTTTCAAGATACTATAAAATCTATAGGTCCACGACTCATGAATAGAAGAATGCCAACTGATTGGTTAGATCCATGATGCTATAGATATTGGTGTATGAAAGACAAGAGTTTCAGATAACTCTAAGGGAAAGAATGAGCATTAGGACTGGGATCAAAATTAGGCATGCTACGATCAAAATGAAGGGAATTTTTAAGGTGGTGGTGGTAGAGGTTGAGGATACTACAATGGATTTGTAGGATGAGGTCGTGGTAGTGAAAGAAGTGAGTTTCCTCATGGAACATATTATACATGCAGATCTCCTTACCACTATAGGCCTGAATGTCCTCAGAATATTACATGTTATTTTTTTGGAAAGAACCATGGCTATGAGGAGCACCCGAACTTATATGAGCATATTAGTAAACAACATAAACAAGAAAACAAAGGCACATGGATGGTTAGGATATAACACATTGTTGAAAATCAATGAATGCCTAAGTTGGAAGTAGAGTCTGAGGTGTTGGAAGTGAAGATCATGACCTGCACTAAGGAGGCATGTGTCAGAGAAACATTGCAGAAAAATCCTACCATAACTAAGGAGGAGGTTCTACATGCATGGTACCCATATCCTTCCCATCAAAAGGAGCTCTATCAAGAAACCAAGGAAGTTTTAAGGAATCTTCAAGGTGAGGTACAGTACTTAAAATAGAAATCAAGGAACATTGAGCAAAAGATAGTATCATATATGGTCCAAACTGATATATATGACTTAAGGGAAGTGTGTAAACTATTGCGCCAGGAAAATATCATTCCATTATTAGGGGATTAGATAAAGGGAAATACTTTACACACAAGTACTAAGACCGGACGACAGATCCTGCATGTGAATCTTCCCCCTCATCACCTAGATTATGACTAGGAAATCACTCGAATGCTTTTGTGGATGGTTGGCTATTGAGTAATATCTTGATTAATACAAAGCGGAAGTCAATGTTCTTACCTTATATGTATAGGTATAAATGGGAAGACCGCTATTCCAGCCATCCTAAAATATATTGTTCATGGCTAATCGAACTAAGGCCACTCCCATCGGGTTTTGAAGGATGCATCCATTACTATACAAGGGGCCAAGTTTACTAGAGATTTTGAGGTTTTAGTGTTGTGAGTCGAGATAGCTACCTAGCTCTATTGGGGCATCCTTGATGCTTTATGAAAATAATGTTGGTCTTAGGTTCAATAAGGGCTATATCAGTTTTGAAAACAAGGAGGAGAGATTTATTATCTCGTTAATGAGATGGAAAATCCATGCCCTATGTTAAGCCCTTGAGTGAAGAAGATCCGAATGGGATTTATGTACGTGCCATCCGAGATCCAAAAATACTTGAGCCAAATAAAGAAGGAATCATTCAGTGGGAGGATGCAAAGTCTTTTAGAAATACTACAAGTGTTTCTTATGATAATTGGGCTCATAGTACCTATGAGTTGGTAGGGCACGAAGTAAAGAGCATATTTTCTAGAGGAAGAAAAATGTGTTATGTCAGGAAAATAGGTAACAACTCGGTACCTTATTACATCGGAGAAGGAGATCCTATGGTATTCTACACACCATGGAAGAACAGTGGATAGACCCATTGGAAAGAAGGAATATGTTAGCATATACACTACGTGGGATAGTAGCATGCTAGTGGATGGCCCAGAAGGATAATCTTGCGAGGATAAAATGAAATTGGGATTGCTCTTACTACCGGTTCCTCGGGAGAAATGCACCTAATCAAATCTATACTTTTATGGTAATCAACCTATTCAGCACCACATTTAGAAGTGTGAGATACTCCATAGAGAAGGGCAAGAAACTTTACCACCTTTTCTATAGGTTCACAAGTTTTATTCCACTTTAGAAGGATGCACATGTGCTTGGTATGTATATGCCTAACTCCATAGAGAGAATACAAATTAGTAAGATTTAATTATAGGAATAACCTAGACATTTGACTTCTTCTCTACAAATCCTTTGGTGGAAGAAACCTTGAAAGTCATATAACACTTAACTATGGGAGATAGTTCCAAAGCTAAAGAGCTCCTTCAGGAGTTATTAGATGAAGGAGCCTCAGGAGTGTGTCTTGTTGGAGAGACAGAGACCGATGCAACATTACTTCAATGCACTTTCCTTGAGAAAGAAAAGGGAAAAATGGTCTACTTAGTGGATGATGAAGAAGTAGAAAATATGGATGTAAATAATTCAACGGGTAGGTAGGAGGTATTGGAAAGTACAAATAAGACCACGCATGCATATCATGAACCTATGAATACAAAGAAGATGAATATTGGATTAGAGGTTGAGCCTAAGGAAGGCATAATTGGGGACTATTGGTTAGACTCTGGGTTGCAAAAATCATAGATTTACTATGGGATTACAAGGACTTATTCCCTAGGGTACCATGAACTTAAAGGTGTACATGAATTGTTAGGGGATATGAAGATAAAACTTAAAGAGGGTGCACGCCCATGACAAAATGTTGAAGAATGGAATTATCAAGCCCATTGATGAGTTAGAATGGGTAAGTCCAATGGTGATTAGTTTCAATAAAGATGGATGGATTAGGATTTTCATGGAATACATGGAGCTGAATGTTACATGTGTGGTGATCCTTTCCTACGCCATTCGCCGAGGAAATACTAGAAGGCGTTGCAGGGCATGAAATATATTCGTTCATAGATGGTTTCTCTGGGTATCATCAAGTTTAGATTTCCAAAGAGGATCAGGAAAAGACTAAATTTACTACTAAATGGGGTAGCTTTGCCTATATCGTAATGCCTTTTGGTCTGAAAAATGTGCTGTTGTATTTTAGCGTAGAGTTGTTCAAGCATTCAAGGAATGTATTCACAACTTCTTACAGGTATATTTAGATGATTAGATGGTGTATGGATTAGTTAAGGATCATTTCCATAATCTATGCTTAATGTTTGAAAGATGTAGACAATTGAGTATATCATTAAACATCAAGAAATTCATATTTTTATACCATTTGGGATACTTTGTTAGGACACATAATGGAAGGAGGGTTTGTTTGTTGATCCAGCCAAGGTTGCATTCATTATAGGCCTAAGGGAACCTACCAATCAGAGTGAGGCATGTGGATTTTGGGTCATACGAGGATATTACAGAAGTTTATCAAAGGATATGCCAAAATTTTTGCACCGTTGGAAGAGTTACTAAAAGGAAAGGTACATTCTCTTTGGGGAGAACAACAAAGAAACACACATTCGAGACATTAAAGGAAAAAATTACTACCATGCCTATTCTATATTTTCCTTCATGGTACCAACCCTTTCATGTACATGTTGATGCCTCTGGCATGGCCATTAGCGTGGTGATGGCTGAACCTAGAGAAGGTATTGTAGATCATATTATTTGTTTTGTTAGTAGAAAGTTGACTCATGTAGAACAGAATTACACAACTATAGAGCGTGAAGCTTTGTCAATGATCTATGTGCTACATAAATTCTGCTAGTACCTACTAGCTACACCATTCGTCTTTTATATAGATCACATGGCATTGAAGTATTTGGTAAACAAACATGTTCTATAAGGGCACATATGTCGATGGGTGCTCTTATTTCAGGAATTTGATTTCATAGTTGTGGTAAAACCAAGGAAAAGTAATTCTAGACCATACCATCTATCCAAAATACAGTTAGGAGAAGAAGCATAAGCCATTGAGGATACCATGCCCGATGCACAATTATACATGTTACAATGAGCGCCATTAGAACTAGAATATATTTTTGTATTTCTACAAATAGAGATGACACCAGAAGGAATGAAATCCTTAGAGATGAAACAACTTACTATACATGCAACACCCTATATGTTAATAAGTGGTGACCTATACAAATTAGGTCGAGATGAAGTCTTACGCCATTGTGTATTGGTACATGAGTGCACTGATATTATGGAAGAAGCTCATGGTGGTATTGCATGGCCACTATGTTGGTTATGCCACTTGCACATAAGCTTCTACTCATTTAATTATGGTGGGAGACCCTATATAAATATTGTAAGGAATTTTGTAAGGGTTGTGATCATTGTAAATGCCTTTGGAAACTAGGTCAATGAGATGAAATTCCTCTAAGACCAATTACTACTGCAAAATCATTTGAGAAATGGGCTATAGATTTTTGGGTCCTATTTCACCATCTACGCAGAACTGGATCATGTTACTTCATAACTTGCACATATTATCTGACAAGGTGGGTAGAATTAGCACCTACAAAGGATTTTACAAATGGTCACAACAACCAAGTTCCTTCGGGAAATTAATATTACAAGGTATGGATGTCCTTTAAGTTTTACCAATGATAGGGGTAAACATTTTCTTAATGAGACAATCAGAATTCTATTGGATGAATTCATGATTGCACACCCTAAGACTACACCCTATCATCCTCAGAAAAATGGGACTACTAAGGCTTTCAATAAAATTTTGAGCCAAACATTGACAAAAATATGTGATATTGGAAGAAAGGATTGGGATTATAAGGTACCTATAGTAATTTGGGAATATCAAACAACATATATAAGGTTGAACAAATCCATACTATTTCAATTAGTGTTTGGCATAGAAGCCATTCTTCCTATGGAATTTATGTTACCTTCTTTACGTATTGCATGCACTAGAGGTCTTGCTGATGAGAAAGCATGAAAAGAACACATTGACCATTTAATAAAATTGGATGAACGCAATGAGCCATAGCACATTGGGATAAAAAACAAGAGTAGGCCGGAAGAAAGCATGGCATGAAAGGCACATCAAGGATAAAAAGTTAGAGATAGGAAAAATGGTGATCATTTATGATTCTAAGTTTTTGCACCATCCAGAAAAATCAAGATACATTAGTTTGGGCCATATTTTATCAATCACATATTCAAATTAGGTGCTTGTTTGTTAGAGGACCTTAATGGAATATGGTTACTCAAGTTACTTCAACGGAAGTAGGCTCCTGCTATAAATAAGTCTTCTTAGTGTTTGTAATAAGGAATTCTTGCCATTTAGATTAGGTTTTCAATTCTAAATTTCCTTAATGTATTTATTTATTTGTTTCTATGCTTTTACAATTTAGTTTATGTGTTTACGTAATAAGCGCATTTAAGCACCAAGAAGGTAATTACTATTTGAAGAATTTTTATGCGTAGAGGACTGCACATACCCTTAGTGTGGGGTAGGTTATTGATATTTGGGTACATGACTTTTGAAAATAAGTACACATGAAAGGAACTATCTACAAGTGCTATTCAAGGTTGGAAAATTGAAAAAAATAGAGATTTCTTCTAGACACAAGGACCATAGATAGAGAGGAATGAAGAAACAAGTACAGGGGACCAAGAAGACTACTAGTGTAAGGCACGGTGATCGGTACTTAGGTGCATGGAAGTGCAATCAAGAGAAGTCTCATGTGCAAAAGGTAGGAGGGCATGCTAGAAGGTTATAGCTTGGGCTTGAAGATTTAGAGTGTGGAAATAATGAAAATGGTCAATTAAAGAGAGGATTGTCGGTAGGTAGAGGAGCAATAAAATGCACTAAATTTTGAAATTCTATATAAGGATGGGATGCGAGTTCATTTTTACCATTACAATTGAGAGAATTTGAAAAGGGTTAAGTGTGAATGAGCTGAGAAATCATGTTGAGGTGCGTAGAGTGTGAAACCATATGTGAGGAGAAGGGTTATACTAAGGAGAAGCTTGTGTTCCCATAGGAGAAGGGTTTGAGTGAAACAGACGTGTTACAAACAAGCTATGGCACGTGATTTCCACTAGGGCACAAAGATTTAAGCTACGGTTCTATTTTCTCAACTACAGAGGGAAGAAAAGAGAGATTTTTCAAATGACACCAAAGAAAGCACCCATAGCAGGAGCTAAAGGGAAGAAGAAGGTTGAAGTGGAAGAAGATATTTCTCCCGAGAGTAATTTTTTAGAAATGTAGTATGTAGAGGGCATGATTACGGGAAAAGAATGGGATTCCTATGTCTGAAAATGTCAAATCAATGACTACAACCATAAAAAGTCATATAATGAGAAGGATCTTGATGCGTTATTGAGCACCAAAACAAACAAGTGCATGGAAGAGGATATGCTTTAGTATATGATGACACTTTGGTGAGAAGTTGTTGAAGTAGAATGGAGTCTACTAGCTATATGAGCTACCATATTTTGGAAAGTATGAACCATTTTATTAATGGCTAATGAGAAGAGTCCATGAGGACTTCTTCTACTTCGCCAGATGAAGGTTAAGAATCATAACTACTTTTATTTCAACGATGACAGGGACTAAGGGCCTTAGGGTTAGATCTAGATAATGATTTAACTGATAAAGCCACAATCCTAGAGATGAGGAAGGAGCTAGGGTATACCAAGGGTCCATGCAACATGGAAATTGACAAGTTGAAGAAGTACCCAGTAGTGCAGGTAGCTTCACATCTTGTGACAAAGTTGGATGACCAAGGAAGGTGGCCACGAGTAAACACAATGTGGTTGCATGTTGCCAAGAAGACGTATCAAGGAGTGGTATACAACATTACAAATCACATAGAAAATACAATCATCGAAGAAGCACGGACATGTGACAAAATCAATTTTGGCACTGTGTTATTTTCCTTAGTATTCATGGATGTTGGGGTGCTGATGGGCCAAAGGAGAAGATTTGGAGTAGCCCACGAGACACAAGTCACCTGCAGAGAGGTTTTGAAAATACTTGTGTGATGGATCAATGAGTGGACCATTTAAGTAGAGGGTGGAGATGTGGTATGATAGACTCCATGTGGCATTCAAGGAAGAGTGGCACATACCCAAGGATTTACCTTCGGTGGTGGGTAAGGCAGTTTAGTTTGTAGTATACCAACATTTTTGCATCGCACAATTTCTGATGAAGAACAGGGTTTGGAGCCCATGGTGAAAAATTCCATACGCCTTCAAAGTAAGGTATTTCTAGGCATCATTTCATCGGTTCTTAGATGTGTGCCACTTAACCTTCAATGTAGACAAGGTAGATTATGACTACCACACTCTGAGGAAGAAGTATGTATATCTAGGGCCTAATGCATACATTGAAATACCTATTTCAGATATTATAAGCGTGAAACCTATGAGCTTATAAGTTGGGGACACATGAGTAGAATTTTTGTACCTACAACTCAAACCCAAGCTATAGAACACTAAGTATGAGGAGAATGATTTTGTGCTCCCAGGGCCTCCAAAGGGTAAGCATACAATGGAGAATGTTCCAACACCTAAGACCATAGAAACAATTTCTATTCGATGGTGAAGAGGAGGAGCATGAGGATAATGGTGGTTTGGAACACGAGATAGAAGACAACCTCCAAATAAGGATGAAGCTAAGTATGTAACTACTCCACCTCAGCCATAAGAGGGAGATGATGAGGACTTGGATGTAGTCCAAGGAGAGTTCTGATTCAAGAGAGTGTTCAGGAGAACAAGGACCCAAGGTGCTACTCTACAAAATGCACAAACCACCTTAAATCTCTCCACAAAAGGAGACAACCGAGAAACAGATAAGGAAATTAAAGATGAATGAGGAAGCTAAATATTCTAAGGAAAGTACACCCGATTCTCCTACACGTCCAGAGAATGTAGAGGAATAAAAATATGAATAAATGAAGGATGGAGAAGAGGAAGAAAAAGGGCGAAGAGACAAAAATAGAGACATCTCGGGATATAACAACACAAGTTCCCAATATTGAAGCCCAAGTTCCTAAGAAGACTAGATCAAGAAGAATGAGTGGAGTATATTCCACCAGCCATGGGCTACACTTAGACAGAGGTAAAATTGTCCACGCCCATTTCCAAATCACAATGACACAAAAGGAGTTATATGGCTAGGAATTAATGGATGAAGATATGGTGATAGTGCGCGTATAAGGAAGCAATTTTCTTGGTCAATGCACATGCACATGGATGAACTAGAATTTTATTTATGTGAGGAGTCATGCATGTCAAGGAGGTTGAAAATGACACCTTAGGCCAAACACATAACATTAAATCCTACTTTTATGTCAGATGAATAGGTGAGAAATGCTTTGGTGAAAGTATCAATAGAGGTCGCACGTTGGAATATGGATAAATCTGCCACAATTAGGGCACTAAGGGAGGAGTCATGACTAAGGATGATGAGATAGCGTTCTTGAAATAGGAAAAATATTTAGCATAGAAGAAGAATGATGTGTTTTTTAGCATGACAGAGGAGATTGGTGACAATGTCATGAAGGATAGGCCACACTTAGAACCAAAGGTACCCAAGACGTTTCCTTTGGCAATACATTATATGAGTACATTGGTGGACTTAGTGCTAGAAGATGAACCTCTGTGCATGCCTTAGCTAAAGGATCTAGCACAAGAAGAAGAGTGGGAAAAGGCTTCATTGATGCGGAATATTGCATCATATGAAGGATTACTTCAGAGCTTACAAGAAGAACTCAAGAAGGTGGATCAAGTGCTAAATATGTGTACAATGCCAGAGGTTGTTGTAAGGACCAGGAACATTTTAGAAGACAATGAGGTCCTAAAGGCCATGAAGGATGACACATTGGGCCACATAGAATAATTAAAACTTGTTAAGAAGAAGTGTGAGGCCCTTACAACTGCTCAAGAACCTCACAAGGAAATGCTGGATGAGCTTGGAAAACTCATCACTCAAAATATGGACTTGTTGGAAGGGAAAATGACATACATGTCTAGCATTGTGTTGGTATTATAGAATTAAAGAGGAAATATTGCAATGGATGAATTGGATTCAATTGCAATAGATATTCAAGAGAAAGTATAGGTCATACTCAATGATTAGAAGACCTTAGAAACGGAGATAAAAGAGGAATATCCAGAATTGATTATTCTTGTTATAGAAGAGGATACTACAAGTTGAAGACATTATTTCATTCATCCAAATTATTTCTATTCCTTTATTCATATTCTTTGGTTTGTTTTTGGAGACAACCATTGCTGGGTAGAAATGAAACTAGTGTGGGGTAATGTTGATCAGTCAAACTTTGGCACTTAGTGAATAAAATACAAAAGTTTCACACAGGAGAACAGAGCACATTCAAAGGCAAGGAAGCATTAGCGAGGATTGCACACGAGATCGAGAGGCGATTTGAGACTTATCCCTTTTTCATGACGAGGATCTATTTTTAGAGATAGAATATGGATCACTCAAACTGATTGGCAACTTGTATGTCACACATTGTCTAATTTTTATGATCGATACAAAACACTTTGAATGAATGCGAAACGATAGAATTGTGAACTGATAGTTGACAAAGAGAGATCTATTGTTAACACTCTTGCATGTAAGCCTATTTTTGTAATGGCACGTGGCTAATAATAGCATATGACCTATTCTGAGATTAGATAAGTGGTGAATGGCAAGTCCCCACCCTTATAAAGATAGATATATGTGGAGAGAGAGAGCATAGATATACGTCGATAACTAGGGTATAGTGAGATTATATTTCTAGATCTTTTATGTGCATGAGCATGTACTACTGTTATTGTAATGAAGCTTTTGTGTATTTACTGTGATTAATATAATGGTAATTATGGACTAAAAAAGGTGTTCTTATGGTTATAATTCAGTATTACATGTTCGATTCCATTATCGTTATCTGTTAGATCTTTTATATTCTAGATCCAGGTATGAATATGCATTGTATGAAAGATATATTAGTTATAGCTCTACATGATTAAATTCTTCATCATGCTAACATCCTGCAACAACAACTCTAAATAGAGCCTGCTAGATTTTCACACTTTGGGTGAGTACTCATTCTAGGTTTAGTGATGTGCCAAAGGCACCTAGGCTTGTATTGCTAAATTCTAGGATGCATCGGTTTCCATTTGACCATCATCGCTTTCCCTAACCGATGTCGCTTATCAGCTCTTTTGGTCATTTTACCCAAAATAAATTCATCACCTCTTCTATTCTATTTGAATTTCTCAAGACATCATCATATCCCTAGAATTCTAATATCATTATCATATACAGATTTCCTCATTCCATTTTCATCATTTTTGGCCTCATTTTCTAAAACTGTTGATTTCCCACAGTAACTTATCGATTACTTTAACCATCATCGGTCCCTTTTTAATTGTCATCGGTTATTTAAACTATCGTTCGGTTCCTTTCTTCTGATTTTTAATTAGAACACCAACCAAGTTCACCTCCCAAAATCTATCCTTATCCATTTTTGTTGTTTTTCTGTGTTATTAACAGAGTACAGTTTATTAGGTATACACTAATTCAAATGGTGTTGACTTGTACCCAAACCAACGCCCTTGTGTTTCACACCAGCCTTCAGCCACTTCCACCTAGCCTATCACCACCTTCTATCTTTTCACCTATGGATCCAACTCAGCTGTCACCATCGGTCACCGGTGATGAGGAGTTTGTAAGACTCCTTGACCGAGAATCATGCTACCCTACAACACTTCTTTCCCCATTCCTCCACCTGGGACTCCTCATGATAGTTAATATATGGCATGCCTGTGTCTATCCCTCCTGCCCTCGCTCCCACTTCTACATCAGCTACCACTATCTCAGCATTTCCTTCATCCACCTTACCCCCTGTGGTATCTCAACTAGACCCCGCATCCTCTATAACTGCTGCACCAATGAAATCTATCACACCCGTGGTGTCGACCATTCCTTCACCAACCACCTTAAGCATGGCCCCATTTGTACCCTTTACCTCGTATGTACCAGTTACATCACAACCACCCATGGTGTTGGCAACCCACACCCCATTCCAAAACCTCATCCTTTCCATCACACAGTCTCTACCCCTAATTAATATGAGAGTCATTAAGACAACCCCTCCTGTTTACACGCATTACCGATAACCACCTATCATGTCTATCACTTATTTAAGATATATTCCACCTGCATCTATTCCCCTTTGCAATTTTCATACCATTCCTCACAACCCACCAATGACCTCATTAGGATGATGATGGAAAACATTCAAACATTAGAAGCAACAATTTTTGGATCTCGTAACTCCTTAACTTATGACAAAATCTATAATGATCCTATTCATCCATATATCCCCATTCACCCATACCATGTACATTGGGAAATGTCCAAATTCAATCATTTCAACAAGTAAAGAATAACCACAACAACACTTGTAGTCATTCAAACGTGGGTGTTATCTAATTTCCCATGGCGATGCTTTACTCTTGTGGCCATTCCCCATATCCTTGACCAGACCCACCTTAGATTGGTATAATGGTTTACCCAGAAATTTAATCTACTCCTCTAACCAAGTGTCTCAAGAATTCTTGGACCACTTCTCAATCAATGTCATCAAAAAAGTCGCCATGACCGACCTATACTCGACACGACATTATGACGATGAATATATCGTAGATTTTATGCCTGATGACGAAGTCTTATCAACCAATTAACATTCGATTACCTCAATTTGAGCTTATAGAGTTATTCAATAGATCTTGTGCTAGAAACATCTCACCAAATATGCAAGTACAAACCATCCGTACCTTTGTTGAAGCATTTACCATGGCATAAAAGATGGAAATTCGTGCTATTGAAGAAAATAAAATCCATTTACGAAATAACAATGCCACGTTCAAGTCAAATGATCCTTCTTCATCTTCAAAGCCCTTATTTTTTTTTTTCAAAATCCAAAGGATCTCATAATGTGGTAGTTCTCAAAGTTGGTCCATTCCATCCATCTAATAAAGGAAAACCTTCCTCCAATCTTTCTCCCATTCACACTTTTCATTTCTAATGAGAACAATGAAAATAAACTCGATTGGAGAGACCTATTCTTTAGTGTTGGAAAAGATTCTTAAGGTCGAGCCATTGTACTACCCCCATAAAACCTCATACTGGTTTCGATCCCACTCATCCTATGCCCACATGGTATAAGGAACATGACTATTGTAATTATCATCAAAGGCCATAGTGATGGTAATTACATAACTTTTAAGAACATTGTCTAGGAAATGTTAGATAATGGAGATCTCATCTGACAACTTTGAATGCACCAAAAAATCAAAACTTGCATATCTTTAAGAATCCATTCCATAACCATACACCATCATCTAATCAAAATGGTTAACCTTCAACCAATGACATCAATGTCCGTGAAGTCCACATTGTTTTTGATATCATACCATCCATTCCTCAATTTCCACCTATTTCATCGATTGAGGATATTCTAGCACTAGCTCCTCTACCTGCATAGGAGTATACCTCATCCACTTCTTCACCCACAAAATGATTCCTCTTCATCCCCCCTTCACCCACGGAGTAGTCCATAATTTATACTGATGTTGTTTCACCATCTACCTCACAACCTACCAAATAATAAATGGTATTAACTCTCCTACCCACAGGAGAATCATCATTGCATTCTCCTCCACCAAAAGAGAAATCTACCTCACCCACCTAGCATCTCTCCTACCCATGGGAGATCCTTTATACGCACCGCTTCCTGTTGGGGAAAATTCCCCATTAGCATTCCAAGATCTCGTTGATATGGTCTTGGCTCTTTTACCCAAAGAGTCCAAGGCTAACCAATTCTCTATCCCACGACATATTTTATACGGATTTCCACTAAACCAACTACATTCATCTTACAACAATGACATTTTCATGGTCGGCCGATCGTTTGGATTATGTTGATATTTCCATGCTTTAGGGATGTCTTCACTCCCCTTTTGACTCAAAAAAAAAAAAATTCCTACATATACTTCCATGATCTATCCAAAGGTATTTCCAAAGACCAAATTGACCACCGACCATACACATTGAAATGGCCACTTATTCATCACCTTTACCTACATCTAAACCTTTACCCATGACTAAAACCATTCCTATATCTATCAACCTACATGTACCTACATTTTTTCCCATATCTATACCTATCACTACCTTGGGTATCATGTCGATATCCAGCCTTGTCCATCCACCTATCAAAGTGAACTTATCCACACCTTCCCAAGTTCACACTAAAAATATTCCTCCACCTAAAAGGAAGACCCAACCTTCTAGGATGCATACACCGTCTCACCCACAAAAATTTGTCACCTTCGCCCCTTCCATCGATCCTAGGACCTTACCCATCAACCTTGGGCAAATAACCCCTACCTAAGGAAAATCAAAATCTAAGAAACCTACTTCTTCATCACAATCCTTTGTTACACCCAATTTACCTACACAACAAACACCCTTGCCGTCACCCATACATTTATTACCACCTATGCCTTCACCAAATACCATAACCCCAACATTACCTACATGAATTTAACCCATACATTCCACTGACCTCCACCAACCACATCCACCGCACCTCCATTTTCCCCATGGCTAACCCGTCCTCTTCCACCATTTGCTTTCCTTCTATATCATGTACTCCCACCTCAACTTTAAAAAGAAGGTGCATCCAATGGCAAGAACTCACTATCCTCTAATAGGGTAGTTAAATAAACAACACCTTCTAGTGCTAGTTCTTACGCCACATCCTTACCCAAACAAGTACCATCAAAACCTAATACAAGTACCACTAACCAAGCCAATAGTCAAACCTATTCCACCCCATATAACACCTCTTCCACCAAAATAATCCTCACCTTTACTCATACCCACACTCACTTCCCACTCGTAATCCATTGGCATAGTCCTACGCCAACATTTTAGCCAACCTCTTAGAGACCTTGGTCATCACATTATCGCTTCTTAGACCTTACGACCTCCTTAAACCCAAACCAAAAGGGTTTGTTGAAACTAAAATTTGTGCCTACCATTATGTGCCAAGACATGATGTAGAGGGTTATAAGGATCTCAAAACCATGTTCCTCTAATTATGTCCTCTTGAATAAAATTTTGATGAAGATGATCTTCTTGATGAGGACCATGTTTCATCTTCACCTCGTCACCGTACATCCCCGCCCACTATCTATTCAATGACCTGTATCACCACCTCCACAACCCTTTAACCACCTCCAAAATTTGAGATCAACATGGTCTATATTAGAGAGTTGGTCAAACCACCACCTAAATTCCAGGTGTTCCTAAACAATTCGCAAGGTTCTTACCCCGCATTAGGTTTTTGTCCATCATGTCACTATACTACTCATGGCATACCTTCTCTCTATCTACCTCTTTCCCTCGATTAACTTGATCCAAGTTTCCACTCATGCCTAAAAGGACAAAGGAAAAGAAAAGAAAACCATCCCATCAACCAATCCCATGCCCAATATACCTATTAGTGTAGATTCATAGCACCCCCAAATCAACCCTCAAATCTGTTGTAGACAAATGGACGATTCGGTGTGAATGCACAACATGGAGTTTTCCCAAAGTGTGGGACCTTTTACAATTGGGGAAAACTCTCCAAATTGAAGCTGGTTCTTACTCCTCTGTTTAGGTGTATGCATGCAATTTTTGCAAAGGTTCTAATTCAAAATTCCTACTCTAAAACTACCAAGGAGACAGGGTTGAGAGAAAACATGGAAATGGAAACAAAACTAAGCAAAAATAGAACGGTGATACACCAAAGGAGTGTTGGAATTCTTGCTTTGAAAATTTGACACAGATCATGGAGATTCAACACCAAAACATGCACAGATTATCGAATGCAATGAAAGATCAGAAGACAATAATAAATACATGAGAGGATTGAAAATTAATCACAGAACATATATTATCATTTCCAAGTTTGAGTCAATACGTTCCATTGGTGAAGAGGAAAAAAATGAATTACAATCTCCATGGGAGGTCTGAAATTCTACAAATATACCTACTAAGGAAGAAAAGAGAGCTTGCAGAAGCAAGGGGGTCCAACCTTTTTCAAAAATGAGCCAAATTTGGCTTTTATCAAAACACAGAACAGAGGAAAAAGAAAAATTTGTGCCAGAGATTTATGAGCTCAACCACCAATCAAATCCCTTCAATCTCACCTAAAAAGTGATGGGCTTCATGGAAAAACCCATATGCCAAAGTACATTGCTCTGCAGATCCAAAAATAACCCATACTTCATTGATTTTGGTGGTTGGGAACCATTTCTACGTTTTTTGCATGCCAGAGACGTTTTCTTGATTTTCTCCCACAAAACTTGACCAAAAATAAAAATTGAGGATTCCATCATGTAGATAATTTTAACAGCCTTCCAATGATGCCAAAATTGCAAAAATCTAAGCTCTGGTGTGAAAGATATGCCCCTCTAGAAGATTTGGGCAAAAATAGATAAAATTAGGGAAAAATCATGTTTTCGGGCCGATATTTACCTTTTTTCCTTTTAAATTTTAAATTGGGAAAATTTCCCAATTTACCTCCATGCCCCACTCTCCCGATGACATGTGCACCCTCTGGATGATCCGTGGGCAAGACCTGCCTTTTTTCCCTCTGATTTCAAATTGGGAAAATTTCCCAAAAACAAATCCATGCCTCGTTGTCCCGATGACACATGGTGCCTTTTGATTTGGCGTGGAGGTGCGGCCCAAATTTTTCTCTTCTCCTTCATGGGCTCATGGGCTGATTTTTGACTTTGAGTTTTTAGCCAAAAAAGGCTAAGTGTCACAATTTCCTCCTTGGCCCCGCAAGTCCATTTCTTCCCTTTGTTGGGCCCGTGGGCCAAATATTTCCTTTGTGCCCTTTTTCTACAAAAAGGGATAAGTGCCCAAATTTTCTCCTTGTCTCCACCGACCCATGAAATTTCCTTGGCAAAATTCTTCCCCCGCTCCACCGCCCCAAGATTTCCTGGCACAATTTCCTCCTTACCTCTGCGGGCCCACCCAGGCAAATTTTCACTGTGCTAACTCTACCGAGCCATAACTCAAAAAATACAAGGAGTTAGGATGACTTCTTTACCTTTCTGGAAAGGTGAGAAAATCCTCTATCTAATGAAAACATACCTAGAAAATTTTGAGTCCCTGAAGCATGCAAAAATTCATTTTAAGTACCAGCAAAGGAAAAGGAGGAGTTAACCAAAATAAGCATGGGCTTATTTTGGATAACAATTCAGTGACTCGGAGGGGTCATCTGCCTGCTAGATGAAAAGACTAGCTGCCTTGAAGCATCCATTGGGCATGGAGTCATGATAGATTGTAAAATGATCCTCTACTTGAAAACTTCCCTTTTAAGCCTCTTGGAAACCACTAAAAATGAAAAGGTTGTGACCAAATGCCAAGACAATGCACTATGCAAGAGCAAAAACTAGCACCACAAAACTATGTACAAACATGAAAATCATACATACCCCAAGTGGGATATGTAGAGTGTGCACAAGAACTTATTTTTCTAAAAAAAAACCTACCTACACTACTCTAACTAGAAGCAAATGTGAGCTAAATAAAACCTACAACTGGTTGTGCAAAATAGCTTCCTTTCTTCAAAATGGGAAACCATGCAATTGATTTGGAGCTGATCATGGTTGGTTGGATGAGTGGAAAATCAACAATAAGCTAGTCTTCTACCCAAATTAGCAAGGTGTCAGCTGAAAGAAAATTAGATACCTCTTTTAGTTTCTCTACATTTGGATTGAAGAGGCATTGCAGTTGATCCTTGGTGCTTTGACGCTCATACTCATGCTTGGAAGTAAGCATGACTGTTGGAAACTCCTCCTTTGGCTCCAATGAAGCCACATACCTGATTGGGCAAGGTCTGATCTATTGAATGTGCCCATAACTCTGATTTTCTACTCCACAAATGGAGTCATCTCATAGACCTTCCTGAATGAATGGCGTGGAAGAAATGGTAGAAACCTCATACTCTTTCCCTTCTTCTTTCCGTGAAGCACACAGAAGATTAAAATCTTCCAATCTTGGTTCCAATGAGCTGTCACAAAATGCAAGCTGCTGTTTTGGAATGTTTTCCCTCATGGCAGCAGGCTCTTGATGTTGAAGAACGAATGGTAGAGAAGAAAATGTTGCAATTTCAGCTGGCTCCTCCTCAAGACATTCCTCTAAGTCTGATAAACAATCAAACTCTTCACTGTCCCGCTACAAAAAGTTTTTCCCTCTTGCATGGTGACCTCCAAATCTACATTTTCTTCACCATGTGCAACTTCATTTTCAAACATGCAACTTGCCAATTCGAACTCATCCAAGAAATCAGATTTTTGGAGAGATGAAGTGGGAGAGAAACATGGAATTTCTTGTGCCTTTTGCTCACAATTTGGACCTGTTTTGTTCACCTCCATAATGGCTTCATCGATCAAATCAGCCCCTTCAAACGAAAGAAAAAATGTATTAATAATGCTTCCTTCTTCTATTGTTGCAAAAACTGACTTGATCTCATCCATTTGCTCCTCAAAAATGGGATTTTGAGCTGGTTTTTCTTCCTCCATAATGACTGATTTTGTAGTGCAAATTGGATCAGCATTTTCTTTGGGAAAAGTGCCAACATGGACACCCAACTCATCACAAACAAACTGTTGTTTTTCTTGCTTCACTGCTGCTATAAAATCAGCCTTGTTTACCACTTGTTCCCCAACTCCAACTTCCTCTTTTGGCTTCACCATCAAGGGGATTTTTGTGATCCCGAATTTGAGAGCCAAACTCAACAAACTTTGAATTTTTTCATCCTTGTTTAGCTCTTCTTTTTGCTGCTGTTTTCCTTGACTGGCATTCTGATTTTTTCTTTCCCAACATGGATTCGGGAATGCAAGAGGAGGGGTGGGTTGTGGTTCAACTATTTTTTCAATTATTTGTGGTTTTGGAGGAGGTAAAAATTCATTTTTCTTTGGAGGGAATGGCTGTTTGGAATGGAAAAGAGTAGAGAAATTGAGGTGGGATGGGAGACTAGGAGGTGAAGAAATGGAATTAGCTTTTGGGATAGTAGATGGAGAGTTTAAAACTTGACACTGCTGAGATAAAACAGATTGGGAAAGAGGAAAAGAAAAAGCATGAGATGGTGTGCTTACCCATTGACAAGGTTGTTGAATACTCCTCTCATACACCTCTATTCCTTCAGTCCACTTTGCAAGCAATGGCAGCATTGCAACAATGAAGTCAAGTTTCTCTTGTGGGCTATAATGCCTTGGAAAAGGTCCCACCCATGGATAGGGTGCTCCATAACCGATTCCAAATGCTTTCCTCTGTGCTTGAGCCCTTGATTGCACCATGTTTTCCTCCATCTTTTGGATTTTCTCCAAAAAATCCACATTTTCTTCTTGACTGCCCTCATCATATGCATATTCTTGTGCTTGATATGCTTCATAGCCAAACTGATTTTGGCATTGCTCATATGGATATGCATACTAGTTTTGAATTTGATCAAAATGCTGATCTGGAGGATTTGGAGAATGCGTTGGAGGTGGGAAACATTGTTGTTGTTGTAACAAATGAAAATTCCATGGGGAAAATGAAGTCATGATTGCACAACTTCATGGGATGAAAGAAGAATGAAGAGATGGAATGAAAAATGAAAGAAAATGAATGGAAAGAAGGTCTGCAACTTCAGAGATGGGTTTTTGATCAGATGGAGTCGCCAGATGTGTTTGCAAGTGCCTCTAAAGGCTGAAATTTTAAATAGGAACACATCAACCTACAAAAAATGAAGTGGAAGACCTCTTGGTCCCACTAGGCATGCCAAAACTATTAGTGCAAATTCACAGCACCCCCAAATCGACCTTTAGATCTGCTTGTATTGGGAAATGGTCAATTTGGTGTGAATGCACAACATGGAGTTTTCCCTAAGTGTGGGACCTTAAAAATTGGGAAAACTCTCCAGATTGAGGCTAGTTCCTACTCCTCTTTTTAGGTGTATGCATGCAATTTTTACAGAGGTTCTGATTCAAAATTCCTACTCTAAAACTACCAAAGAGACAAGGTTGATATAAAACATGGAAATGGAAACAAAACTAAGTAAAAATTGAATGGTGATACACCAAAGGAGTGTTGGACCCCCTTGCTTCTGTAGGCTCTCTTTTATTCCTTATAAGGTAGATTTGTAGAATTTCAGACCTCCCATGGAGATTGTAACTTGTTTTTGCCTCTTCACCAATGGAACGTATTGTATCAAACTTGGAAATGATAATGTATGTTCTGTGATCAATTTTCAATCCTCTCATGCATTTATTATTGTCTTTTGATCTTTCATTGTATTCTAGTAATATGTGCATGTTTTGGTGTTGAATCTCCATGATCTATGTCAAATTTACAAAGCAAGAAGTCTAGCACTCCTTTGGTGTATCACCGTTCTATTTTTCTTAGTTTTGTTTCCATTTCCATGTTTTCTCTCAACCCTGTCTCCTTGGTAGTTTTAGAGTAGGAATTTTGAATCGAACCTCTACAAATATTACATGCATACACCTAAATAGAGGAGTAGGAACCACCCTCAATCTGGATATTTTTCCTAATTTGTAAGATCCCACACTTAGGGAAAAATCCATGTTGTGCATTCACACCAAATCAACCATTTCCCAACAGTAGATCTAAAGGTCGATTTGGGGGTGTTGTGAATTTTCACTAATAATACCATCTGCACCCACACCCAAAATCACCATTCGAGGACCCACATACCCTATTTCTAATGGGTCATGCATCGTCTAATGATAAAATAATTACACCAATCCCCTCTTAAAATGTCTTTATACGATCTCATTCAAAACTTTGAATCTCATCAACAAGTTCTCATGGAGGTTTTTAATCCATTGAGGTTTTACGAATGACCCCACCCCAATATCCTTCATTATGACCCCTCACCACATTGCCTCTCTTACCAAATCATCTCCTTCTTCTACCCCCATGCCCACTCATCAAGTAGCCACCCTCAGTTTTTCTGATGAGGAGATCATACCTCTCTAATCAGATGACCCTAATCCCACCCTTTTCATCTTCGTCTATATCAATAATATATGCATATGATGCATTATGATCAATGGTGGTGCTAGCATCAACATCATCTCTGCCACGCATATAATCAAATACGCATCCCTTCATTTGCATGCATAATAACCCAATTATGTTGCACTCCTTTAATGATGCCATCACTTCCACCCTTGGTACCATTATTATTCATGTTCATTTTGGCCTCGTCTTTGTCCCATAATTTTTCTAAGTCTTAGATGGGGAGTTCCAGTATAACCTATTACTTGGTTGACGTTGGATTTGCATTGTGGATTTTGTTCCTTGAACTTTACATCGTTGTTTTAAATTTGAACATGAAGGACATAACTATACCATCCCTCTTGATCTGTCACCATTCAAAACCAGTAACATGTTGTACCAATCTAACGATTTCCTTGTACCAGTTAAGGCATCTACCACTGCCACCACTTCTCCTTCACCCACATCCCCATCCACCAATGCTACTGCCACCTCTCCCATGCCTAACTCTTCTATTCCTACTACTACTACAGCCTCTGTAGCTGACCCATCTACTTCCCAAACAAATGATAACCCTCACCCAATCGCCTAATAATTCATCTATTCCTACTACCCACATATCTACTACTGATCCCTTAGAGGGTGTTTTTCAACACCTTACTGGGGGAGTACCACCTCTATAATATAAACACATTCCTTACTCCACAAGAGTATGGTAACCTATGCCAACATCCTCGTTATGAATATCACATAGGAGAGGTATTCCCTTATGGTCCTCCCCACCTTTGCACCAACTTAATGTATGGGGGAATTGATACTTCCACCTATTCACCTGAACTACCATCCCAAACATGACCATTTTCATCTGACCTCCAATCTCTCACCAACCGCTACTTCGCCCACACTTTCCTTCACCATTGTGCATGGAAAGGATTTGGCTTTTATTTTTACAAACAAGGTCGTCATCTCGTGTACCACCCATAAACACAAAGACCATAGTGGTATCGGCTTCACTAAACTATCCTCGAACAAGACCCATGTTGAACTCGCTCGGGATGACAAGCCTTCTCCACCTGTTCACCAACATCACCAGGCTGACCCATGAAGTATATGGATCTAGAATCCATTCCTCCCAACCTGTTTTTGTGAACACCATTTCCTTGGGACCTTTGACTTATCAACGTGATGTTGAGGCTCCCTCTTCTCTTCCATTCTTATATCCTAACATGATTGATGATGATACACCATCCATTAACATCATTCAATGTCAAGATGATGATTCTATCCTCACCTACCTTGGTGCAGAAGATTCTTATATTCATTGGTCATTTCCTTCGAGACACAAACCATGTTAAATGAATCGACCATCAAATTCAATATTAACACTTAGGATGACCCACACATTCTAAAGATAAGAAAATCTTTAGATGCTACTAAAAAATAAGCTTTTACTTCTTACCTCTAGGATCATAGCAACACTTTTCTTAGTCCTATCTTTGATATGCTTGGTATTGACCCAAACATTGTGTTCCACAATATCATAACCATCTCATAAGCCAAACACAGCAAATAGAAGGCTGGAAAAAATGCATCCTCGCACTCCCCTTCTTGTTAAATAGGAAATTCAATGCCTTCTCCTAGTTTCCTTCATCCTACCCATTGATTATCCCCAAAGGATCTTGTTATCCAAAATTCACCCCTCATGGTAATTTTCATAACATGCATCAAATTCTTCAGTCCTAAGTAAGTAGATTGATTCAAGGCCTGAAATAATGTTTTTTGGGGCCCCTTTGGCTTCTATCTAACTCTCCCATCTAATAAAAATCCCAATGAGTTAGAAAAAATGGAAAAAATGCAAAAAATAAGGTCGCAGGATTATTTTAAAGCATTGCGGTCTGAAGGGTGCGGATTGTACCAGTGCGGGTCATACCGAGGTTTTTCGTACCAAATTTGGGGCTGAAATACAAAGAAAATCAGCTAAATTAGAAATTTTTTTCCCAGGCGGTCCGCGGGACAGTTTGGACGTCGGGACGCGTGCGGCGTGAATCGGCCGATTTGCCGCAAGTCAGTCAATTGTGGGTAGTGCGGAGATTTTCATCTGGGACGGTTGGGAAAAAAGTACGCGCGGGAGGTGCGGGATGTGCAAAGATGAAAAATCTACAAAAGGGGACAATGAATCTTGAATCATTTGATGTGGAATAATGTGTCCGGGACAGCAAGACACGCAGACCCGATTTTGCCACAATATTCGCAACTCAAAGGAAAAGTCAATGTTTGACTTCCCAAAACTTCAAATGGCCATAAATTTTGACTCCGAGCTCCGATTTTCACAAAATTGGACTTTCTGGAATGAGGGTAGATATATTTAAATAAAAGAAACATATTCGGCTCAAGTTAGTTAATGCTCTTTCCCGTCAAATGACAGAAAATGCCTAATAGACCCAAAATAGCTGCCCGCACTCAGAAGGACATAACTTTTGCATTTCTCAATGAAATCAAACAAAACTGGTACTATTGGAATCGTGGCTCCAATATCAATGCAAAAAAATCAATAAATTCTAGATTTTATGAGAAATTGGTGGGGATTTTTCATAAAACGTGGCCGGGTTCATAACAGTGTTTTATTTGGTAGTTGGGAGTGCAATTAAGAGGCATGGTCATCATTCTTTCTCTGCTGCAGCACCTGGGACAGTATGGGGAGCATTTTTCAAGTAACACAAAATCATTTCACTCCATTTAATGCCTCTTACAAGTGGTTGAAGGAAATATTTTGGGATTTCCATTTTCCCCTTCTCTCTCTCTTCTCATTTTTCTATAAATTGGAGTGTTGGGCTCATTGTAAAGGGGTAGAGTTTTTGTAGAAAAGCTCTACAAAAATTGCTTTGTGAAGCCAATGTGCTATAGGCCCTTGTTGTGGACTCCTTGTATGGTGATCCAGGCCCTTATCTTATAACCAATTGAATGCATATCGGAAGCAATAAAATATAAGTTTGTGGATGCATCTTCCCATGTTGTGTTTTATTGCAGTCTTCTTGTCCCTTCAACCTTGATTACAAGAATATTGTGTCTATTTTTATGTTCTTGTATGGATCCATTATCATTGTGTAGGTTTGAAATGTTGTTGTGAATGCATTTTTCTAGATTATGGAGAACTATCATCACCCCTTCTAGTGTGCACTTTGCTTGATATCTCACACATTGGAAGAATACTCTCACACCCTCCTTTTCTAGTGTATCACCACTTTAGTGTAGGCTTTCATTTTATTCATTCTCTCTGCTTGGTCCCTTGGAAATTTAGATTAGAGTAGTTATTTTACCCTGCATTAAAGTAGATTGTGGTAGGTAGTTTAGGAGAAAGAACTAGCTTTCTCTGGAGGTCTATCTCAAGTAGCAAGTCCCACAACTTGGAGATAGTACCCATGTTATCCAATAACACCGTGAGTTCAAGTATATGCACTTGTGAAAACATAAGGGTGTTTTGATTTGGTGATAACAGATCTCTAACATCATTCTCACAAAAGAAACAGGAAGACTTTGTATTTGCATAGATTTCTGTGACCTCAACTTAGCTTTCCCAAAAGATGAATTTCCTCTAACATGTATTGACCAGCTAGTTGATCTCACCACTGGTCATGAGATGTTATCACTCATGGACAATTTCTCAAATTGTAGCCAAATATTAATCTCCCAAGAAGATCAACACAAAACCACTTTCATCACTCCTTTAGGGACCTTCTACTATTGAGTTATGACTTTTGGCCTTAAAAATGCCGGTGCTACATATTAACGAGCTATAAATTATATATTCCATGACATAATACATCACATATTGGAAGATTGCGTAGATATCCTTCTTTCCAAATTCAAACATCAGGCCAAACACCTTACATTCCTTTAGGTCATCTTTGACCACCTCATCAAGTATTGTGTTTTCCTTGACCTAAGAAATGTGTCTTTGTTGTGCTCTCGGAAAGATCCTTGGTTTAATCATTTATTTACATGGCATAGAACTTCATCCCGCTAAAATCAAGACTATTCTCAAAATACCCCCACCTAGTAACCTTTGCCAACTTTGTAGTTTGTAAGGAAAGTTGCAATCTATTCGTCATTTTATTTCATAGCTTTTTTACTACTACCAACCATTTCACCACACTCGCTCAAAAAGGACGTATCCTTTAAATGGGAAGATGAATGCCACAAATAATTTGACACCTTAAAACAATACCTTCTCCAACCACCGGTACTCATTCCTTATAAGGATGACAAACCCTTTTACATATACATTTCTTCTACTGATCATTGCTTAAGTAGCATGCTCGCTCATCATGATGAACAACACGGAGAAAATGGTTTATTACATAAGCCATACTCTTTTAGAATATGAAACTAGATACACCCACATTAATTTTTTTGCTTAGCCTTAGTTATTGTCGCCACTAAACTTCATCATTACCTACTCAATCAAAAAACATTTATCAACACCAATCTTGACCCATTACATTACATGTACGCCAAACCCTATCAACATCAGTGTGTTGTGTGTTGGCTCATACTTCTTGCCAACCTTGACCTTGAATTCATCCACAAAAAATATATTAAAGGCCAAACCATCATTGACCAACTTACAGACACACCCCTCTCTGGAAATCAATCCCCTAACTTTGATTTCCTAGACGACTCCATTCTTTACCCTTTCTTTGGATGATATTTTTTACCAAATGATCTTATTCTTCGATGGTTCCAAATGTCATCGTGGGGATGGTACATGCATTATACTCATTCCTCTTGATGGTGATCCGATGCCTTTATCTTTCAAAAATATTTTGATTGTACTAACAATATCACCGAATATGAAGCACTCGATTAGGCCTTCAAACTGCCATCACCTTAGACGTTGAATCAATTAATATCTTTGGTGACTCTCAACTCATTGTAAATAAATTCAATGGTATATACCAGTTTAAGTAATGAAGTACTTCAAAATTACAAATATCATGTAGACATAATTTTTACTACCTTTGACCGTTATGAACTTCAAACCACGCCATATTCTACTAATAAATTTACGGATACCATGGTCTACCAAGCTTCTTAGATACACTTCACTGGTGACTCTAAAATTTTATCAAAGTACAAAGGTTGCAATCACCTTCTTATTTATTTTGAGATGTCAATTTCATCAAAAGTATTGCACCTCACCCACGTGACCTTTGGTACAAGTAGTTTTTAGACTACCTTTCCCTTTCCATTCAACCTCCATATCTTACTCGTAATGGAAAACACACCTTTCTCAAAAGTGTCTCTTGCTATGTCATCATGGGTGGCCTTATTTATAAACATGGCTTTGATGATATCCTCTTACGATGCCTTACAAGTTCTGAAATTACCTACACCATTAAGGAAGTTCATGATGGAATTTTTGGGGGTCATTTAAGTGGCTTGGCTATCGCCAAATGCATCCTTCACCTAAGATATTATTGGCCCACCCTCAACCGTAATTTTTGTGACTATGCCAAGCATTGCGTGAAATACCAACAACATGCTAATCTTCATCACACACCTAGTCATGCCTTATATGTCATGTGGGATCTTTGTTCTTTCTTTTAATGGGGTTTAGATCTTTTACGAGATAAATCCTCATTCTTCACAACACCATCAATGGATTATTACCGTAACCAAATACTATACTAAATGGGTAGAAACCATCACCCTCATCTCCACAAAATATGAGAGAATTTGTTAATTCATCAACCATCACATTAGTTTTCACTTTGGTGTCCCTCACCGCCTCATCACGATAATGGAAAACAATTCAAAAATAAAAGCCTACGAGAAAATTTGTGACAACTGACATTCAACTTAGTTTTTCTTCACCTTATTACACACAAACAAATGGCCAAGATGAATCAACCAAAAAAACCTTGAACAAAATTCTTATGAAATTAGTTGATGATACTGGAAAGGATTGGCATACGCACATTCCTTTCGCCTTGTGGGCTTACCGTACTTATATTCCCACCTCAAATTCTCCCACACCTTTCTCTTTGGTCTATGGTACCGAGGTTGTCTTGCCTCTCGAATTCAATATTCCATCTCTCCATATATCACTCCAAGACATTATCAACGATGATGACTTTTGCTAAGAATGTTTGGCACAACTTGAGTTATTATCATCTTAATACTCTTGACCATCTCGAATGTACCAAAAATATATCAAACGTGCCTATGGAAAATGTGTCCATGAGAAAACCTTCCAAGTCGATGACCTCGTCCGAAAGGAAAATCAACATGTAACCAAAGAAGAGAAAAATAAACAAGGAAAATTTGATCCTAATTGGCTTCGACTCTATATCATTTCTCATACCTATAGACCATGTGCTTATCATTTTTCTTCACTTGAAGGTAAACCCAAACTGAGACCCTCAATGCCTTACATCTTAGACCCTTATACTATTGAATTAATTCCTATATCACCTCTTGTCTATTAAACTCTTATCCCTTGATCACCATTCACCTTCCATTTTACCTATTTTCAAGGGTCAATAACTAAACAATAATCATGTGATCACCCTTCACCTTTCAACCTTATCTTCAATATGAGTACAATGGCTCTAATCATGGCATGAATTTCATGGATTCTTTTCCTCTTTTTCAAGATGGAATACCATGTTCATTCATCACTTGAAACCATCTCTTTCATAGTTAACCTTTGTGTGCTATGGTTTTCGTTTTCTAAACAAGATCCTAATCCTCCTCTATAGTCTTGTCCATGACTTAAACTTCCAAAAGAAAAATAATTTCAAAATTCAAATGGAATTCAACTCCTTGAGTCAAAATTCCAGCAAAGAGATGAATTCCTCAAAAGGGACATCTCTTCTCTCTATCTCGCCACTATAAATAGAATGTTCCCTTGAAGGAAAGCTATACAAAGCTAGCCATACTGCACATAGTCTATCATAAAAAGGACTATCCTTGCAAAAACAAAACAAAATATTCAAAATCTTCCTGCATCGATCAACTTCACAAAGACCTCAAGGAGATAATATACTCATCCCACATAGACTTCTCGCATCGATCAGTCTATCAAAAACAAGAGAAAAAGATAACATTTTTGTCATGGACTTGCCTATTTTGATCTTGGGTCTCTTTCCAAGTAGGCTTATTGTCTCACACCAGGTTACGCTAAAACCAACCATTTTCACCTCATTGCCTTTTTACCCTAATTTCCTACCTTCTCAAGGAATTTCCGTAAAAACAATATTTCATGATCATGTGAATTTCTTCACCCTTAGCATAGTCAATCATGCAACACCTTTAGGGTCTTATGTTCATAAGCCCACCTTTGGTATGGTAGACTTGTTATGGTTCTTCCAATTAGGAAAATATTTTAGTCACCTCGTACCCTTCACCTTCTTCATTACTTGTTGATTCTCCTATACAAGATCATATCATTGACCTACATTTTGAGAATTCCACTCTCACCAACATCCCCAAGTCAAACTGACCTAAAACTCAACCATGCCTATAATAACCTAAAAATCAACCATGCCTACAATCACCTAAATGCAACCATGCCTAAATGACCTAGACTCAAAACATGCCTAAAACCTATTGACCCATTCATCTATCCTCATATTATTCTTCCCTAGCTTATATGAGAACTACATCAGCCTGAGGCCTCTTTTCACCAAGGCTATATAGGTAGTTCTCTGAGGGCATGGGGCCCTTTGAGGTTAGCTCGGCCACTCTTTACCCTAGAAAATTTTCCCCATTTTTCTATTCACATTCTACCTCGCTTAATTTCCATTTTACGCAAAACTTGGAAATTAAAGAATCATAAAAACATAAATACCTACCATTTTATAACATCACCATATTATACATCATCATTTATTTTCCATATACACAAAGAACCTTGAAATTAAATCAAATGTAACACCATGACCAAACCATGCCTAATCCGACCTAAAATCCCACCATGCCTAACCCACCTAAACTCAACCATGCCTAAGTGGCCTAAACTTAACCATTCCTAACTCACCTAGACTCCACCATGCCTAAATGACCAAAACTCAACCATGCGTAAGTGACCTAAACTCAAGTAGGCCTACATGACCTTGAATCAATAATGCCTAATTCACCTAGTTTCCATCGGTATAGAATAAACATGAAAATTTAAAACATAGGTACATCTTCCATCCAATAAACATTATCAGCTATATAAATTGGAGATTTTGTGTATCAATACATATATACATAGATACAAATAGATACCAATATATCCAAAACTCTCATGTACATCCTCACCATCTTTGGCATGTAGGCGGTATAAGATCAAAATCTCAAAACTCTCATGTACATCCTCACTATCTTTGGCTTGCAGGCTGGTATATATATCAAAATCTCAAAAACAATAATCATACCAAGTGGCTAATCATCACCCCACCTGAGACCCTTGGGGCCAGTCTCATTTGTCTCCTCCTCTTTGCCTGTTTAGCACCCTGCCAACATCTCCCCACCTTGCATGGGTCTTGATCTAGTCTTTGCCTAGCCCACAGTGGGGTCTGGCCTCCATGAACTCATATCCTCACCCTAACCCTGTCTTTGGGCTCACCGGCCCCACTGTGCTCTCGATTTATGAGTTTAAGCACTAGTCCTCTCACTCTCTACCCATTGTGCCCTGTACTCGGATAGGAGGGTACATCTATCCCTATGATTGTCGATGATTCTAGTAATAAATCCCCTAATTCAAGGGATCCCCGAACCTTGCCATAAACATTGTCTCGGTGGTATCATCACCTCACGGCCACCTATCTCTATGCTTCTTGTACCATAGGACCCTATCCCGATGAAAAACCCTATATGACGGGACCCTTTCCCGATACTTGTCTTGGTCTCACTACGCCACCCATCACCTAAATCCTACCCTTTACCCCCATAATGCCAGCCTTCTATGATCATTATTCGTGGCCACACCACCACAATGTGCTCATAGGACCAACAATGTAAATGGAAGGTACAACACACACCATATTGGTAAATCCTCTGATAGCCCCACATCTCCCTCTATAACTATACCAACTAATCTAGTGCCCATGTACGAGAGGACCCACTCCTCGATCATGTCTCGTAATACACCCATCATACCCCTAGGAAAATTACGCCTGTAGAATCGGGTAGTGCATAGCACCATATTGTCACCATCATCGGACGGCTAGTCAGATCTCTTATAGGTGTGTGTCATACATCACCCCATACACCAAGCTTGCATTGTGCTTGGTTATCTCACTAGCCATCTCCATGAACACTCGAATCATCGTCTCGAAGGCACCATCCATGGATAAATTATAAATCGGCTCACCGAAAATTGGTAGCCGTAAAATCCTATAGACATCCTCCAGCGTGATTATCATCTCACCGATAGGAAGGTGGAATGTGTTGGTCATTATATCCCATCTATCGATGAGAGTGACCATGATACTAGGATCCCATCGATTCATTTGTACCATCTCGACCCCAATTAGTCATACCTCCTACATGTGGGCCCACTCTTCCTCCATCACATTGTGCCTCAACTCTCCTAGTAGGGGTGATACTCTATCTCACAACATCAATTGATACCATGCCTACAACCAATCAACTCAACAATGTCGGGGCTGAATTCATTTTTTATTAACAACATAATTCTACACCTGCTACCCCATACACATTTATCATGTTCCTACTTTATCCCGACCACTTATTTATCCCATTCCCACTTACTTGAACCCCATACCCACCGTGACCTAAGTCCCACCTATCCCCTACCTACATTTACCTACCCTCACCTTCACCCCACCAACTTTTTCCCTCTTATATTGTTACTCCATTATTTTTTTACCTATTTACCCTACCCTCTCTTTTCCACCCCATTCTCGCCCTCTGCATCTAACCTATTTTGGCCCCGTCACCTTTTCACAATGACCAATTTTGGTCTCCTATGACCTACATCGGTCACCCATGATCACATTCAGGTTCTATTTTTCCCCACCGATGCCGGTAATACATAACCAATGTTGGCCGACCCTAAACCGGTGTCAGTCTCTATTTCGGCCCTAAAGCTGAACCCCCATGGCCCTAAAATTTAAAATATGTAAAAACTAAGCCTTAACTACCCCCATTCTACCCACACCTCACCCAAATTCATTTCCTAACCTAATTATCCTACATTCCACCCTCCCCATACCTAAATCAGTTCATTTTACCCGCATTTTCAAAATTTCCATTTCCCCCCCATTTGTTCATTTTTACCCAAATTTCCAAATACAAATGAGCCATAGGGATTGGAACCTACCTCATCCCACTGCTCCTCCTCATTGGAACCTCTAGTCTTTGCACTGGTGGGCCTCCACCACTCCCTCTTGTTTCGCCATATTTACAATCGACCTCACGATCGTCCAAAAAATTAACTCATTCCACTCGATCACGTAGACCCATCTCCCTCGTTCCAAAAGCCACTCAACTCCATCCACCTCGTCTCATCTAATCACCTTGTCCTCTACTCCTTAAAAGCACCACACACTCCTCATTTGTCATTTTCAAATAATGTGAAATGTAAAATGAATCAGAATTATAAAGATTTTTAGTTTTTAACCGTAGCCCGACTCGACCAACACCATTTTTCCCATTCCGACAATGGTCATGTGCCCGAGTCTACCGATATCATTTTACAATGATTGATATCAGTTTTTATGACTAATATCGGTCATATTCCTTATACCCCATTTTCCCCCTTCTCATTAATTTAACCACCTTCATACACTTTTACGCTTCACCACCTTCACCACTAACACCAAGGTATTTTCTACCACCTAACCACCCACCTGGCACCTCTCATGTTTTTCCATTACACCTCTTTCTCTCTATATCGGTCTTACCTATAGCCTTACCTTGCAACCTCCACACCATACAACATTCAGTCCTACCAATGTTCTCGCCTCTTGACCTCTCCACCACCGAAATTTGGCTTTGAACCCCAGGTCCACGATATTTTTACCCTCCACCTACTCTTATTTTCATTTGGTGCATATTTTGGCCCCTAACATTGCCTTACTTATGGGCTTTCCCAACTCACCCAACCCAACCTTGACCCTTATGACCCTCGCATTTGTGTACTCATTATCCCTTGTGATAATGATACTTAGGTTGTTTAGCTCAAATCCATTACCTTGCCTAAATATTGTGTCTATTATCCAAACCAACCCATACCTTTAGTGTACCAAATCATACCTAATGTCCTGCACCTAACCTTGTTGCGATTCCTAACCATATCATATGCCTTGGATACCTGAATCACTTCACCCCGTTGGATAAACCTACCAGCCTTTACCAATGTAGAGTTTGCGTGCTCTTCAACCTAGTACCTTATCGCAATCTATACGTGTGCATGCATTAGATGGTACTTATCTCTTACCTGATTTATGACCATTGAAATTGTGTAATGGTTATACTTTGCGATGTTGATACCTTTGTTCTTTTAGCTTAACAATCATACCTTGCCTATTTTCATTTCATTTATCCCAACCAAACCTTTAGTGTACCGAAACATACCTAAAAGTTCCTGCACCTAACCTTGTTGTGATTCCCACCATATCTTATTCCTTGGATACCTGAATCACTTTACCTTTGATTGGATAAACCTAACAACCTTGGACGATGTAGGGTTTGCAATCTCTTCAACTGGTACCGTGTTACGATCTATACGTGTGTGTTCATTCGATTTCCATTACCCATTACCCAATTTGACCCCGACCTATTACCTATTACCCGAGTTAACCATTACCCTTTCCCAAAGTACCCATACTCTTCCCTACCTACCTTAAATTACACCACCCACATATTTATGAGACCACTCACCGAATCCATATAACACCTCATCAATTCCTTGTTTGATGGGGATCACCTTCACCCACACTTGGGGCAACCCCGATCTCACCCACACATGGGGCAATCACTTCCTATTTTTGTCGATCGCTTACCAATACAAGTTATGGGACAAAAGGGGGAAATGTCGACACAAAATTTGGATCCCACTATCCTTTATCCCCTTTCGAGTGGTTAATATAGCATGTTCATATAACCATGCCCCTTTAACCCACATTTATATTAATTTAATTACTTACAATTAAATCAATATCCATCCTCACTTTATCTATTAATTTAATTAAATTAATTTACACCTCACCCAACCACTTCACCTAGACACCTCATCATAAACCTACTCTTAGCATATTTCCTTTAACTAAGATTTAATTTCTACTTTCCCTAACTAACCAATACTTAGTCTAACCCTAAAATCAGATGTCTATTCTTTCTCTAATAGCATGCCCACTTATCTAAGCACAAAATACCATCTTAGACCCGAATCAATGGGAAGAATTGCACAAAAGATAGCCAAGATCTGTTATTTTTGCAAACATAGGATTTCCTACCATAATCGACACTGATTAACCCTAAACCGATGCTAGTTAACCTAAACCATCATTGGTTACCATATATCCATTTTGGTAACCTTGTTTAAAAGGTTGTAAATTTCAAGAAGTTGGCATTTTCAAGTTTTCGAGAAAGATAAACTTGCATGCAAGCATGAACCGAGAGCTCGCTCAAGTATCCATACAGCCCTAGCCAAAGCACTGGGACTGATCTAAAGGCATGGGAATTCACGGTAATATTCTAGGAAGCACTTCCGCAGCATTGATCACTAGTTTCACAAATCAACCATTGCTATCCTCCACCAACCAGGCCTGCAAATACAAGTAAGTGTGTTCTGATCTGCATCATTCTATACTTGTGGTTTCTTTAGCTCTTTTATTAGATCCTATTCTAATTTTCATTCCACCATCTCCACCTTCCTGTCAATCCACCCATCCAATAACCCATAACCCCTTTAGCCCCCCATATCTGACTCTTAGACATTCATGAGCCTTCCTGGATTTTTACGAGTCTAACCATCCTTTTTCCATTCTCTTTGTAATCACAGAGAAGCTCCAAAACCAATTTTATTTTATTTCCACCATTCATACCCTACCGACACTAGTCACCTTAGCCGTCGCCGCTTCCCCTTCACCGTAATCGGTCCCCGGACCAACGTCGCTTATTATATCTTCTAGAAGACTTTCACTAAGTTTACTTTATCACCCTAAAACCTCACAAAATCCTCACCCAAGCAAGATACAATACCTAAAACCACTCCATAGATCTCCTTATCTCTCTGTGTAGGTACAGAGAGAACCTAGACCCCTATTTCTAACATTTAACTATTATACCCTTATCCACCCTAAACTGTCATTATTCACACCTTGACAAACATCGGTCTCTATGTTTGATAACCCAACTCAGGACAACAAGCTAATACCCACTCCCAAACTTCCCAGAACCATTTGTAACCTTTACTAGACCTCTGTCAGACTTGTAGAAACTCAAAACCACCTACCCAACCTCCAGATCTAATCATAACCATGCCTGTTAGATTAGATTTGCTTATTATATTTGAATGAGATGCCTAAATCATATCAACTACAGTAGGATGTTACTTGTTTACATTATTTCTTGCATTAAATTGTATTAAATGGTGGATTGACAACCATCTAGGAAGTATCACGCTTCTCGGATCTAGCACACATTAGGAAATCCACTGACATATATTGTTTAATATTCTTCTTGTGGTCTTGTTTTACATTTATAGGTAGTTCCTCCTAGCCAAAAGGAAGTTATTCATGATCATCCTGGATCAAAAATTAGAAATGCGCGCATAACCTTCAAGCAACGAACAACATGTATTCCTCATTGGCTTATCACCCTCTATCTGTTTCATTAATTTTATTAAGAATCTGATGAAACACGGTGATTATAAAGAAGAATAAAACATTAAAATATATAACGTAGGTGATGGGAGTAATGAAGGCAAAGTGTGGGGTACATATTATAGATATCGCTTGTCATGCATTAAGATATGCCACTAAGTCCATATGCTTACAACTTTATCATACTAATCGAGAAGATGGTGCCCATGGGATTAACACACAAATAGCCATAGATATGGTAAATTCCCATTCATAATATAATCTAGCTGAAGTTATATGTTAAAATTTTCAAGAAAATGTTAGGAAAATAAAAGAAGGAAAACATACATTTTTCTATGGGTCCATATTGATATGCCTAGCTATGTACTTTACAAAAACCCTTCCCCACAAATCAGAATTGGTAGAATGGCGGTCAGATACACCAGTGGATGAGAAAATTTGGGAACATATGAATAGTTTAGATGCAGTCACCCAAATTACATATTTATTGGGGTGGGTAAATAGGATAAGGTAAATAATTGGAAATAGGGCACATGTTTCAAAGAAAATAGTGGCACGATACGAGAAAGAAATATACTTCATTGTTGATATTAATTATACTTTTATTCAACCCACAACTCCACGTATAGAACACATACCTCCATTTCCATATGAGGCTTATTATAACCTAGTGGCCACATCAGTTGAAGCAATCATAAATCTACCCGTGGATCCCATAAAACAAATTTTTCCTAGTTTTGATGATGTCATTAAAGAAACATGGGAGGAATGTAGGAAAAAATAATCAAATCAATATGGAAAGAGAAAATGAAGCAAAGGAGATCCTAATACATACAAAAGAAAAATTATGCCCTACTTCTTTAGCACTGTCATCAAATGCTAGAAAGTATTGGAAAAAAAAGGAAAGTTAAAACAATCCATGACTAATATAGAAGAAGAAGAGGAAGAATCTGAGGAGGTAGAAGAAATTTCTTAGTTAGAAGAAGAAGAGACCCCATATACCCCATCACCAATACATCCATAAGATCAATTAGAAGCTCAATTTTACAAAGAAGCAGAGCCATGGATAGAAACAGGTTTGATAAAAATAGCTTATGGGTATTATAAGAAATGTCTATCTCTGAGGCATTTCCCAAGTAGCCCAGGAATATGAAGCCAGTACAAAAGGGAACAAATGGCTATAGTAGAAGCCATAAAATACTACTTGGAAAAGTTTGTCTTGGTGATAGGAAATATCATTCATTTGATGTCACCTGAATTGATCAAAGAATCAAAGAATGGGTGGAAATGGAGGAAACAATTTGAATACAATATTTTCAACAGGAACAAAGAGAACTTAAGCATAAAAATAATAATACTACCACGGAACTCCACCACATTAAATAAGTATAATATTTGATTGGCTTACTCATTAAAGAAATAAAAGACAAAGAAGAGGAAGCCAAAAAAACCTACAGACCACCTAAATTTCCAAAAACAAAGGTGGAGGAAAAGAAGAGAAAACAGATAGAAAAAGAAAAACAAAAATCCACAGATGAAGCTTATAAGATAAAATAGGAAAAACAGAAAGTATAAGAAGAAAAACAAAAGGAGTTAGAAGCAGCTAGTAAGATAGCTAAAGAATAACAAAATAAAAATTAGTTAGAGGATAAGAAACAAAAATAACAAAAAGAAAAGATAAAGAAAGAACAACAAGAAAAGGAAAAATAGAAGAAGATAGAAGAAGAAAGAAAAGTAAAGTAAAAACAAGAAAACAGAAATAGAGAAGGAAGATACACAAAAGAAGAAGAAATAAGAGAAGGAAAATAAGGAAAAGGAAGAGAGAGAGAGAGAGAGAGAGAGAGAGAGAGAGAGAGAGAGAGAGAGAGAGAGAGAGAGAGAAATAGTAGAAGCAAAGGATAAGGAAGAGAAAGTGGAGAAGGAAATTAATGAAAAAAAAGGAGGAGAGAAAATAAAAGAAGGAAAAGGAAGAAAAGGAGAAAAAGAGAAGGAAGCAAAGGAAATGAAAGAAGAAGAAGAAGAAAATAAATAAAAGGAAAGAAGGAAACATGAAAATAATCAAAAGGAAGAATAAGAAACTAGAAAAGATAAGGAATTAGGGGGAAAGAATAAAAAGAGAAGGATAAATAAGAATATGAAAAGAAACAAAAATAGCAGAAGGAACAAGAATGAAAAGATAGAAAAGAAAAAGAGGTAGAAGAGAAGAAGAAAAATGAAGAACTAAAGAAACAAGGAGAACAAAAGAACACAATACCATCAACACCAACCATAAAACATCTACAAGTATGGTACCCACACAAGCACCAAGGGATTCACTAGCAAAAATATAAGTTGGCCCTACAACAAAGAAAAAATACCACTCTATATAGCTACAGCAAGGGGTAGTGGAACAAACCATAGAAGGCTATAAGGTGCACTTAGAAAAACTCTCTCCCTTATAGAAGACAACATGTGGTCAAATATTGGAACAAAGTGCTAAAAACCTTGATGCAATGGTTTATAGAGTTGGAAGAATATATGCAAAAGATATTATCATCCATCTAAACTATAAAGGCACATATCAACACCACATCTAATCTACCCATAGAGGTACAAATAGAAAAAGCAAGATATCAAAGATATTGATAGAAGATACAATTATCTTGGATACAAAATAAAAATATCCACAAAGAAGTTATGGAAGAGTATAAAAACAAATTTTGAAGCCATGGAAGATGGAGAATCATAAAATAAGGAAATAAATACAAGCCACGATAACTAAGTTAGAGATAGAGTTACAAAATGTGGCATCCTATTATACGTATACAATAAAATTTCCCAAAGAAACTCAAAAAGAGAAGACAAGGCTTGATAAATTGGAACCTCAAATATATATGTTAGGAAATAAGGGATAAAATATTCGGAATAATCCCTCATAGAATCACAACAAGAAAAGCCTAATATGTAGAAAATATTAAAGATCTCAAATAAAAGTGCGAGAATAAAATAACACAACACAAAGATTTAGTATTTAACGTGGTTCACCCGATTTGGGCTATGTCCACCAAGAATCACTTTCTCATATTTTATTACAAGCCACCACTCTCTCAATGCAATACCTAGATCTGTTTGGAGCTATGCTCAACAAAATCTATAGAATTCACACCCGAATTCAAAGCACATCTATAATGTTTTTCATACTTCTATCATATGCATAAAACCATATAAATAGACAACTGCTTAAGTAGTTTTACAAAACCATGGGTATCAAAACCATGGGAAAAAATCGTCCCATAAACCTATGGGTCAAAATCCTGCCCATATGAGAAAATCACGTTTCCCGATATATCGGGCATGTTTTAAGGACAAAAAAAAATTCAAGGGCTACGCCCCCAAACCCCTACTATCGGGGCTGCCGGTCCGTCCCCGAACTCACGCGAGGATACATGAAAAGTGTACATTACTCTTAGTGTATAGTCTTCAACACTTTCACACATGAAAACATGCTCCACAACCTAACAGGACGATGTTGACAGGGTTCTTCATCAAATTGTTGGACAAGATGTGGAGTTAAGGAAATAATTGTCAAATCCAAAAGATAGTTGAAGAAGACTAGAACAAGCCACGAGATAGTAGGAGGAAAGCTGCAAGATAGTGAAAAAATATGCGGTACATTAGAAAAACCGAAATATCAAGGAATTCATGATACACTAAAAGAAACCATGAGATATTATAGGAAACCGCGGAAGCCAATAAAGAGCCACAAGTCAAGATAGTATAAGCCAAAATCCGAAAGAGGTGCAAATCAAAGGAAGTGACTTTTGAATATTTTGTATGAAAGATATTTATTGTAATTAATCTATTGTATATGAGGTGTGCCACAAGAGATGTATGTTTGAGCATCAAAGAGTTAGAAGAGATAATAGAGAGGATTTGTGTATGAGAATGAGACTAATGTAATGAATATTGAAATATGAATGAGAATTGATGTTTTGGAGTAAAATATATTGTGATATTTTACACTCTTTCTATTCATATGTTAGATTATCTTACTTTTACCATGTAGATCCTTAGCAAAAGAACTAACTTATAGAGTCCCAAACTATTTTTGGGGCTCGAGGTCAACAAGATTGAGAAGGAGCACATCCACACCATCACCTTATTGAAGGTGCTTCCCATTAGAGTGGAGAAGGATGACATCCACACAATTTCTTCACCTGGTGTAACACTTAAAAGCATTCAAGTAGAATAAGAAGTGATTCTAACACATTATCCAATTTGAAAAATTCATTGTCCTCTTTAACCCTGCTGTAATTCATATCCAAATCATGTTATTTGTTGATCAAATCTCTTCTATTGGCCTAAAAGAGTACTATAACTCCTTCCAGGAAGTTCTGAGCACCTTTTCCTTTTTGAGGGATAATATTCCCCTCAACACTTAGGAGGATAACCTCAACACCATATCCCTATTGAATGTGTTTCCCATTAGTGTGTAGAAGGAGAACATCCATATAATTTATTTCACCTAGTGTAAAACTTTCAAGAATTCAAAAAATGTGAAGACATTTATGTAAATATCCACTTTGATAAGGTTGTTGTCCTCTTCATTTTTTTTTCCATTCACAACAAAATAGTCCTAGTTACTCATCAAACCTCTTCCAATTGCCTCGAAGAGACTATAATTCCTTCCAACTGATTATGGGAACCTTTTCCTTTTTGAGGGATAATATTTCCATGTATTCCTTACTAGGAACTCTAATCTCGATGTCTTCATTGAATTTTCCAATATATTGGAAAGGATTATTCTTGTGTAGGCTTATGAGTGATTTTTTGAGGAACTTATATTGAAGGGCATAAGGAAAATGCTATCAAGATATTTCTTGATTTCAAAAATAAATGACAAAAATGGAATCAAATTATTATATTGTGGATATTCCTGATTTAGTAGTTGTCATTCAAATATGGAACCTAAAATCATATTTTTTAATATATAGGTCTTGAAGTTATGCGGACTTGTAATTTCAATGCAACCTATTAAATCATAAGGTAGGATTTTGATTAATAATGTCCTCAACCTAAAATTTTGATAACAAGAATGTTGATTTAATTTATTTTCTTACAATGTAAAAACATAATAGGGCATTGGAATTATCTCTGGGATCACATATTTTTTCTCAATCAATAAAAGAAAGTAGTAGTAACTTAACAAGGCATTGGATGAAAATAAAAAAATAATTCATTGGTGAAAGGATTGAGAATTTAGACCTTTTATTATATTTATTACAAGTCTATCTTATGTTACACAATATGCACACAACATGAGTGGGTCTAAAGGAGTTTTAATCGGTGAATTTAAGGGATATGGTTGATTTAACAAAAATGGAATTTGTAAAGCCCTTAAGATATTTCGTAGTCACAACACAATAATAAGCAATAAAACATTGATATGACCTAAGTAATAAGCTAGATAAAAATAAAACCCTAGGTGCAAGAGAGGGAATAGGAGACTTAGCTAATTTCACAATAAATATCAAGGTGTGATGGGCTGGAAAAATACTAAATAGGAGGAGGAATATATCACAACCGTGTACAAAAAATTGTATAATTGTCGAATGAGTTGGACCAAGGTGCCTGGCTGGGTCAAGGGCACCTAGGTGCGAGAGAATCCTTTTGGGTCCCCGTGTCCATACATAAGCTCAAAACTAATTTTTTTATACCGCACCAATGTTTATAAACTTTGATGTTTGTCACATGTATGATCGTAGAGATCACCTATAAATTGAAAAATAAATGATCTCCTGCAAAACCCCAAAACACATTAAATCCAAAAAGAAAAAGATACAAATGGGGAGTCAAAATGACCTTGGAGGTCACCTTACAAAGTGAACTTACAATCGAACATTAAACTACATCTCGGACTCTATGTAGTTTCATGTGTGTGTGTGTGTAAAATCATGCCCTAAGAAGCTCTTGTACAAGATGCATTGAATAACAAGTAATAGCTATATGTAGCAATGTAAATAGATTTGGATGGAAATTGAACTTCCTCCTATGAAGTTTCGCAGAAAAATGCAATCCTTGTCCCTTGAATGATAGTTATACGAAGATTTGATGCTCTTAGAATGCCTTTGGATGCAACCTTAGGTGGTGATACTATATTATTAGAGCTTGGTCCTCTATTATGATCACATAACTTTATATTTATCTAATTCCCTTTTTGAATTTTGTAATTGATAGCTAAAAGGACGACCCATAAGAAAAAAAGATGGAAAAATGATAAAAGAGGCCCAAAAGGGGCGAGTAAGATAGAAAAGGTCGGGGCCACCCATAGGCGATGAGAACACCTAGATGTTGGCGTCCTAGTTGAGTGTTGGTGTCGAAAGTCAAGAAAAATAAAACAATGATGATCAAATAGGGCAAGTGGGGTGTGAAATACCACATAAAATGCAAGAAAGAAAAATGGCCAAAGATAGATATCAATTACTAGTTTTCTCACTTAGGAATCATATAAATAGTGGTATGTGATTAGGACCTAGAAATGTACCCAAGTGTGTGATTTAGTGTCTACATTTTCCCCACTTTATTTTGTTGAGTGAATACTCAATAAAATAAAGTAGATAAGATATGCGTACACTGATAACCATGTAGATCGATGGTGAAAGCATGTTGAGGAGACAATAAAAAGTGTGGAGTGATAAAAATGAAGCGTGGAAGCTAAGGAAGAGGAAGTGACCTTAGGGGTGAAGTGTATGTGTTGTGTCATGTTGTACCTATTTTCATTGTCTCTTTCACTTGCTGATGTGGAGCTACTTCTTGTTGTGTATTAAGGATGAACTTGCAAAAGAAGAGAGAAATAGAAGTCAAAGTCATGTATCTATGAAAAAATTGATCCAAGTATAAAAGTATGGAAAAATGTGAAAAATTAGTAAAAGGAACATGTATACCTAATCATGATGAGAAAAAAAGGATAGAAAGTTTCCTAAAATGTTATAAAAGAACACATTTTTTGGGCGATCGCATGTCAAGAACAAGTTTTTTGGGTGATGTCACACTAAGTGTGAGTTTTTGGGGTGATTTCATGCCATGATAAAATAATTGCTAGGGAGAAAGGTCTATTTTTATTCTCCATCCCTGACTACTTCCTTAAATTTATACACCATCACAGATTGTTTGATCCAGATTTGTTCTAGTTTGATCCAAGTATAAAGAGAAGAAAATGGAGATAGAATGCATTTTGATTGCTGCAGGACTATGCATGTACTATGAAACTACTCTGTGGTGGGCTGAAAAAATGTGTTGATCTGATAAATATTTTGTAACTACCCCTAGTCATAGGCACCCATGAAAGGTCAGGAGTTCCTAGCGCTCATGTCTATATCTAGGCGCTAATCTGTGTACTAAACTAAGGACCCAAGTCAAATTGTGGGCCATTTATGTAATTGAAGACTACTTTTTTCCCGTATTGTGTAGGTTTGATCTATGACTATGTTGTAGCGATGAGGTGATGTATGGGGTGACTGATTCACCCAATGTATGCCCCCCTTGTTTAGGGTGCATGCAATGTAGCTAGGAGGATGTGTCCCAAAGGATAGGATCGATGCTGATCTCAAACTATAACCCTCAGTAGAGGGGGAGGGAATGTGCATAGTAAAAACCAAGGCACCTACCAAAAAAAGTGGATTGAAACATGTGTTATTGTAATCAAGACAAAGTGTAATCTAGCAAGTAAGAATACATTATAGACCACAAAAAGTGGGTTTCAAATATGGTACATTACTCATAATGACATAAGACAATCGTGGCTAGAGCGACCAAAATCATACAAGAAATGAACAAGCAAGACATAGGGCAAAACCTGTAAACAATGGAAAATAATATCATACAAAGTAGCAGAAAAACATGGTAGAAAATATTTCCTATAAAGCAAATTTTACACATGAAGCACCCATTAACATGTTAGAAATATAGAAAGTATGTCAACACATGTATATATCGATAGAGAAGTAAGCTAATAAAAATAGGAAGTAGTATAAATTGAAATGATAACACTTGTATTGTGTATGAAATTAGATGCCCCTTAAGACTCAAATGGGGATGGTAAGAGGCACAATTCCAAGAATCCATGTTGTTTTAGACACTTAAAATTCAAGATCCCTACCCTTTTCTCGCCCATGTGCACATATTTCACCACGGTCCTAGCTAGACCCCCTTAATTTAATTCATCCTCTTAACATTAATTTAATTTAAATGCCCATTTGTTATCCCATAACCTTTGATTTCTATTAATCTTTATTAATTAACATTAATTAATTAATCCTCATTAATTAATTAATTAATTAATATCTATTAACTAGCCCTAATTGGTTTTCCTTTTAGGATTATATTTTCCTTATCAACATCCCTACGATTTTTCTAGAATTTATCCTACCCATATTTATCTCATAACTACTCATGAGATATCCAAAACAACCTCTTCCTACCTACAATCTTTAAAACACTTCTTCCATTCATTAAAAACCCGAAATCCTAATTAAATAACAAAATTAGCCCTATTGGGGAAAGTTTCCCCATAGTCAAGCAATGACCTATCCTAGTCATCGTCAACCATATAAGGCTGATCTCATTCCTTTCACAAAGAGAAACAAAAATGTGCGACAAATGATACACACATTCAGCTTTCCTACATTCTCGCAAATCCATCTCCAAACTAGGGCATCTCAACATCTATGACAACCTTCTTACAGTCCATGGAATCTTGTTTTCATCACTCTTGTGACTTTGGGAGTTTAACATTGATTTTTGTGCTATCTTATGTTATTTCTACTATTATCTTGTTAGATCTAACATCTTGCAGGTTCAAGAACACTCGTAGCTCCATCATCAACATGTTCTTCTAGCTTATTTTCTTACAGTCATCCATTCCATTCATTTACCTTCTAATTTTTTATACAATGCTCCAGTCACCATTGACCCATCACTTTGTCACCGCATTTCATGTCTTCGTATCCTTTCTCTGTCTTTGTTTTGACTCTATCCTCCCTTTCGAATTCATATTTGTCATCTTACTTATTTTTTGGATCGAATCAATCTTGTCTACACACTGTCACCATCGCCCCACTCTAGTCGCCGTCGACCCAAGACCTATTTATCCATGTTTTGAGTTGTTTAGATTTATTTAGTAGCTAAATCATTCATTTGAAATGAACGATAAAATTAAAACAACATTCTAGCATGTCCGTGGGACCAGTCTTTAGGTGATCCTTGCATTTCTTTTTATTTTATGTTTCTTCCGTCTACTACTAATACTATAGCACAAGGATTCATTTTTTCTAACTCGTGTTGGGTTTAGCTGCTTGGATTGCTCTTCACTTAAAGTTCAGATAAAAAGGAAAAGAGTTCTATAGAATTCCTCATTTGTCTCTATTTTCTCCTTTTTGCATCTCAATTTCCTTTTCTTGTGTGTGTCCTTATCGAAATATCACATTTGGATTTGGTTTAAAAAGAACCTTTATTTTCTACATCCTACTTGAAAAATAGCTTAAGTAGGGGTTAACTTGTCATCTCACATCCTATCACACACAACCTAAACTCACACATCTAGACATCTTCCTACCCAGTGGACTTATTGGGATTTCATCACCCAACACGAAGCCTCCCAAAATTCCTAGCCATAACAACCTAAAACCAGATCTAGATTGCCATCTTTTACGTACTCTTATCCACCCTTTGTTTTTCTCACATATTCTAATTAATCATGTTAATGAAAAATTCGTTGCTTGATTTGTTTGTTAACAAATTCCATAAACATGTATTTTCTTATTTAATGCCTATTAATACCAATTCTCAAGAACAAACAATGATTCAATACAATATGTTTAATGATATTTCTCCCTCCAACGATCTACAAATTTTATATTGATCTCTCAACATGGTATAGACCATGTCATTCAAATAGATCCCCATTTTCAGAGTGATTCTCCTCAACCAGTCACCTCCATCTCATTCTTCTTTAGAGACCTTTGAGCTTCCTAATAGCTCCATTTATGAATTCGTACTTCATAGATCCTCTATTACCTTCCAAGTTTTTTCAATCCACCCAATTGGCAGATCTTATTCCATCTCCATCACCAAATATTAACACCATCCCCACTTGATCTGGAATTATCATTAAAACACCTAACTAACCATCCTAATCTACTAACATTCCTACTTCCCATATGCAACAATAAAATGCCTCTATCCAATATCAACCCTCTTATCACGTTCCTACTTTCCAATGTCACACATTTACCCAACCATTTCAGTCTTTACCCCTTAAATATATCTCATCTTATCATAAATACCCTTCAACTTTAACATACCCCAACATTTATTACATCCTTATCCATTCAATCCTCATGTTGTACAACCAAAAATATCTACAATAACCAATATCTCATGTGTTCCCTTAGTTACTCTTGGGACTCCTTCTAGCCCCATATATGACTACTTTAATCGTAAGTCCATCACTCGATCATATCAACTAATGATTCCAATTCAATCCTTTTCACCTTATACTAAATCCATCTTGGCTTCATTTTTCATGCCTATCCAACCATATGAATCTATTAGCATTCCCATTTATCATGTCCCTCAATAATCAAACCTCCTCATCTAGTCCCATACATCCTATCATGTTTCTACTATCCAACATCACACATCCCCCCAACCTATACAGCTCTCCACCCATTTCCATTTTCAGAAAACCCTTCCCTAATCCACCACTAAAAATCTATTCCCACCTTCCATACCATACAATCCTCATTTAATCAATACTATACATCTAACACCTCCATCCTTACCTATATATTCCATCTCAACACCAATCCCTACCTTAGGAATTATGCCTTTGACTACTTCAATAATACCAATCAAATTTACTTTTACCACTTTTCCTATGTCTATATCTATCCTTAACTTTACCACAACCACATAAACTTAAACTATACATACCAGTTCATCGACATCTATCATGTCCGAACCTATCATATCCAACCCATCATCCACATCTACACCAAACAAACCTATTACTACATCTACATCATTACTCACTACATCAATACCTACCTCGGGTCCTTTATCACATATACCTATATCCTTTCCCACAACCACATCATCTATTTTGTCTCAATATTCTACACTTAATCCTTCAACATTTGTACCCACTACCACATCAATCACATGATATCGATTTGAAATATATCAATAATACCCCTTAAAATGTTTATGCAATAAGCACCTCCACCTAGGATAAACAAAAAAAAATTTGTTCTACCACTACAAAATGGCTATTTGCACATCAACCAATACAAAACCTACACAATCCACATCTCATGTAGACCTCCTTAATTGTACTATACAAACACCTATTTCCCCATTAATATCCACCCCTACATAAAAACTTCCAAATGCTCCAGCTTGAGATTATTTTCATCCCTGCCAAGGGTAAACCTTCTACATCAAAACCTAAGGATTTTGGTAAACATCCCCAAAATTATCCCTTGCGTCCTTGTAAGAAGTTATATCTCACCTCCCCGAACAATCCAACACCACAAAACCCATCCTAGAAACACCTCTCACCATTTTAGGACCAATTCTTTCATCCAAAACATCTCGCAACAATCAATCTAAATCCAAAAAAACTAATTTTGTTTCATCTTCTAAGACATCTAACCTACCCATCCAATCTAAATTCTCTCTTTCCCTTACATACAACTAAAAATATCTTATTAAAAACCATAAGAGCTACCTTCCCCATGAAATTTTGATCGGTAACTATCTAGATATCCTTGCCATTTAACTCGAATAACCACCATCACGCTTCCCCTTATTTAATATTTTAATCCAAATATTCTGAAGCCATCAGGGTTCAATCTTAATCACATTTCTACTTATCATCTTGCTCCGAGCCACAACATTGAACATTGTAAGGTGACCTCAATTAGAAAGATGATTTCCTCATTCAGGGGGACCGTCCTTCTCCATAAATAACCAATCCAATTCATGTTTCTACATCCCCATCCCTCGTGCTCAAGACTCTTCCATCCATATCATACCTTAGCATCTCTCCTACACATAACATTCCTTCTAAGGAAGGTTGTCCCTTGTTCATAAATAAATTTTTTCTTACCAATCATCCCTCTAATCCCGCACTACCTATCCCATACAAATTCATTAACATCCCTTATAAGAAATCTAATTTATCCATCCAATATCACTTGGCATCCACCACTCATCTAGAAATTTTGTTGGGGAAGAATTCTCCCCTTTCTTTTTATCCTCTTACATATTCCACACATCCTATCCCCATGGCTCTCTTGATATTGGTAGACTTCCGTCTAGGACTAATGTACTTGTAGATTAAATCCTTTTCATCTTTGACGTCATTTTATTTATCCACCATAAGCCCATTTGTTGTGGCCATTACTCTAACTTTCTCAAATAAGAGGTGTTATGCATGTAATCCAACTTATCACATCCAACTCAATCTAATCCAAATTTATATTGTCCAAATATTTGTATTTATTCCTCTCCTAAGTCCACCTTTGTTTCCATACTCTTATTCCAAAGTCTTCCTTTGTGGCCATACTTTTCCCTCCTCTAGGGGACCATTTATTCTCATTTAAAGTCCATAGTTGTGGACATATTTGCCTCTCCCTCGAGAGACCATTTATTTTTAACCTTTCATCATCTCATTCCAAGTCCACCATTGTGGCTATACTTTTCCTTCTCTTGAGGGACCTTTTATTCTTAGTTCACTTTTGTGGCCATGATTGAACCTTTCATCCTATCAGCCTAAGTCCACCATTGTGGACATATTTTTCCCTTCCTTGGGGGACCATTCATTCTCTTATTTCAAGTCCACCTATGTGGCTATATTTGTTACTCCTTTGGGGGACCGTTTATTTTCATCCAAAACCTACCTTTGTGGCCATATCCTCATCCAAAGTTCACCTTTTTAGCCATATTCATCCCTCCTCTAAGGGACACCATTTATCCTCATTTTAAGTCAACTTTTTTGGGCATAATTTTCCATCTCTTGAGGGACCATTTATTCTTAGTCCAATTTTGTGGCCATGATTGAACCTTTTATCTTGTCATCCTAAGTCCACCATTGTGGCCATATTTGTTCCTTCTTTGGGGGACCATTCATACTCTTATTCCAAATTCCACCTTTGTGGCCATATTTGTCTGTCCTTTGTGGGACCATTTATTTTATCCAAAACCAACCTTTGTGGCCATATCCTCATCCAAAGTCCAATTTTATGGCCACATTCATCCCTCCTCTAGGGGACCATTTATTCTCATTTTAAGTCCACTTTTTTTTGCCACACTTGTCCTTTTTCTTGAGGGACCATTTATTCTCATTCCAATTTTTTGGCCATGATTGAACCTTTCATCTTCTCATCCTAATTCGACCTTTATGGCCATATTTGTCCCTCTCTTGGGGGACCATTCATTTTTCTCCGAGTCCACCATTGTGAATATACCTATCTCTCCATTAAGAGACTTTATACCTTCATCCTAAGTCCACTATTGTCATAATTTCCATCTCATTGGGGATGTGTACTTTTCTCTCTTCCTAACTTTTAGGTGGAACATAGTTCACATATCCTTTAATCTTATATATATCCCATATTAATCCCATTCCTTTGTCTTGTTAGGGACGCATATTTTCACTTCCTCAAGAATGGCACATTGTTTTTACCTTTGTTTATTTTTTCACATCCCATCCTTTTCGAAATGTTATCCTAATGCAAATTTAATGTCGATAACCTCGTCCTTAAATAAAATCAGAATGTTACTTCTCTAGAAAGGATCCAAAGTGGAATTTTTTCCCCTAACTGGATTGAACCATACATTATCATGCATAAGTATGGGTCGGGAGCCTATTGTTTTTCCTCCCTTACTTTGGTAAACTAGAAATTGAACCTCTTAATGCTTTGTACTTACAACCATTCTATTGTTAGCACATTAACATTGAAGCAATTAGTCATATCTTTAGATCATCCCTCCAACATTAGCCCCTTTCATCTATCATTGTAATGATTTGGAAATGTGTGGTCTCACTGTCACTCTCCTAGATATGACCTTAAATATGGGCCCACGGCTCTTCCCATGGCATTTTTCCTTATGGATCAATTCTACCTCTTACTAAGACCTCCATGATCAATACATCCATCAACCTCTTATTTACCTATTGAAACCATGTAAAGGGTTCATGATTGTCTCTTGTACATTCATTATCACCTCCTAAGTGGTATACCTAGCTAGTCCTAGCTCTCCCCCATGTTAAATAAAAATTCATGGATGCTCTTATTAAAATTTAAAAGCTATAAAAAAATAGACTACTCCCTTGAAGTATATTTGTTTAGTTGAAAAGAAAAGAAAAGAAAAGAAAATCCAATCAAGTAAATAGACTGATCCCTTGAAGGACAACTATTATTTATATCATTCTTGCCATATATATCACATATATATAAAGTAGACCATACAATCATAGGTTGGATACAATTTTGTATCATGGCATTGAAGGCCTCCCATACTGATCAGCCTTCCATTTTATCAAAGATCCTAAGAAACCTTCCTACATTGATCAAGATTCTTCCACAAACTTCTTGCATTGATCAGTTTACTCTTTCCCTTTCTAGAGTTGGGGCATAGATTTAGGGAACACCACTTATGGAGAACCCTCTTCCCACATACAAGTTACATCACAAACCCCTTTTTCGTGTCGACATTAGGTTTATGATTTCATTCCATCCATGTTTCTTTCATGATATTTGGTATAACTAACTATCGTTGGTTATATGCTAACATCATGTTTTGGTCGCATGTGCCTTACATTACCTAGATCCCCTCTTATTTACCTCTAATGCGGTTAGTGGCATTGTTTCCTCATGCACTCCTTCCTAAAATAGAGCATTATTTGTACCCTTTGGTCACATATAGTTTGATAAATATCTATTATCTCATCTCATCCCATTACACCTTATCTATCTCATCAAATCTTATCCAATCTACCTCATCTTAAGACAAATTTTGGGGCCACCTTCATTTTTTTTTCCTATCTCACCTTTTTGGCCATCTTTGTGTTCTTTTTACTAGGGCACCATTCACTTTTTCATATTATCTCAAGTCCACTTTTCTAGCCATATTTATTCCCCTTTTTGGGAATTTTATATCATCATATTTTTCCTTTTCATCCATTGTTTTGTCCTTTATTGGTGCACCATATTATCATCCCCATCTTCTCATTAAAGTCCACCTTTGTGGCCATATTTCTGTCTCTTTTGGGGCACCATCTTACTTTTCATCAAATTCCACCTTTGTGGCTCATTTATTCCCCTTGGGGAATTTTATTTAAACATTTTATTCATCCATATCTGCTCTTAAATTTTGTTTTGGTATCCATATTTATCCCCCTTGGGGAATTTTATTTCAACATTTTACCTATCCCTTTACTCTCAAAGTCCACCCTTGTGGCCTCATCTATTCCCATTTGGGGCATGTTATTTCGACATTATATTCATCCATGTCTTATCTCAAATCCACTTTTGTGGCCATGTTTGTGTCCCCTCTAGGGAACCATTACTCATACTTCGCCTCCTTGGTCATTGTCATTCCCTTTATCATGCGGCACCATTATTTCTCACCTCATATGTTTTGCACTCCTTTGTTAGGGCACCATCTCATCATAATTTTATCTTAAAGACCATCTTTTTGGCCATTTCATTTCTCATACTTATTTCCCCCTTGGGAATTTTATTCAAACTCCCACCTATTCCTTTTTTCTCTTAAAACCCACCTTTGTGGCAATCCTCATTCCCCCATTAGTGAATTTTATTTTATAATCCTTTCTAGTATGTGCTCAAATTCCACCTTGTGGCTATACTTAATTCCCCTTTGGGCATATTATTTCAAAACCGTCTTCTAGTTTTCCTTTGGGCCATTTTCATATCCTATGTTGGGCACCATTATTTTCATCCTCATCCCTTGTGGACGAATACCTTTTCGCTCGATTCCTCGCATATGAAGCATTTCACATTATTTTCACATTTGGTCACATAGCTTGATGTTTTCCTATGACCCATTGGTCATCCCAACTTGCATACATTTGAGAGGATTCCCATTTGATTCCCTCTATCTCACAATTATTTTCATCCACTCACTAGTATGTAGATCATTTCTACCATCTCCATTGAGACCGTCCTTTGTTCCTCATCGACAAGATATCGGAACCACCGCCATAGTTTTTATTAATTTTGTGTAGATCCTTCCCCGCTCGAGGCATTTTTCCTCAATTTATAGTTTTAACCGTCTTTCTTCACTCACCCACACTTCAACATATGCCTTTTTCAAATGCATCATCAATTTCCTTGGCATTATCAATCCTCGCTTGAGGGAAAATGTACCAAGAATCTTTCGTTATTCTTCATCCTATTCTTCATATCTCATGGCTTGCTAAAGCAAACCACTCGACAAAAAGGGGTAAAATATAGACACCTAAAATCCATATCCCTACCCTTATCTTCCCATGTGCACATATTTCACCATGGTCCTAGATAAACCCTCTTAATTTAATTCAACCCTTAGCATTATTTTAATTTAAATACCCATTTGTTATCTCATAACCTTTTATTCTTATTAATCTTCATTAATTAACATTAGTTAATTAATCCTCAATAATTAAGTAATTAATTAATATCCATTAACCATCCCCGATTGGATTTTCTTTTAGGATGCTTTTATCCCTATCCACATCCATACACTTTTTATATACTTTATGCTACCCATATTTATCTCATAACAACTCATGACATTTCCCCAAACAAATTCTTCCTACCTACAAGCTTTAAATAGCTTCTTCCACTTATTAAAAACCTGAAATCCTAATTAAATAAAAAAATCAGCCCCATTGGGGAAAGTTTCTCCATACTCGGTGGTGACCAAATTTACCATCATCGACCCTATAAGGCTGATCTCATTCCTTTCCTAACAGAGAGACAAAATGTGCGATAAATGATACATACACTCATCTTTCCTAAATTCTATAAATCCATCTTTGAACCAAAGCATCTCGTGCCGTGTCAACCTTCTTACAGTCCTTGGAAGGTTGTTTTCATCACTCATGTGACTTTGGGAGGTTTACATTACTTTTTGTGTTATCTTATGTTATTTCTACTATTATCTTGTTATATCTAGCATCTTGCAAGTTCGAAACACTCGAACTCCATCATCATCCTATTCTTCCACCTTATTTACTTATAGGTCATCCTTTCCATTCATTTACCTTAGGATTTATTCTATTCTACTCCAATCACCATCACCCATCCTAGGTCATTGTCGACCCATCACTTTGAACTACATTTCCCGTCTCCAAACCCTTTCTATTTATGTTTTAACTTTGTCATCCCTCTCAAACTTCATATTTTCCATCCTACTTCTCTATTCCACTAAATAAATCATGTCTACACACCCGTCAACATCATCCCACTTTGGTTGCCCTCAACCCTGCACTCCATTTATCAACCATACCATCCAAACCTCTATTTTCTTCCATCCTCATGTTTCTTCTACCCCAAATCCCTTTCTACAAGTTATCTCCAAAGATCTACGTATTTTTGGTATCCATTTCATATTCATATCACCGTAGGTCTCGCATATCTATCTTTCGGTTTAGATCTATACACCTGCATCACCGTCAACTCCGCCTTTGTGTAGTCTTGGTATTCGTCGACCTAGTTAGGTATAATTTAATTTACATCTTATTCAATTAGATCAGTTCTTAGATCTATCTTTATCAAATTTGGATTTTTTATTTCCTTCGATTTTATATGATATCGATCATCCATCATTTTTTTCACTTTCTTTAATCCAACAGGGGTTGACATCCATGAAAGGAAGGTAACACTTCTTAGAGCCAAGTTTTTTAGGAAACACATGCATATACTATCTAATCATTCTACTTTTTAGTCATTCTTATTTGTAGGTTTATCATGCTCACAACAAGGTCAATTTCTCGGTGCCCATTCATCCACAACCATCACACATTTGAGGTAGCATAAACCCTCAAAGTTCTAAGTTGTTTAGATGTGTTTAGTAGCTGACTCATTAATTTGAAATGAATGAGACAAATATAACAATAGTTGCATGTAAATATCTCAGATAAAGTATGCATCCACAACTATAGAAAAATTGTACATGCATGTGTTAATAGAAAATATAATGACATATAAAGTATATGTCTAACATGTGAAACAAAGTCTACATGTAAAAATTATAAGCAACTAAGAGTAGATACAAGCAAGAAATGTAATATGTTGTTAGTATGAATGGAATGGAATGAAAATGAAGGTGATAGGAGAAGTGTGCCCCCGAGTGGATGTGTGTGAGTGTGCATGATATGAGTTTCATTTAGAAATGCCCTCAGCATTCAAGAATGAACCACCGAACAAGAGTGTGTTATCGGAAATGGTTTGAATATGTGTTATAGATAGATATATAAATAAAGAATAGAGCATGCAGAGTGTGAATGTGGTGAGGTTTATTTCATATTTATATCCTCAGTAGTCAAGTATGAACTTTGAAACTATAGTGTGTCATAGGGTAATGTGATGTGTGAGAATGGGATGCCCAAGAGATGTGTCATGAATGCACAAAGTGTGAAATGTGTCATGTGTATGATGTGAGGTTCATGAATGTAGTATTCCCTCAATAGTTAAGTGTGAACCATAACACAAGAGTGTGTCATAGGGTAATGACGATACAAGTGTATCAAAATGTGTAAGATGCATGCAAAATAATAAATGCAAAGCGAGAGAAGAAGAGTAAATATAATATAATTGATGATATAAGAAGGGGAAGAATAAGCATGATTCCTCCTAAGTGCATGATGTGATTATGTTATCTAAGAAAAGTTAAGAGTAAGGGTTCTCCATCTGATGCTTGCAAAGATAAATGCATATGTTCATGCTCGAGATTGGGGATGTATAATACAAAATATGTATCGGTGAGTGAGACCTATATGCATGATACCTAGGAGGCGCTTAACACCTCTGTGAAGGAACCATGGAGGTGATGAACACCTATGTGATGGAGACCATGGAGGTGAGCTATACCTATTTTAAGGATCCATACAAGGAGGTGATGTATACCTATATGAAGGACCCATCTAAGTGGTAGACCTAGACCGATGGGATGGACTAGTTGACCAATGAGACTGAGTAGGTTATATGTGAATAAGAGATCTAGGAGAAGAGTTTGCCTTATATTTGAGAGGCCTATGGGACCAAGATGCTATATCTAGTGAAATAGAAACCTCAAGAGGAGGCTATGACAATGGTGTGGATAATGGAACACCTCTGATAGAGACAACTTGTTTATCGTGAATTAACTTAAGACACAAATGTTTCATGGAAAAGATAGCTTGAGTAGTGAAAATATAAGGAAGACCTAGGAGCAGGTCACAACTTTTGATTAAAGGTACCACAGTAAATGGCACAAGTATGGTGAGGGGCCCAAATATGATGGGAAGCTTGACATAACCATATAATTTGGGAATTGGATATGAAATTTGCAAGAGTGGATAATTGATAGAAACTAGGAGTGCAATAGAACACACACAAAGAGGGGATGACGAGATGACCATAGTGTTGTTGATAACATAATATTCAATAGAAGCAAGGATATGTAATGTATCAAAAGAAAACGTAGCATGAAAATCATGATTAGAGAATGTGATGAATGGTAGAGATGCCTTAATATGTGCAACTAGAAAATAAAGGGGCCCCGATGAAGGAGGAGGCATTGCACGATATGTATGATTAGTAAAGAATTAGTCATTTTCTTGTCATGCTTAGGAAATGGATCATTGAAAATTTTGAGCTTTTTGTTGTCATTGACCGGTATAGATGTTGAAGGATTCGAAGCTCTATTACATTGTTGTCGATGAGATCTTGAATAATATGTCAAAGTTTGAAACATTGATTTGTAGAATGCCCAATGCATTGATGATAGTCACATCTGAAATTTTCATTATAGTTGTATCCTTTAGGTTGAGATGGATCCAAATTAAGTGGAGGAGGAAGCATAATAATATTTCTCTCAACAAGTTGTGGTAATAGAATATGTGGAGCACATGGAAATTTTTGAATGTACACTTTGGAGGCTTTTATCAAGCTTTTAAGGACTAGAGACAATGTTGATGGTAGCCTTTTCCTCAGATATATTGAAATTTTATTTTTTTGAAACTAAGTACAGGATAAATCCTAATCATGATACTTAAGTTTCCCATAGATAATAGTTTGTTTTCACGTAACTTAAGAGTATGGCATATCTGATCAAATGATGGAGAGGTCTCAAAGATGATGCCCTCTTGCAATGGAGATAAAATAATTTAGACAAATAGATCCTAAATTTTAGAGTCCATGAGTACATTATACATCTTAGCTAGGTTATTCTTATATTGTAAGACATAATCCTCTATATTCTCATTAGATCCTTGTTTATTTATGTGAGTTGAGCATATGATATCTTAGAACTGATATTGATTGAAAAATTCAAGAGAAAAGTGTTGAGTAAATGTGTAAATGAGGCTACCTTCGAATTGATATGTAGATCATAGAACCAATGCATTTCATAATCTTGGATGCTACTAAGAAAGATATTTTATAGTGAAGTATGATTATACACATGACCTAGACATGCTACATGAAATTCCCGAAGATGCTCTTAATGATCACCGTGGCTATCAAGGTGGGAATTTTGGGAGTGATAAAGTTATCGAAGTACATAAGTTGAAATGGTGGGTACGTAAGAGTATGAAATAACAAAGTGGAATCAAGAGATGGATATGTACGAGAAGTGGCCTACCGCAATTGATTAATTTGAACTTGGAGATCCTAATAGAGAGATATTAGTTCTTGAATGCTAACAAAATACAATTTTCACATGTGAGAAACAAGAAGCGGAGTGAAGTAGTTGGTGGAATTATGAACAAATACGGACCAAGAGAAAAGGTTGGAACTCCGGTTCGATATTGTCATCGAGGTTCACACTTGTTCACTTCTTATCACATGTATGTCGCACCTAGATTGTTGATGTCATCAGTAAACATGCAATGAAGAAAGCACCTAAAAAACCCCATACAAAGAATCAAACCTTTAAAAAATATGTGAATGAAGGGGTCAAAATGTCCTCATCCGCCACAATGGTGGACTTACAACCGAGCACTACTCTACATCCCACTCTAATTTATTTTTGTGTGTGTTCAAAATTGTGCCCTAGGTTTCTCTTATGCATGTCACACTTGAAGTAGCGAGCAAGTAGCTAGATGTAGAATGTAAATAATGTGTGCATGTAATAAAATAAACTCCCCTCCTATCAAGTATAATGCAGGTGAACTAGCCTTTTTCCTTGTGATGGATCTAGATGGATGCAAATGGAGCAATCAAACCCTTAATGGATGAAACCTTAGGCGGTGATAAGTAATTCTTAGTGCTTGATCCCTTATTATGATCACATAATTTTATATTTATATGATTCCTTCACTTGAATTTCATAATTAACCCCAAAAAGGCCAAATAAAAAAATATAAGATGCTCAATCAGCTAGGAAGGACCCAAAAAGTGAGAGTAAAGTGTAAAGAGGACAGGGGCACCCAGAGGGAATAGAAATTCCCGCACTACTATCTTGACTAGGCACTCCATTCTAGAATGAAAAATACCAAAAGGTGAAAAGGAGTACTTAGAAAGTAAGAGTGCAAGACTAAAAGTAGAGGCATAAAACAAAGAAATGTGGCCAAAGACATGGGTGTATTATTACTTTTCATACTTAGGAACCATATGAATAGTAGTATGTGATCGAGACTAGATAATTATCCAAAGTGCATAATTTTGTGTCTACATTTTCCCCCACTTTATATTGGTGAGAAGAATGCTCAGTAACATAAAGTAGATAGAGATGCATACCTGATATCCATGTACATTGATGTAAAAAGTGTGTCAATGGAATAGACAAAGCATGGAGTGATAAAAATATGAATCGTGGAGAATAAAGATGCTAAAGTGTAAAAAGGTGAAGAGAGTGAATCTAGGTGGAAACACATGTGTAGATGTCAATGTGTGTGATGAGCCTATTGTTAGTGTCGATGTGAGTGATATTATTTTTATGTTGATTATTTGCTTCCCATATGGATGGACCTATAAAAGATAAGATGATCAAGTAGTCAAATACACATGTATCTTTATAGAAACTATGTAAGGAAGTATGTAAAAGAAAATGCTAAAATCTGAGAAAGGAACATGTGGACTTGATCCATTATGAGAAAGAGGTGCGAGAAAGGATTATTTCGATGAAGTGTGAGTTTTTGGGTGATCTCATGCCACTATCCAAATAAGTGTAAGGAGGAAAGTCTGATTTATCCTCCAACCTCTAACTGCTTCCCAAATTTGTAAAGATCTTTGTACTTTCTAGTTATTTTAGGGATTGAACACCATGACAGAATTAGTGTAGAGAGGAAGGTCTAGTGTTATCCTCTAACCTTTAACTACTCCTCTGTATGTGCTAAGGACAATTGGTCCTATAAAATCCATTGTGTAGAGTTTTGTAGATTGTGTTAAACTCATGTATTGTGTAAGATCCCCTGGTTATAGGTGCTTTAGGAAAGGCATCATTATAATAAAGACCCTACTCGATTCCGAGCCCCGAAATATGTTGTGTTGTACCAGGTATTGTGTTGTGTATACTCTGTATGGGGTGACTGATTCACCCAAATGATGCCCCCTCTTTAGGGGCACATGCAACATTATTGTAGGAGTATGCGGCCCAAAAGAGGACCAACCAATGAAACTATTCCCTATAGAGGGATGTGTTTAGTAAAAAAAAGAAAATTAAAACATGTGGTTAGGAGACAAGTGTTAGTATAAGCAAAGACAAGCATGCATGTATAAGATGAAGTGTAAGCTAAAAAAACAATGTGTAATCTAAAACATGTAAGAAGATAATGAAGACCATGAAAAGTGGGTTGCAAACATGGGACACCACTCACGGTGTCACAAGACAATCAAGACCATAGTGGTTGCAAACAAACAAGTGTGCATACAAGACAAAGGGAAAATTTTGCATACGATGGAAAACAATGACAAGCAAGTAAAAGAAATGTAATAGATAGCCATGGTAGTAAATAGTCCTACAAAACATATGTTACACATGAAGCACCCATTATCATGTTATAAAGATAAAGAGTATGTCAAAGTGTGTATATTACAAAAAAGTAGTGTTCTACGGGAAAAAATGAAACAATAGCACCTATAGTGTATGAAAGTGGATGCCCCCAAGAGCTATTGTGGGACTGGTATGAGGTATTGTACCAATCATCCATGTTGTGTGTATAGATTTATATAATCTACAATCACAACTAGAAAGGAAAGTTTACACGCATGTGCGTATGATAAGTATAATGACATATAAGATATTTATCTATCATGTTTGATAGTGAACTAATGATCTTCTTAACCCCTTTTCATTAATATTTAATTCATATTAATTATTAATTTCTAAAGTTTCCTAAACGCTAGCCCAACCAAGCTTACTTATTTCATTTTAATAATATCAACTGAAATCACAAATTTTATTAAGTTTACACTTTAAAAAAAAAAATTTAGTCTCCCTCTTATTTAATTACCCACATACCCCCTTTAAATTTGTTTTCTCACTCCCATAAAATGCTCATGACTTAAAATGTGGAGGAGTAAACATGGGCCCTTGGATCTAATCTAATCCTGGCCCTTGATTTGAATTTTCCCTAATGCTGCCCTAACTTTCTCTATGTTTTCTTTTCTTTTCATTTAAGTTTCATTCTTGTTTCCTTCTTTTTTGAAATTTCATTTTCTTCTCCATTTTTTTTGTTCAAGAGAGTCTTGGGGGATTTCTATGGAGTTTTACTAAACTAGTTTGTTTTTTTATTTTTATGAGATTCATATATAACAAGAACTATATATTCTTTCTAGGGTTTACTTTTTATTTTTTTACACACACACACACACATATTTATTTATATGTACATTTTTTTCATTTGTTTTTTGAAGGTGGAAGGGGGTTGGATCGAAGAGAGGGGTTGTCAGGAGAAGGAGGTGGAAAAGGGAGGAAAGGGACATGGGCGGGAACATAATGGCAGGAGGAGGGACAGGTGCAGGCAGGGGGGCGTCGGTAGAGTGGGACAGGCGTGGTGGCATGGGAGGCCGCGCATGGGGGCAGGGAGGTTGACCAGCGCGGGCGAGGGGGAGCCGAGGAAATGGAGGGGGCATGTGGGCGAACATCACAGGGTGGGGAGCAACAATGGCGGATGGGGGGGTTCGGCCTCCCCCAACATCAAATTGTTTTACATTTTTTTTTTAAAACTTTTAAAAAACAATGTTTGTTTTTTTTTTTTAAAACTATATCTTATACTATATATATATGTATGAATATATATACATATATAATACATAATATATATAACTATATACATATATATATACATACATACATATACATACATAGATAGATATATATATATATATATATATATATATATATATATATATCAATCATTCATGGAAATTCAATTGATATTATATAAGTTTTCTATATATATATAATAAAATACATACATACATACATACATATATATTTGCATATATATATATATATATATATATATATATATCGTATATATATATATATATATATATATGTATATTACAACCTGATATATTTATATATGGTATATATATATATATATATATACATATATATAAATATAATAATATATATATATATATATATATATATATATATATATATATTTATATATAATATATATATATATATATATATATATATATATATATTTATATATATATATATATATATATATGTATATATATATATATATATATATATGCCAAAAAAAAAATGTATAAAATGAAACTAGGATTTTGCACTTAATAAAGAAAAAAAAAGAAAAAATAATTTTGAATCTTTTCAAGTTCCTCAATAATCATTTTCAATAATAGATCAAGAAAGTATGATTAACCCATAAATTTAAATTTATTTTATTACTATTTTGACAAATATCAAATAACCATAAATCTTCCTATAAATTACCTTTCCTTGACACAAATAATTAGATTTCCAAAACCATTTAATGGTAGCATATTTTTTATTTGTCTAATTTCACTTAGTATCTAAGTCTATGAATATTTGTAAGGGATGTACATTTCAAAATGATAATAATTTCTTTCAATATTAAATAGAAAACTTCATATAACAAAATAGATTTCATTTCCAATATAATCTTTTTTTTTGTCAAATAATATTCCAAAAACAAAGCATGTTAAAGGAATGTACATATATTTCTACTAAATGTATTTTAAAGGAATACAATATTTTACAAGGCTTCTTTTTCCCAATCTCTCAATACATCATATTTCAAAACATGCTAAAATACATAAGAAAACAACTAACAAATCTTCCCAAGATTGAAAGAAGGCTTTCAAATACAAATGGAATATAAATCTTACAAGTGATTATCAAATACCAAAAGGAAGAGGAATTTCAATAAAGAGAAAGTTTCCAGCAAGTCATTTCCCAAAAGGGGTTACAATGAGGTAATATCCACAAATAAAATGAAGATGACCAAGAGCTCCAACCAACATCCAACTTTGAGATCCAAATGCACATGCCTTCAAGGAATCCAAACAAGGAGAAGAAGCTTGTTTTTCCACCCAACCATAGGCATCATTACATGCCTTTCCCAAGGTTGGGATGCATGCTAGCCTCCCCCAAGCCCATGGGAAAGAGGACAACTAATCACAACTATGCACAAGAGAGAGGGTGAACAAACAACATTACATCCACACAAAAACAAGGCAAAGATCAAAACAAGACTCCAAATTTGTAAAAGTGAAAAGGAGGAGAAACCAAGTTCTACCTCTAAAATGGGGAAGAGAAAAGAAAGTTCTCCAAAAGTTATAACCAACATTAATTGCACAAAACAAGATCTCCATATCCTCCTTATTTCTCCAATTTCATTCAAGCCCTCCTTATTCCTCCACCCTTTCACCAATCCTTCTTGGAAGGATTTTCAAACCCCAAAGGGGTTTCCTTACCAAGAATGGGGAAGGAGGTTCATGCCAAATGACCCACCTTCCCCACCTCAACCATTTGAGGGGAGTAACTAAATCCTACAAGGCTTTCCCATCAAGCCTATAAGGATTGAGAGGGAAAATTCCCCTCTCTTCCCCCACAACTCCAAAACTCCATCATGCCATATGATGGAGGGAGCAAAATCAAATAAACAACAAAAAAATTCATACAACAACAACATTTCCAAGAAAACAACTAATATCTAGCATGTTATAACAAATACAAAGAAGCTCAAGAATCCTACCTCAAAGAAAAGCTCTCCAAACTTCAATCTCTTCCACTTCTTGACCCAAGAAAACTCTAGCTCCAAATCCACAAGACTCCAAGCAAAAGCTCCAAAAAAAAAAGTTCTCTTCTTTTCCCATGAGGGGAATTTGAAGAGGAGCAAGCAAAAATCCTCACAAATGAGGGGGTGACATGTGTCACCCCTCTCCTCCTTCAAGGTCAAAGATGCCAAAGATAAATGAGAGAAAGGATAAAATGACTTTTAGCCCTCTTCTCCCAAATTACTCTAAATGATAACAAAACAATTCTTGTGCAACTTTTAACAAGCACACTAATCCATACCCCTTACATGGATGTGACCAAAGGAGAGGCAAAAAGGGAGGGAAAACTCCCTCTAGCCTTGGAAATAAGCCCCCTACCTATTAGGTAGGGTCCAAGGGCTCATTTTCATGTTAAGGGAACTCCCAAACTAAAAAGGGGTCCCTAAAAATGCCTAAAATAACCCAATTTCGGGTTTGGAAAATTTGGCACAAGGTTAGAGGGTGTGGGGCCCACCCAAGGGTTCACATGTGACCCTAAACCCTCTAGATTAAGTACATCATTAAACTAATTCAAAACTTAATGCAAGTGGGGTCATTAATTCCCCAAAACAAGTTTACAACACAAACTAAACACCCTAAGCAAAATTAATAATTACAAGACATATTACATTACAAATGAGGGTCACCCATGGTGCCCAAAACAATAATTCTAATGCTAAGGCCTCAAGCAATAAACATGGCTAGGACTTAGCCCCGTGGGCTGCTTGTGCAAAGTTGTGTAGCTGGCCTAAGTCCCACGTTCTCCTGTGACTGTCACCTACACACTCATTACACACATTAAACACACTGTCCGATAAAATATAAATCAACTACTAAATAAGATATCAATGAATTCTAGAACTAACATATCATCTTTCTGGAATCAAAAGTGCGACAACGTGCACAACTATACACAATTCACCATAAGTTAGTCATAATGATAAAATGACATGTATCCATAGAATCCCAACATGCAACAAACTAAGTATCCATCAATATAATTACGTTCCAAAACAACATCATATCAATTAGTATCCATGACATCATAAGATAATGCAAACAACATAATAATCAAGCTAAATTGGTGTTATACGCCTAAATGTCCATACATGTCTAATCAGATCAAATCTCCTAATGTAATGTCCAAAATATATCAAATCTCTATCAAAACATGTCTATGAGTAATGAGGAACAACAAGTAACTGAGCTATAAAAATGTGGGCACTACATCCCCCTCTACTAAAATTAGACTTCCTCCTAGAAGTCACTGAAAGAGATAGGGATATCTAGCCCTCAAAGGTGTCACATCCTCCCAGGTAGTTTGTCTCATCATATCGGTCCCACTGCACTCTAACCTGGTCCAAGTCTCGACCCCAAGGGCCAACCTCCGGTGCTCCAATATGCGTACGGGCTCCAGTCTCCACTTGTCCTCCATCCTCTACCTATAATGCCGACCAATCCAAAACATGAGAAACATCTGGTACATATCTACGTAGTACAGAAACATGAAAACATCATGGGCCCATGCAAGGTGTGGTGGCAAAGCTAGGTAGTAGGAAACTGGACCGATGACCTCTAAAATATCAAAAGGCCCCACAAAATGAGGTGATAGCTTAGAACCCTTTCCATAGCAGATTGGGCTCTTATGCGGATGAACTCTCAAGAAGACCTTGTCACCCACTGAGAAGTGACGATCAATCCTCTTGGTGTCTACATACACCTTCTAGCGTGCTCTAGCCTACTCAAGACATTGTCTAATCAGAACAACCTACTGCTCTAAATCCTATAGATAAGTTGGTCCTAGAATAATCCTGTCATCTAGTCTATCCCAACTCAAAGGTGTCCTACAAGGTCATCCATACAAAGCCTAGTAAGGAGCCATACCAATGGAACTATGATAGTTGTTGTTGTAGGAAAACTCAACTAAATGTAAATAATCTTCCCATTCTTCTGCTTGGTCCATCACATACATCCTCAACATGTCCTCCAGTACCTGATTAACTCTCTCTGTCTGTCCATCTGTCTCTGGATGATAAGCTGAGCTGAAATTAATCTGAGTACCCAGAGCGGTCTGAAAGGAAGTCCAAAAAACTAAAGTGTAGATGGTATCCCTGTCATTGATGATGGTCTTTGGAATCCCATGCAACCTAACAATGTCCTCCATAAATACTTTGGTGATGGCCTGTGCATTATAGGTGACCTTGGTTGGTGAAAGTGCGCAACCTTGGTCAACTTATCCACAATGACCATAATGGCATCATGATGATAAGAAGACATAGGAGTCCGACTATGAAATCCATGGAGATCACATCCCATTTCCACTCGGGAATATCATGAGGATGTAAAGTCCTGCAGGGATGAGAATGCTCTACCTTGACCCTCTAACACTCAAGGCAACGTGCAAAAAATATGCTATGTCCCGTCAAAGACCTAGCCAATAATATAACTCCCTCAGATCAGCGTGCATTTTCTTCACTCCTAGATGTGCTGCATATGGGGCTCGATGAGCCTCTGTGAGGATGAAGCTACGCAGATCACCTGACTTAGGTACGTAGATGCACCTATGGAACCAAGTAAACCATCTGTCTCTAAAATACACCTGAATATCTACCCTCTAATGAACCCTGTGACTCCAACATCTATCTAGCTCCCTCATAAAACCTATCCTCTGGAAGGTGCTCAAGAATCCTACCTCTCAAATCTGATGAAGTGTCAATGAAGCAAGCACATGTCATCATCTACTAAGTGCATCTGCAAACAACATTTTCCTTTCCTTTGATATACTACACCTCCATGTCATACTCACATAGAACTCCATCCAACGCCATTGACGAGCATTGAGGTTTGGCTGTGAGAAGATATGCTTGTAAGCTACGATGATCTGTCCTCAAAATGAAAGGTCTACCCAAAAGGAAATGTCACCAACGCACAAGTGCATGAACAACTGACTGCAAGCTCCAAGTCATGAGTAGGGTAATTAAGCTCATAGTCCTTGAGCTTACGAGACTCAAAGGCAATAACCCGATGCTCCTGCATAAGAACTACTCCCAAACCCTCTAGTGATGCATCAGTACAAACAACAAAATCCTCTGTAGGGTCCGAACTGCTAAGATGGGCACCATGGTTAACCTTTCCTTAAGCAACTGAAAGGCCTGCTCACACTTTTCTGACCAATCAAACTTCTTCCCTTTTCTCTGAAGAGAAGTAATAGGGTGAGCAATCCTAGAAAATTCCTGTACAAACCTGTGGTAATACCCTACTAAACCCATAAAACTCCTCACCTCAGTAATTGATGTGGGTGTTGGCCAGTCCATAATAGCTTGTATCTTAGAGGGATCTACTGAGATACCCTCTGATATATGATATGACCCAAGTATTGAATCTCTGTCTGAAAGAAGCTACATTTTTCCAAGTTCCCATACAACTTCTGCTCTCTCAAAACCTGAAGTACCTACCTCAAATGCTCCTCGTGTTCCTCCTCGGAATGAGAATATATCAATATGTCATCAAGGAACACTAAGACAAAGTGATCCAGAAATGTCCTGAATACTCCATTCATGAGGCTCATGAAGACAACTGGGGCATTAGTCAAACCAAATGGAACAACTGTGAACTCATAATGCCCATAACGTGTGTGAAACATTGTCTTATGAATGTCTGCATCTGATATGCGCAACTGATGGTACCCTGACTTGAGATCGATTTTGGAGAATACTCTCACTCCCCGCATCTGATCAAACAAGTCATCAATCCTAGGGAGTGGATAACGGTTCTTTATTGTGACTTTGTTGAGCTTCCTGAAAGTCAACACAAAGTCCTGAGAGAACCATCCTTCTTCTTCACAAAATATGACTGGCTCCCCCAAGGAGATACACTAGGGTGAATGAGACCCTTATCTAACAACTCCTCTAACTGAATCTT